>CM076579.1:392686139-392841059 GCA_034641835.2 Pinus albicaulis | reverse complement strand
CATTTTCTTCATTGGGTATGTGTTATATTCTTTCTAACTAAGAAATGCACCCATGTTTTGTGCATGAGCTTGCACATGGTTTTTGGGGTACGATGGTTTTCAACCCGTGGTATTTTGTAGATCTGATCAAGGGAACTACGGTTATGTTCTAATCCAGGGTTAATGGATTGAGGTTTATGTATGCTTCGGCATGTATATATATGTGTTGTAACACTAAAAGGAATATAATGAAAAATCAAGCTGGTCGTCCCGATTTGGGATCCAGGGGAAAATCTCTGTGTTTATCTGTTTTATGTTTTATGCTCTCGCTATTGTTTTATTTTCTGTTATAAGATTCATGTGTAGATAATTTCTGTTCAGGGTTAAAACCTACATTTGGTATCAGAGCTGTTTCGGCTTCAAGGGGACGCCTTTGTTGTTGAGGGTTTTTTGCTCGGGCCTGTGGTAGACCCTGTTCAGTGGGAGATCTGCGGGATCGATTCTTGCGATGAAAGAAGATGGCGAGCGGCGGAAAGATAGAGATCGAGAAATTTAATGGTCAGAGTTTTGAGTTGTGGAAGCTCAAGATGGAGGATCTGCTGGTGGATAAAGATCAGTGGATCGTGGTAGATCCAGGTACTAAACCAACAACAATGTCAGATGAAGACTGGAAGAAACTGGATCGAAAGGCTAAGAGAACAATACGGTTGTGTGTCTCAGATTCAGTATTGTTGAATGTATCTGGGGAAGCTATGGCGAAGAATTTGTGGGAAAAACTTGGGACTTTGTACCAATCTAAGTCTCTGGTGAATAAGTTGTTCCTGCGGAAAAAGGCCCCATGGCCCTGAGGACGTCAGCGGACGTGGAGACTTGGTGACCACCAAGCATCCCCGAATGCCTTCAATACTGTGGTAAGTCAGCTTTCATTTGTTGATATTAAAATCTCAGATGAAGATAAGTGCATCAGTTTGTTGTGCTCTCTACCAGACTCGTGGGACAGTCTGGTTATTGCAATAGGTAGCAATACAACTACCTCGAATTTTGATGACATTGTCTCAGCCTTGCTGTCGGAGGAAATGAGACGGAGAAATATGGAGGGCCAGAATGGAGATGCCTTATCTGTATGAGGAAGGTCCCAAAACAGAAACAAGAATAAGGTTTCGAGTGGGAGATCCAAATCTAGAGGGAGATCTAAATCTCCTGTAAAGTTTGTAAAGGTATGCTAGAAATGCGGAAAGGAAGGGAACTACAAAAGGGAGTGCGGATCTAAAGCTCCTGAGAAAGGAAAGGGATCTGATAATTCTACTTCTATAGAGGAAAAAACCACCTAGGATGAAGGTGGGGATGTGTATTTGGATTCTTCTTCAAATACACATGTAGATCATGAGTCATGGTTGATTGACTCAGGTGCATCCTTTCACTTCACTCCCCATTGGGAGTGGTTCTACGAGTATGAGAAATATGATGGTAGTGATGTCTTCCTAGGGGATGATAGGAAGGCAAAAATCGTCGGACGTGGAAAGGTCAAGCTGAAGCTACAAGGTGGAAGGATTAGAACACTTCCTGGTGTTCTGCATATTCCTACATTGGCTAAAAATCTGATTTATATAAGCAAGATGGATGATGCAGGTGTAAAAAAAGTGTTCGAGAAAGATGCCTGCAAAATGGTTCGGGGAGCACTGGTATTAATGCAGTGAGTTTGGATTGGAACTCTGTACAAGATACAAGGTAGCACTGTTATTGATGGGTGTAACAATTCTATGGTTCTTGAAAGTGGAGCAGAAAGCCTAGCTATCTCTGGAGAAAAGACCATGCTATGGCATCAAAGGCTTGGACATATTGGAGAGAAGGGCCTTTGGATAGTGCATAGAAATGGTATGGTAGAAGGTATGTCTAATTTATCTCTGGATTTCGATTTCTGTGAACATTGTGTATATGGGAAGCAGAATCGGGTGAGTTTTCCTTCTGGTGCTAAGAGGGTGAACAAGATATTAGAACTTGTGCACAGTGATGTGTTTGGACCTGTGTCAGTTCCATCACTAGGAAAGTTTGTGTACTATGTTTCATTCATATATGACTTCTCAAGGAATACATGGATATATTTCTTGAAGAAGAAATCTGAAGCTTTTGATAGATTTAAAGAATTTAAGGCTCTGGTGGAAAACCAGACAGAGAAGAAGATAAAGGCGCTGAGGACAGATAATGGTGGGAGTTCTACAAGAAGGAATTTGAAGAGTTCTATAAGAAGTGTGGTATAGCATGGCAGAAGAATACTCCATACACACCTCAGCAAAATGGAGTTTCAGAAAGAATGAAAAGAACACTGATGGAAAAGGCAAGAAGCATGCTCAGTGGTACCGGGTTAGGACAAGAATTCTGGGCAGAGGTAGTGGAGACTGCATGCTATCTGGTTAACAGTTCACTTTCATTAGTGTTGGAGGATAAGACTCCACGCAGGGTATGGTATTATCTCTTTCACATCTAAGGGTATTTGGATGTGATGCATATGTACATGTTCCAAAGGAGAAAAGGACAAAGTTGGATAATAAATCTAAAGGTGCATATTTATTGGGTATAAGGATGGTTTTAAAAGGTTACAAGCTTTGGAACCCGGAAACAAGGAAGGTTGTGTACAGCCGAGATGTGGTTTTTAGAGAGGTGAAAGATGTTGTTAAACATGAAATCATACCAAAGGAACCTGAGAAGATATAGTTTGAGCTAAAGGAGAATGAATCAGACTCTACAGCAGAATAAGATTCAGAAGAGGAAGAGCCACAAACTCCAGCTTTGAGAAGATCATTTCGGGAAAGAAGGCAACCCAAAAGGTATAGTCCATTTGCTTTTTGTTCAGGTTTTTCCTTAACTATAACTGATGATGATCCCAGAACTGTCAGGGAGGCAGTAGATTCAGAGGATGGAAAACTCTGGAAGGAGGCCATGGTTGATGAAATGGCATCCTTGCACAAAATTGAGGCATGGGATCTGGTGGAGTTGCCGGCTAGAAAGAAGCCCATTGGGAGAAAATGGGTGTTTAAAAAGAAGATGAATGTAGAAGGCAAGGTGGAGAAATACAAATCTCGGTTGGTATCAAAATGTTATTCCCAGGTGCCGGTATTTGATTGTGGTGATATTTTTTCTCCTGTTTCCAAGGTTACTTCTATTAGATTACTTTTATCGATTGCTGTTGCATTTTATTTTGAGATAGAATAGATGGATGTGAAGACAACATTTCTTCATGGGGATCTAGAAGAGGATATCTACATGAGGCAACCTGAAGGCTTTATGGTGAAGGGTAAGAAAGAACTAGTATGTAGGTTGAAGAAGTCTCTGTATGGGTTAAAACAGTGACCAAAGATGTGGTATCAAAAATTTGATACCTATATACGGGGACTTGGCTTCACTAGAAGCAAGGAGGATCACTGTGTTTATTTTAAATCAGTCAGTTGGCTTCATGTTATTTATTTGGTCTTGTATGTGGATGATATGTTGTTGAATCAAACTCAAATAAAAAAATTATCTGGATTTGAGACCAGTGTTCTCTAGCTCCGACATAGGATGTGATGCTTCTGAACTATGTTATAAGGCATGAAATTAAGAGAGATGGGGCAGGAAGCTACGGTTAGCTCAGAGGAAGCGTATCATTCAGAGACTATATTGCCGAGAGGTTCAATATGTGATAGTAAAAAGCGAAAATTTGAATTTGCCTATTCCTAATAGGTGTAATGTAATCTGTTTGAGCCTTGGGTGCGACACGAACCCTGCAAGAAGAAAAGGAGGATATACTCAAAGTGTTCCATATACCGTTACAGTGGGTAGCACGATGTATGCAATGGTCTATACTCCATACATTGCACATGCAGTGGGAGTATTAAGCAGGTTTATGTCAAACCCAGGGAAGGAGCATTGGACAACAGTGAAGCGGGTTTTCAGATATTTACGTGGCACTAATGATTATGGCTTGTGCTACCAGGGAAGACCAGGATTGGAAAGAATGTTGGACATTCGTGGTTTTGTTGATGCAGACTGGGCTGGAGATCTGGACCAAAGAAGATCTACGAGTGGGTATGTGTTTAGCCTATTTGGAGGCGCAGTCAGTTGGATGAGTAAAAGACAGTCTGTAGTGGCTCTTTCAACTACAGAGGCAGAATACATAGCAGCCACTCATGCAAGCAAGGAAGCAGTTTGGTTGCAGAGATTGTGTTTAAGTATGGGGTTGGTACAGCAAGCTATAAGGATAGACTGTGATAGCCAAAGTGCAATTTTCTTGGCTAAGAACCCTTCTTATCATTCAAAGACAAAGCACATTGATGTTCAATATCACTTTTTTAGAGATATGGTTGAGGCTAAAAGGGTGTTGCTGGTAAAGGTGGACACTTTGAAGAATGTTGCAGATGCATTAACGAAGTATGTGAGCACTCAAAAGTTCTCTTGGTGTAGAGAAACAATGGGTGTTGAAGAATTGGGCCAATGACTAAGCTCTCCTGTGGCCCCCCGTGGAAAGAAAACAAAAAGTGGTAGAATGTTGGGTATGTGTTATATTCTTTCCATGACTAAGCAGGACCCCACTTTGCGCTGGGCGCAATGGGTCTGGGGCAATGCCCCGGTGAAAATTTTTTGGTCCTTAATTTCCGGTGAGTAGTCCGTGCCCATGGTTTTGTGCATGGTTTTGCACATGGTTTTGGGGTATGATGGTTTTCGGCCCTTGGTATTTTTGTAGATCCAGTCAAGGGAACTACGGTTATGTTATAATCCAGGGTTAATGGATTAGGGTTCATGTATGCTTCAGCATGTATATATATGTGTTGTAACACTAAGAGGAATATAATGAAATATCAAGTTGGTCGTCCCGATTTGGGATCCAGGGGAAAATCTCTGTGTTTATCTGTTTTATGCTTTATGCTCTCGCTATTGTTTATTTTCTATTATAAGATTCGTGTGTAGATAATTTCTGTTCAGGGTTAAAACCTACATTTGCTTCCAAAAACCCTAAAATATTTTACTGAAGCATGTATTCCTTTCCATAATTCATAAGGAGTATTTTCATTATTTGGTATTAGTTGAGTTCTATTTAAGGTATATACTGCGGTTCCAACTACTTCTCTCCAAAATTTTGGTTGCAAATTAGCTGCTAGTAGCATTGTCCTTGCCATTTCTTGAATGGTTCAGTTCCTTCTTTCAACTACTCCATTTTGCTAGGGTGTCCTAGCAGTATAGAGTTCTCTTTCGATTCCATGTTCTTTACAGAATTCATCAAATTATTTTGAGGTGAATTATCCTCCTCTATCCATTCTAAGACATTTAATCTTAGAATCTTTCTCATTCTCAATGAGAGCCTTAAGATTCTTAAAACATTCAAATGCTTCGGATTTATATTTTATGAAATATATCCACATCATTCTAGTATAGTAATCAACAAATAGAGCAAAGTACCTTTCACCTTGAAGAGCTGGAGTTCTAGTTGGCCCACACAAATCTGCATGAATGATTTCCAAAGGTTTTTTTGTTGAGAACTCCTTAGTTTTGTGGCTAGTTCTGGTTTTCTTTCCATGTTGGCATGGGCCACATACAACTTGATTTGGTTTGCACATTTTTGGAATATCCCTTACTGCATTAATTTTTCTTATGTTGAATAGGTTATAAAAACTTGTATGCCCCAATCGCTTGTGCCATAATCAACTTTCATCTGTTTGACATAAGTAACATTTATCTTCTTAGATTCTGCTAAGAATGTAAACATTATCTAGTTTTCTTACTCCTTTCCCCACAAGTTCTCCCGAGGATAAGTCTCTTATTTCACAATTTTTTGTACTAAAGACAACATTATGTCCTTGGTCACAAATCTGGCTAACACTTAAGATATTGTGTTTGAGCCCTTCTACCAGCAAGGTATTTTGAGCCTTTCCTAGTCCATTGACAAGGGTAGCAGTTTGTTTTCTAGTGATTTTAGCGGATCCACTTCCAAAGGATACATTTCCATTTTTCTTGTTCAATGAGATAAACTTCTTTTGGTCACCTGTCATATTTCTTGAGCATCCACTATCCACGAACCAATGATTTTCTTCACTATGAGAACATAGAGCTAGGCCACATTTATCAGTTTTGAGATTTACGTTTTTAGCTTTCTCCCTTTTGAGAGGGAAATTTTGTTCATTATGATCATAATTATCACATAATGAGCAAGATGGATCAAACTTAGCCAAAGGATCAAAGGAACTGTAAGTTTTGATTTGTCCTTGCTCTTTAGGACCATGTAGTTGGTTTGTTTGATCATTCAATCTTGGTGCTTCATTCTTATGAGCCTTGCAATGCTTAGCTTGATGCCCAAAGTTTTTACAATTGTAACAATGCCCAATAAAAATAGTTTGATACCTGTTATAGTATCCGTAGCTTGAACCAAAATTCTTCCTTGGAGTTGCTCTTTCTTCAATTCTTGGTTTTGAGATGGGACTTTGTTCCTGACGAGATGAATTTTCTTCTTTTGGATGGCAAGAGAGTACATCAACATAACTTTTGGAATTATTCTTTGTACTTGATGATTCTCCTTTGAAACCAATTCTAGACTTGCCATGTTGAGGTTTTTGAGTATTAAGAATTTTGTCAAGAGCTAGAGAAATTTTCCAACTCCTTTTAACTTGCTCTAATTTCTTTCTTATAGATATTATTTCAGCTTCACATTTTTCACAGATATCATCCTTCTCTTTTAGCTTAATGTTTAAGAAGTATTCCCTTATTTTTGATTCCTCTCTTTCTATTTTGAGAGAAATTATCTTCTTTTGTAGATTCTCATTTTCTTCAATGGAACTTATTAGCAAACTATCCATGTTTATTTCATCTTCTAGTTCTGAGTCATCATCATTTGTAAATGCCATGAATAACGTTTCTCTGCTTCCAACATAATTAATTTCCTCATCTGATTCATCATCACTTTCTTTGTAATGACGCATATTTCTAGTTGATTTCTTTTTTATGACTACAAATTCATCTTCATCAAACTCATCTTCTTTGGAGAAGAAGCTCTTCTTATTAAACCCTTTCTTTTTGTACATCATTCTTTTATAGTCATTTTCATCATCACTATCACGTTTATGAGGAAATTTTGCAGGATAATGACCTATTATTCCACAATTTAAACAAATAAGAGGGTACCTACCTTTTAGATTAGATCCCCTTTTTAGTCTTCGTACAAATTGAGCTAACTCGTTTTCGGTATCATATTCATCATTGTTGCAATTCCATCCTTTTCCTTCTTTTGTAGATCTTGAGGCTTTGAAAGGTTCTTCTTTGAAATTTGGGCTCCCTTTCCTCATCTCACAGATAATAAGAATTCCATGAAGTTCATCCATATTGAGATTATCTAGGTCCTTCATTTCTTCTATGGCACTTACTTTGGAGTCAAATCTGTCAGGAAGCGATCTTAGGATTTTTTGAACATGGTGCTTTCTTCAATATTTTCTCCTAGTCCTTTAAGAGAGTTAACCACTTCAGCTACTCGGAGGAAGTATGATGCAATATCTTCTTCATCATCCATTTTTAGACTCTCGAATTGTCTTCTATAGGTTTGAAGCTTTGCCTTCTTAACTTTGGAGTCCCCATCATACAAAGAAACCAAATTATCCCATACTTCTTTGGCTAAGTCACAATTCACGACTTTCGTAAATTCGGAATTGGTAATTCCACTAGTGATGGAATTTAAAGCTTTGGCATTAGCAATGTAGGCTCTTCTTTCATCTTGATCAGTTGGAATATTGGCGGGAGATTTTTACCCATCCAAAACAGGGTGCCATACTTCCGGACCAAGAGACATTATATATTAGGATATCCTCTTTTTCCAAAATCTAAAATTTGTTCCATCAAAGATAGGTGTTTCCCTGTTTCTTCCATGTTCTTCATTGTGCCTAAGAATCCTTCTTCCATATATTAGGCTGATAATGAAGAAGCTGGCTCTGATACCAATTGTTGGAAATACTGAGAGGGGGGTGAATCAATATTTCTTTTAAATTGTTATTATTTTCTAGTTAGATTCTTCACAATTAAAAACAAACAGGTGTATAATAATAATATTATTAAGGATTAATAAGAACTTCAGTCCTTTTTCAAATAATTGAGTACAATAGATGTGTGAGGGCACCAACCCTTCAATGAATTAGGCACCAACCTGTTGCCAAGAACCAACTTGGACTTAGATGAGGCTTTGACCTCTAGGGCTTCGACCCTATCTTTTCAAGGCACCAACCTTGTGTTTAGGAGCACCAACTCCAAGGACACCAATCCTTTTGTCTTCTTTTAATAGAGAATGTGAATAGTGTTTACTTGAACATCCTTGACACAATTATTCATTGTTTAATCACTTCCAAAATTCTTCATTGTCTGATCACTTCAAAATTCTTCACTATCTACTTGTTCATCGCAGCACTTTAATTCCAAAATTCTTTACTGTCTAATCACTTCAAAATTCTTCACTCTCTACTTGTTCACCACTGCACTTCAATTCCAAAACTCTTCACTGTCTAATTTTTCATCACTGCACTTATCTTTCCACAGGTTTGTGCCCTAAAACTAGACTGAAAACCACAACACAAGTTATTGGTCCAATACTGTAATTGCAGAAATCAATAGATCTAAGGGTTGTAGGTGTTCCAAGCTTCAGTGCATAAGTGACAGTCTGAGATCCTGAAAGGTATTCACCATCGAGAATATACTGGGGGTCTTTGTTGTAATAACATTGGTCGGAGACTGTGACGTGGACAATCTGAAACACAAGTCCAAGCCCTAACACTAGGTTATAACATAGGTCCGAGGGTTGGTTTAGCTAATCTGAGTTCTGTGTTATAATTCTGTCCAGAAAACAATCTGAGTTGTATCCGAGCTCAAATATTTTCCTAATTTCTATTCAGTCAGAAACTCAGGTCTACACTATAGGTATTCTACTCTTCAGGTATCCTCTACATCTCTGCTCTCCTTGACCGAGGTCTTGAATAACCCAACCTTTAGATTTAACCCTTCAAATCCTTCTCGGTGTCCCTAGTTCACGAGTTGTGAACTATTGTATGTATCTGTAGTTGATCTTTTCCAAATTGATGATTTGAAAATGAAGTTTTAGTCGTATATTTATAGTGATTTTTGACTGGAATGAAGTGTCATGTCTTTTGGAGGGAGGCCGACATGAAACTATGATTGTAGGTCAGCTAGATTAAAAATATATTTTTTTAAACTTAAAAATTCAATATCTCACAAACTGTTAAGAGTTTCAGGGCAAGTAAAGGCTCATTGGAAAGATGAAAAATCCCTCTTTCAGATGGCCTAGGACTCATTGTGATAGGCCGCCTCCAAGGTGACAGAAACATAATTTTCTTTGTGACTGTCCTTAAATTTTATGTATCAAAAGTTTGGGACCGTATGAGGAATGTTTGGGGCAGCATGGATTCTACATTCTTTGGTTTCTTCATTGTTATTAATGCCATGTATCATCATGTATCAACACTGTCATCATATACTAATGAAGTGATATGTCATAGTGTAGCCTTCATTTAAGTCAAAGTCATATTGACATCGATGACAATCTAAATTAACATGGAATGGAGTTGGGTTTATAGATCCTTCCAAATCATGCAAAGGTTTTGTTTTTTTAGGCTTGGCTAGCTCAACCAAGAATGTTTAAGAATGTTTTGCATCAAATATTCTCACTAACCTCCTAGTGAACCTTGCATAAGTAGATACATTTACATGATTCAAGGAAGAAGTTTCATAAAACCACCAGGCATAAGCCTTACCTTCAAAATGCATTGCTGCTACTCTAATGGCTTCATCTTTTGAAACTTGGTGTTGCTGAAAATAGGTGTTTAGCTCCTTCACCCAAGCCCTAGATGTGCATATAGGTGACCCATCAAAAGTATATAGAAAGAATCTACCCAAATCATGTTGCTTGCACCTTTTTCTTCTATCATGGTTGCGAGGTCTTCTATTCTCCTTGATATTGAAAAACTCTTAGAAGTTTAGATGATCTTTGAACCTCTGTGATTGAGATTCATATTCTTGAATATAGTCACCAAGAGTCTCCTCCTTTGGCACATCTCCTTCCTCCATCTCTCTTGCTGTGAACATAGGCATGGTAGAGCATTGTAGATCTGATTGTGTGGCTAAACGCTCACATCCATAATATGGAAATATGGAGTTTTCTCTATGCACAATCTATTTTGGATAATTTCTACATCTCTCCATCCTCATTTATATGGTGAAGTTTTTTAATACCCTACATAGTTTGGACAGGAAGTCTTGAGAACTCCTTCCTTTTCATTCCTCCTGATAAATGAGTTTTACCCTTGTCTTCTTCTTCGTCTGTATAATCATACTTCTGGTGTCTTCTTCTTTGATACCTCTTCTCTCTATCAGTAAGAGGATCTCCTTCTTCTAATGACATATTATATTTTCAAGACACACAAGTTGTGCCAAGATTATGCTCTGATACCATTGTAATATTCCCCAAATGGGAAAAGCAGGAATATAGTGCAAAACCATGGAATAACAGTGTAATACATTACATAAAAACAAGAGGCCAATATGGAGACTTATATTCATTATAACAACAGAAAAATATGCATAAGAAATGGGCCACAAGATGTAAAACAAGATATAACAAGCCTCCAATGGACAAAACCCTCAAAAGAGGTGTTGCTACTATATATCAAAATGCCGGAAGACTGCTACAGTGTTGTTTAAAGAGCACAACTACAAAAAATTAATATACAAAATATCACGGGCTGATATATGCCTCAAAAGATACAACTAGTTCAGATCTAGGCACTATACAAACTCCAATGAAGAACCCCACAGGGGTTTTTAGCAATACACCAATGTACAAGATAGGAATCAAAGCCCTAGGGCTAAAGATTCACTGCAACATATAGATCTGGAAAATGTGACTGATCTGATATAACAAATAATGCAGCCTCCTCCAATAGATCCTCTAAATCAAGGGTTGATCCCTTCTCTAGAAAACCTCCTCTCCAAATGGTGTAATAGAACCACCCTATAACTCCTCCCTCAGAATAACTCATTACAAGACAAAAATTGCATTGTAGGGGAAAATAAATCAATGGTATGATGCCAAGATATGAAAATATGCTCAAGGGCCTTCCTTATTGTCCTCCTAATGGAAAGGAACCCTTCTCCACTGAAAATAAGCACTGAAGTGACCCAAAAGTGGCCTCCGCTATTGCAACCTACAACACAACTCAATCCTCAACAGGATCTGCATTGTAGATGTAAGATGAAGCTTGGCCTAAAGCCTGAATGTGGAAGTGAAGTAAAAAACTCTTCCAAGAGTCCTCTCAAGGAAAGAGGTGGTATTCCTGATCAGGAACACCCAATGCTAAACAACACTTGCAATTTTAACTAAATAGCCAAAGAAAGCTATGCTATATGTCTAAACAGACCATATATTTAGAAATATCATAAACCAATACATAACTAATATGGCTGCCATCCTCTTCCTTTTATAATAAATGAGCTTCCAAACCCTAAGCTCCATTCATTTATGACACTACTTCCATGCAAGGTGTCTCCATCTAAAACTGTGTTGTCCCTCATTGGATGCCACTCCTCCATAAAAACGTTGTTTATTTGGTCAAAGTTGACCCATTCAAGGTGTTCCAGTCCCTTTTCACACCTATGGGTGCTCAATTAAGTTGCCAAGATGTCTTCTTTTCACATTGGCATTGATTTATTCATTATTAAGAAGACTTATGGACTTCTATTGTCCTTTGATTCATAAAACAAGACAACAAAACAAAGTTTAATATTCCAACTATCTCATGGCTAATTTAGGAATATGACACTTTCCACCTCATCTCTGCTCCCTCCATCTCATCCAACGGTCCACGATCATTTCTGGCCCCCCCTCATCCTCCGAAAGTTAACGTCAAGGGGGGGGGGGGGGGGTTGTTCCAAAATGGGCAGTTTCCCAAACTGTTCCCTCTGCCACATGTCGAGCCCTCACCATTTTGAACCTCCCCACTTCATTCTGCTTACCATTCACAACCCCCTGTGAAAAGCAGTTTTCCTCCATTGCTAAACCATGCGACTGATCATTATATCCCTGCCACAACTATTGCGCCAAAAAACCACTCCTGTCACCTCGATCCAATCACCTATGCTCACACCTAAAGGTTTGTTAGGCATTTAATTGACTAAGTCATTATCCAATGGGCCCGCACCATGTCAGCGGTATTCCTGTCACCCTACATAATCAATCTCCCTCACTTGTTTCAAATTCTACATTTCTTCTGTGTTCTTATTTTTTCAGGTGGTCAAATTTTAAGATTTACAGATCAAAGAAAGGCACAAAAAACCTTCAAATGTATGTAGATTCAAGCAAAATTCCCTCTTCAGTTCCCTTTTCTCCTAGTTCCTTTTCTTATCAGTAGAAAGGCCTTTCTTTATTCCTTTGTTCTTCATATTTCCTTCTATGTACCCGCAATAAGAACATTGTCAGTTCCTTTTTCAAAGAGCAGCAATGCCTCCAAAGAAGGAGCAGCAGCCAGTTAACCCAATAGTTCAACCTCATGTGGACCTGGATCATATGGCTCTGGCTGACAGAGACTTCAAGGTACATGAGACTGATTCATAATTTGATTTTTTTGATGTTTATTGTTGGCTAGAAGACAAGCTCATCGATGAATTCGATGATATAGGGATGTGGGAGACTAAATTACCTTATTATATATTCCCAAAAACCCACAGTTTCCCTGAGTTTATTAGAAAATTCCATGCTTGCTATGATATAAAGCAGAGATATGTTGTAGCCCCCAAAAGAGAAGTTCTCTTCACCATTAGTGCCCAGTCCATCATGCAATTGATGCAATATCTTATTGTTGAAGAAGCCACACCTTTTTCCTATGAGGCCCTCAGAGATTTATACCAGAAATTGGATTTTTCCAACAGAGCTAAAACACTAGAGTTATTCATGGCTACAGACACTCCATTTCCCAAGAAGAATTCTCCTTATCCATCTTCTACATTCCCCGATAAGACCTAGCATATTGTCACTGTCCTTTCATACTTGTTAGGATATCATTCAGATCAGTGGATAGATGAAGCAATGATAGGTTTCTAGTCCATACTTTCATCAGAGTCCAAGCCTTCCATCAAGTTTAACTTCAGTCAATTCTTGGCAGATGCCATTCACGGCCAGTTTGTCAAATTTCACATAGAGGAAGTGTGTAAACACGCTTCAGTCTTAGTTTATATGTTTGTATATTTTCAGGCCAGCAGGTTCCAATTTACAATGAGGAAAGTTAATGAAGACTCCCAACCTCAATCATTCATCTTTTGGACAACCATGCTAATGAAGGAATAGAAATATTACACCTACAAAAGATTTGTTGAACCCTTTGTGCATCCATCAATGAGCATACTCAGCAGTACAGTGGAACCAAAGATCAATGGGGATATTAATAATATCATGCAACTATCGAACTAAGTAAGAACTGGAAACTAGTACTTGTACCAGAACTACACAGAGCTCAGAATTTATGGGTGTGAGTTTTCCCCTTAAAAGTTGCCAAAGTTCCTCCCCATGAGGATCTTTTCCCTGGAGTACATCAGGAATATGATCAATGCAGATGAGGTACACTTTTTATCTGCCAAAAATAAGTCTCAATTTAGGATCAAGTCCCAAATTGGTCCTTTCATTTGCAATAGTAGAGCAGCGGGAGAGGAGGCTGACAGGATGCTGAAGGAGATGAAGTTCACACACAACTTCACTTGGTCTTATGAACCATTGGGCATCATCTCAAAGAAAAGGGTGGAAAATAGATCAACTCCATACATCCACACCCATAGGACTAAAATTAAACAATTCATGAACAAAACAAAGTGGGAAGAAAACACATTACAGGAGGCTGAAGACCAGGTGATTTCATCCTCAAGCATACAGACCCCTACTCCACAAGAAAAATAGAACCCAGAGGACAAGAAAGATAGAGGAAAATAATAAGAGAAAGAGGCAACAGGAAAGAGGCCAAGAGATGATTAGTCTATTTTGGAGACTGATACTTCTAGTAGAGAATTCAAAATGAAATACAAAAATAGAGAAAGAATCCATATGGACATAGATCAAAACAAGGAAACAGAGCAACATATAGTCATAACAATTAGAGATTCTCCTAGTTAATCTCCAGCAGGTGGCCAAACTATATTTTCTACATCCTCATCTACAATTCCATTTCAACATCAAACCCTTCCTACATCTATTGCTGCTACAAGGGAAAAGGAGAAGACACTTTATGACACCTTCAGGGAAATTAAAAGGAAAAATGAGATATTGAAGACTAGAACCTACAATTAGTTTTGGAAGTAGACCATTATTTCAAAAAGCAGGATTTTATCATCCTTTGACTCAGAAAAAGGAAAGATGAGAATGGCTTTCTTAGAAGCCCAGATTTCTCAGCCTAAATCACCTGCAGATTTCAAGCATACTGCTTTTTAATTTAATGTCAAGGACATCCATCCAATAGACTAGATGGAATCGCACAATAATATTGGAGAGATGATCTCATCTACCTTCACAAGCACTGGAATGAGCCTATATAAATTGCTTGTATCACTGGACAACATTCAATCTCAGCTCAAAATGGATAATATTTATATGGACCTATGCATGTTACTTCTCTTGATAGCTACTTGTATTTCATGATTTTTGTTGATGATTTTTCTTGCAAGTCATGGATATTATTTTTGAAAAATAAATGGGAAGCATTTAACATGTTTAGATATTTCAAGAATCTAACTGAAAATCAAACGAGAAATTTGATCAAAGCTTTCAGATCTGATAATGGGGGAGAGTTCGCCTCCAATTATTTTAATGATATTTGCAAACATTTTGGAATAAATAAATTAACCACTCTTCCATTCAGTCCAAAACAAAATGGTGTAACTAAGAGGAAGAAAAAAACCATTATTAAAGTGGCTAGAGCCATGGTGAATGATCAAAATCTACCAAAGTTGTTGTGGTGAGAAGCTGCAAATATTGTTGTTTATGTGAAAAATAGAACTCCTCTTATGGCCTTATACAATAAGAATATTGAAGAAGTATTCACTGATGAAAGGCCTGAGGTGAGTCATTTGAGAATGTTTGGTTGTCCTATGTACTTCCATGTGCTGAAAGAGAAAAGGAACAAACAAGAAGCTTCAAGTAAGAAAGGTATGTTTGTTGGTTATTGTCATAATTCAAAAGTTTATAGAATTTATGTACATAGTCAAAGATATATAGAGTTTAGCATGGACATAACATTTTATGAAGATGCATATCTTGGAGAAGCAAGAGACTCTCCTCCTCTTTCCATTTTTATAAGACAAGCTATTAATGAAAAATATCAAGCATTTGAGTTTGAACCAAAACGTGAGAATGAGCTTGTTGATAATTCCATGGGTTCCATAGATCCTCTAGATCCTCAACCACATGATCCTCCTACCAAAAAGATACCATTATAGATGGAATATACCTTGTTATATGTTAATCAACATGCTTCCCTAAGAGGAGAATTCAGAGAAATTAAGAATCCAATTTTGTTTCAAGGGTATGTTGTTGCCATGAGCAACATCATTAAAGAAAAACCATGCACCTTTAAAGAAACTGCAAAAGAACGAGTCTAGAAAGATTACATGACTGAAGAATATGATTCCATCATCTAGAATGATGTCTAGGAATTGGTTCTTATACCTCAAGGTAAATATGTTTTCACTTCCAAATAGTTTTTTAAGATTAAACATGATGCAAATGGTATTATTAACAAATATAAAGCTATATTTGTAGCTAGAGGTTTCTCTTAGAAACAAGGAATATATTATGATGAGATTCTTACACCTATTTCTCGATATATTACTATTTGATTTCTTGTTTCCATAGTTTTTATCCAGGGATGGACTCTTCGCCAATTGGACTTGAAAAATTCTTTCTTCCGTGGCTTCCTCAAGGAAGAGATATTTTTGGAACAACCACAAGGATTTGAAGAGAATGATAGGGAAACTCATGTATGTAGACTAAAGAAAGCCTTATATGGGTTGAAGCAAGCTCTAAGAGCTCGGTATGCTAACATTGATACCTACTTGATGGAGTTTTCTTTCACTAGAAGAAGTGCATATTGAAACCTCAATTTCAATATTGTCTAATGTATACCTATGATTTTGGTATTGTATGTTGATGTTTAATCTTGACAAGAGGAGAACCTCTTATCCGCCAGTGTAAGAGGGAGTTAGCTTCTAAATTTCAAATGAAATACCTTGGTTTGATTCATTACTTTCTGGGTCTAGAGGTATGGAAAAGACCTTGTGAAATTTATCTTTCTCAAGGAAAATATGTTGTTAAGCTTCACTAAATATTTTCTAGGGTAGAATGTAAGTCCATGCATACTCCTATGGAAATTAAATTTAAGAAATTATGTGGCAAATTTGTAGGGCCTAATCTTGAAAATCCCATAGAGTATAGACATCTCATTGGTGCTTTGATGCTTTTGGAAAACACTAGACCTGAAATATGCTTTGTTGTAAACACTTTAATTCAATATTTCATTGATCCTTTCCATACCTACTGGATAGATGCAGAACATTTACTTGAATACTTACATGGAAATATCAATCTAGGATTGAAATACAATGCTAAAAATGTAAGACTCCATGGATATATTGATGTTGATTGGGCTGGTAACTCTGTTGATAGAAAGAGCACTTATGGGTGTTTCTTTAGCTTGAGATTTTCCTTGATGTCTTGGATGAAGAAAAGGTAGAAGCATGTTGCACTAAGTATAGCTAAAGCTGAGTACATTTATGCTAGCATGTATATTTATGATTCAATTTGGATAAGAAACCCTTTTGGGGAACTATTTGATAAATTTCTAGACACAACAGTTATATATTGTGGAAATAAGAGTTGGATTTGACCTGCATAAAATCTTGTGTTTCATGAAAATTCCAAGCATATTGAGATCAAGTGTCACTATATATGGGATATGTTGTAGAGAGGAGTAGTGGGGCTCCATCACATATCCATTGAAATTAGATATTTGGAATTCTTACCAAACCTTTATCGAAAGGAAATTTCTTGGATTTTAGAGAGAAACTTGCAGGACTTATGGGCGTGACCCTTCCCAGAAGTTGTCACAGCTGATCGAGAAAACTAAGTTTCCTTTCCCCTATCATATCTCATAGTATTAGGGAATGATTTTATAAAGTTCGTGAGGATGAGGGACATTTTGTGTAGTGTGTGCCACAAGAGTAGGCCTCAATATGCATCCAATCCATAGTTTGGGACATGGGAAGAGCCACTTATCTGGCCAATAGGTGTAGTGAGACTTGTATGTGTGAATTTTCAAGGATGTAGGTTTTCCGCCCCTTTCTATTCAATGAAACTTGGTTGTGTTTGATTCTTGTCGGTGTGACTTGTTTGAGTCTTTTTTATGTGATGCATGTGTTATATCACTTAATTTTTGTGATGAAAATCGGTTGAGTGTAATCCTTGTCTATGTGACATGTGATGATCGTTTCCTTTACAAATTTGTGTCAAGTGGGTGATTCTTCTTTATATTGAAACTTCATTGTTACATATGTTGCATAGTAAAGTTGAACTCAAATGAATGTAAGAGATCAGAGGAAGCAGAGATCTTTGATGCATAAAAAAATTTCTCCGTAGATAAGAGGGAGTGTTAAAATTTGGTAGCTCATGGATGAATTTCTCATAGAAGAAATCATATCTTTCAATTTTGTTTGAACCACCTATAATTTTTTTTTATTTTTGACAATTATAATATGAATTTCCAAAAAATTAAGTCACATCTCAATTTGGAAGTGACTTTCCAAAAATAGAAACCCATGTCTAAATGATAATGGATGATCTCGACATATGGAATCCACTTTAAAATCAAATCAATCATGATTATACAAGTTGGGAATTAATATTTTATCCTTACTAGTATTATTATTATTATTATACTATTATTTTTAAAATAGTCTAAAGTCATTCACCTTTAATGGATTATAAAAATGATTCTCAATAGTCTCATGGAATAAGTCACATAAATTGAGAATCTCTTACTTGGAAAATCAAACCTCTCTCTTGGAATAAAATAGTAACTCCACACTTAAGAGAATGTAACTCTCCCTCACTAATTCAATGTATGGAAAAACTGTAACTCCTCCTCAATAAATGCACATGTAACTCCCTCACTCAATTTGATTTGTAACTATGACCAAATATTCTTTCATGTTTAAGTGTAACTTTCTCTCTCCCTAATTCCAATTGTAAATCCTCAAGACAAGTGCAACTCTCTCTCTATTCTTTGGATGAGTTACACTTCTCCTCAAGTAACTCCTCCCTCATGGAATTTGATTCTCCTATTGTTGGCTTAAGGAATGACTTCATTTTGTAACTCCTCCTTTATCATATATTTAAGCAAGAGCAAGTGAGATTTGAACATAGAATGTTCAATGTGAAGAAGGAGAGCAAGTGTTGAGTGTGTGTAAGAGAAGTGTGAGAGTAAGTGAAGAGAAATAGCAATGGAAGATCTAGAGAAAGTGTGAAGGATAAGATCTTTTCAAGTGAAGGAGGAGATCTTCAAGAAAATATCAAGAGCACTTCAGTTGCAATTTAATTAGACATTGGTGACTTTATTCATTTTGTGTGTGTGTGTGTGTGTGTGTGTGTGTGTGTATACTCTACTAAACAATTGAAGAAATCTAATAGAAGAATAATCATTTGGGTTTCCCACTTGAGGGGTTTTCCCCTGGGCATTGGACTTTAATATCAGTGTCTCATATTTGTGCTTAGTTATCTTCATATGATCCTTAATTTTATGTTCTATCTACAATCGTCAATCTAAAAAGTTTTGAAGAATAAATTTGCATTCTAATTAAATGTAACATCATAGCACATTTAGTTTTTTGCAAATTAATTTCAAGTCTCGGTGTAGAACATTTAGTTTTCTGCAAAGTAAATTTAGTTTTATGTAAAGTACATTCAACTTTCTGCAAAGTACATTCAATTTTATGCAAATTAAGTTCAGTTTTTTGCATAGAACTTTCATGTTTCTACAAAGAATTTAAGTTTATGCATAGAACTTTCAGATTTTTAACAATTTTTGATGTTATCTCACCTTGAAATGTACTTCCACATGCCACGCCAAAATGCTACCATGTCACCTATTTGTATTGCGACATGTCGTTTTTAGATGTTACCACATGTCCTGAAAACCCGAAGTTGGGAAACACTTTTTGGCGGATGGCAAAAATTTGGGTGAAATTTTTAATTTCTTGTTCGAGAAAATAGTTAACTCAATTTTTTCGACTGAGAGTTTTTAGAACTCTCGTCCGAGATATTTGTAATGTTTCGCCTGAAATTTAGATTGGGCTTGACTAGATTTAAACGGAGATAAACTGCTCTCGGACGAGAGTTAAGTATTTTCTCGTCTGAGAGTTTTGTTGACATAACATCTCGGGTTTAATGATTTATACAAATCTCGGATGAGAGTTTTAAAAATATCGGCCTAGAGTTGTTTTAACTCTCGTCCGAGAGTTTAGATTATCTTATATAGAATATGTGCCTCTTCGATAAGATTGGAGTGAGAAATATGATCTTCCAGGTGCGAGAATCTGCATATATCAAGCTCCTCTCTTTTTTCCACACAATTATCAGGTGACCATAGGCAGTAGACCTGGATTCTTCTCTTTATTTGGAAATGGCTTGAATGCAATCCTCTAACCTATTGAGTCTCCAACTCCAACATTTTCTTCAGGGCACTCTAATTTTCAGAACTACAGGTCTCCCAATCGGGGAGGTTCATGTCCATAACTCATCGGTCGATCGCAATTAGAAGAGTTTTTGATACTTGTCATCCAACTGTTAAAATTGGAATTGGAGAGACGTAATGTGAATAATACATATATCCACATATAATATTGCGCGAATTATGAAAAGGAAAAAAGTTTGAGAATGCATCATCTAATTTGGTACAGCTGCATGTTTCGAAAGCACTAACAAGCCTACAAAGACATGGCCGGCATATTGTAATTCTTCTATGTTTTTTTATGTTATTACGGTGATTGTGTATATAAATTAGTTGAACATATTACATTTATTCAAACCTTATATTTGATCCTATGCCTCAATTTTCATTGGTAGAGACTCTTGGAAACATATTTCTATATTTATGATTTAATAATAGATGAATGGTTTTGAGTGAAAATAGGATAAAATAAATAACATGCAATGAAGATCTATGTTTTACAACATCATATTTTTGGATAAATAGCATATTTGTGCGTAATGGAGTAAGGGAGGGATCCGTATCTATTGTGGCTAGTGTACGCGATCATTTGGCTCAGTAATATCTTCGTTAGAAGAGTTCATAAACCTTTCAGGCTCAAATTCCAGAGGGTGTTCCCGTTCAGTGGGGTCTTCAAAAGCTCAGTGTTCACGGACATGTGATGCCCTCCATCTATGCACGGCTCCTTAAAAACCTGCGAGTGTTACAACAACAATGAAATTACCCATTCCATTGTGAAATCTAAGACAATACCAGGCTTTTGTCCATTGGAAAACAGTGCCCAAACTTTGAATTTATTGTAACACTAATATCATGTGATACTCGATGTTTTAATGAATATCCAGTGTGTGTATCCAAAAGGCATTCTTTAACGCCAAAAGGAAATATACCAGTAGAGATGAAATTCATTTCTAAATTGGAATTAAACAGCTGATATGATTGCGAACACCTCATTCTCTGTGCTTTTTTACTAACCTTCGAGCGTTCTCGTTTATGGGAATTTTGGTGTCCTCCCAGGGCTTGAGTGATAATCTGCACAGAGGGCAAAGTCAAATGAATTTCATTGGGAAGACTGTCTCCATGGATATTTCAGGGCCAAGGATATAAGAAAAATGTTGTATACAGTCATCCACACCATTTCTAGAAGTTCCCAAATTTCTTGAAGGCCTACTGATATCCCGCATACAAAATTTCTGAGTTAATTTATCAATCAGTGATCATCCATAAAGAAACATTGTGCAAGGAGAAGCCACAAATTCCCATTTGTTTGTATACTTGAGATGTCTATCTACTACACATTGTAGTTTTGTTGGAAAATTCACATGTCCACATAATATTGTTGTCTTAGTCAGATAACATTTTTATAAATCTTGTGGCCGATATATATATATATATGTATATATTTATTTATTTATTTACCAAGTATTATTGCAGATTAACATTGTGTCTGGATGAAAATTAAAACCCGTAGCTTGTTTATCAACTGAATCACTACATCCACATTGGCATTCAAAGTATGGAAAACCTACTAATTGAAGGTCAAATACCTTCACACGGCCAAGCCCAGGTTTGAATGTGGCTGCCCTTAACAACTAGCCCAACACTGACAGAGTAGAGCACTAATGCTATTATAGTATGAACGTTTATATGTATGGCCTTTTGCAATATATGGTTCATAGCATTCATTATATACTTTATATTTCTGAATATACTATTTCCACATAATAATTTTTGTTAACTAGAATTCATGACAGATTGCGTCCAGTGTATTTCTCGCATGCAAACTCTCGGCCGAGAGTTTTTAAAAATTCTGGGCAAGAGTTTACCCACACGGTTAAATTTAACCTGTGTTGGTTTAAACTCTCAGTCAAGAGTTTAACATTTCTTTCCTGAGAGTTTATTAAATGTCTCGCCCAAGAAATTATCTCGCCCGAAAGTTTCTGGTCAACGAAAAACCCATAAAATTCTGCAGTTTTCAGGAGCCTGTCGGTTTGGAGGGGAGGAACACCTACAACAACAAAATGTTATGTTTCGAACCTAGTACCATTAGATTCATCTATGAATCTAGTTTCTAATGATATAAGATTTGTGGAGTTTCATTAAAAATTTCAATTTGTTATTAATTTTATACTAAACTGTGTCACTATGGAATTTCATTGTTCTGAAAATATCACTGAAAGAAATTTGATAACTTTAAAATGGCAACTCCAAAAAATCAGAAAAATCATATTTGATTCCTCTCCCTGTATCCTTCAAAAGGGTATTCTCATTTTTCTTATTGACGATCAAATTGAAAAGAAAATGTAGGGTTCATAAAATGTACTAAAACATCACGGTTTTTTTTTCTTCGTCCATTTCAAAAAATAATAAAAAATAGTGATTTAATCTGAAAATTACCGAAAAATAGTCATTGTAGTAGTGCAGTATATGTATATTATGATGATATGGTTTATTTCCAAAAAATGAATAACCATCCCTAAAAAAAGTTAGGGTTCAAAAAGTGACTAATTATGTTTGCCTGAAATTTCAAGTATATGCAGTTAGTAAACAACAAATTTACCCCTCTATATGTCAATATATGTATATTTTTTACATATGAGCATGGAGGTAAGACGATTCTCTACAAATCTTGTTTTTATTTCAAAACTTAATTTGCATTGAAAATATGAGTTTAGGGGAGTTGAAGTTGAAAGAACATAGAAAATTACAATTTTCAATGTCAAAAAAGGGCAAAAAGTGTTTCCCAACTTCATTTTTTAACTCAAGTTGTACTTTTTACATGTTGATTTTAAATCTTCATATTGCCATAACTTTCACATATGGACTCTGTTCGATGTAATTCAAGTTGCATTGGAACCTTGCTCATCATAATCAACTGTTTGAAATCTATGACAACTAAAAGCATATTATTATCCATTTGCACTTTCTCACATCACTTTGCATGTGTTACTTCAGCTACTACCTATGCACTAAACATTAGCAACATTAAAAAATATAATAATGCTAATTAAAATGTACTAACAACATATTTAATCCTCTTTCTAGGTCCAATTTGTTGTGTTAATGTTCCTTGAAGCATATTATGGTTAGAATTACATGCCACCACTTCATTCCCATGCTCCATAACACCTTCTTTATCCACCTTTGTAGAAATGAATGAAAAATGTATTTCTCACATTCATGAGCCTATTTAACTTCCTTGTGATTACCAGCAAAGAATCGTCCTTCATTTTATGAGATTAGGCGATGTACCATATATTTTCCTTGAAAATCTGATACATATTTCTATTCCTACAGTTTATAGCCTTCCTTTCAAACAAGTAAGAAATTCCAAGCACAATTCCACAAATATGCAATGGAACAACATCTAGTTCAACGTCATCCACAAATTTATATGCAATAGAAAACCTAAGCTTAGATTTTTCAGTCACCTACAACTTAGTGTTGTTACATACCCATATAAGCGAATAAAGTTTAGGATGCAATATTGTTTCTAATTTAGTTCCTTAACAATTTTCTTAGATATCCTATTGGCTTGAGAATCGATGTCAAACAAAATATCTACTTTGACATGGTTCGTTACCACCCTTATGTGAAATAGTTCACTCCTCTTTCTTGCAAAAATAAATGACGAAATAGAAGGACGAGAACCAACATGTGAATATGATATAACTTTCAAAACCATTGTTGCAATTTGTGCCTCATCATTACAGTCTAATCCTAGATCCTGCTAGACTATTGATGCCACCTTTTGCCTGTATTTCCCAACTCGAAGCCATTTACGCCTTAAATATGGACGTAGCTTCCAACAATGATCATCATTGTGTTCATCTTTATTTAAATGGGTACAACAACATATCCCATAATTATATATATTAACACACTTAAAAAAATATAATTAGAGTTCAAATATTAGAATCTTGCTTCATAAATGAATGAAAATGGTTTGGGGATTGTCTTCCTTCCTGATTAAGGCCTCTTAGTAATATATGCTTGCAACAATTACAACCATTATTTAATTTAGAAAAATAAAGAAGTGTAAAATCAATTTCACTCATATGCTTCATAATATTTTGATCAAATAATTTGTTTCATCATGAGTATTGGAGGTGATGGAGAAATTTTCACTTCCTACCTTTGACATGGATCACTTGACTAGAAAACCTACTTTAAGGAAATGATGGGGGTTGGGGAGGATGTAGTTACAAAAATAGTAGATGTAACCACCATAAATCTAGCTATAGTAAATTAAATTCTTGTTGTTGGATCAATGGATTAATTGATAGGAGGTGGGGCTCTTAGTTGGACAACCTACTCTAAGCCAATAATGGGAGCTAGGGATGATGTAGTTGTAACAATTTTGGATGCAACCACTATAAGTATAGCTACAGTAAATTCAATACTAGTTGTTACAACAACAAATGAAATTATAGGAGAGGTCGAACAATTGAGTGGTATACAATGAATGGATGTAAGCATAGTGGAAGGATAAATACTTTGGGTGAAGGATCGCATTGGGTGGGTATGGAAGGGGGAAGAACAAGAAATGATGACACCTCAATAAAAAAATTTAATATGTTGGATTAGTATGAAAAAATCAAATTTAACTAATTTAAGATGATGAATCTCACATTATAAGAAGATATGGGATAACATATGATACTTGGTTGGGGGGTTATTTTCTAATCGTAGGTGGAGATGGATACATAAAAACTTCAATTGATAGTTGTGAAAACATAATAAAATTAAGATTGATTTCTTGCAAATAACTTGGACATTTTCAAAACAACTAAATTTTAAATCGTACTAAGTTATCATTGAAGTAGAAATGTATAAATTTGTTTAAATACCTATGTATGTGGGTTTGCAATGTTAAATGTTCCATCCATGGCTGCATCAATTTTAGGATAACTAAATTATTCCCACCTCAATGGTTTTGTATCGTCTTGTAGCATTTGTACATGCCAAAAAAAGTACTAAAAAAGAATTAATCTTAATTTATGTTTATTGAATATTTTTCAATGTGAAACCAAATATATAACCAATGATTTAGAATTAATTAAAAATTTTACTAACCCGATCCATAAATATCTCATGGATAGGATCCTCCATTGGTCCATGTCAAGTATTCCCACAATTAGAGCATAGATGTGGTGCTACTCGATTCAAACCAAAAACACCAACTTTCCTACATGGAGTCGATGGTTTATAATCAGTGTGGCCCAAAGGCACACATAAAAAGGCCTAAGAAACTCCTCTGATGGATATCGTTTGGAGGCTACCACAAACGAACTGTGATATACTAGACTACAAATGAGATGTGTTATCACATTTCCAGTGGAAACAATGAAATTTGAAAGCCAAGGTTCATATGGTGGGGGCGGGGGTGGGATTACACCTCGGAGCGAGTGAACCTCTCAATGAATTATGCCTACCATTTATTCAATCTTGAGAAGAGCCAAAACCAAGCCCCTGGAGCTCACTGGTGTCAACATAGCTAATGTGGAGACAAACTATTAACTAAACCCAAAATATTTGAAGGAAATATAATGTCACTTTCTTATTATTACAAGGAATTTTATCAAAAACCATAAACCAATGACTCATCCAATTCATTTTCCATGGATAAAATGTGCACCAATCCATTCAAAGATGTATTTACCTCGAATAAGGGGGTTTGTTGGTTCTTATGCCAATAAGTAACCCCACTATCATTTGTTTGGTGATATTCAAATATTAAACTTGCTTTTTATTGATACCAATGGAGTAGAATTCTCTCGTCATGTCTCTATATTCACTGACATTTGTCAATTGACCATGGGAATGATTAATGGAGGAAATTTTTTTATTAAGGGATTTTGCTAATGAGAATCATGATGATTTCCTTGCGTTTCTAAGCTCTTAAATCCATATTTTTAACTAATTCAAATCTTGTGTAATTTATATTTGTGGGTTGGGATTTGAGTGTCAGTTGATGTTTTCTTGGGGCTCTTCTTTAGGGTTTCTTTGTTGATTTGGATCAGGGTTTTTAGCCATGGTAATTGTGTTTAATAAATATGCAATTGAAAAAAAATCCTTTAAAACTTTCAATTTTTTATTTCATTAAAAAAATAAAAGACTTACCTCTACCTAGTGAACCATTAGAGCCTTGAAACTCTACCTAGAGTGTGCACACATTTATTTTGAGTTGGTTGTTGGATGGTATATTCATAGTGGGGGGGAAATAAGGATACCCCATGGGCTTGGGTTTTCTTTCTCTTTATGGACAAAGAAACATGCATGCATTATTTTTTAAAGCATGTGTGCATTAAAATAATGCAAACACACTTTTATAAAAAAATGCATGTGTATTTCTTGGCCACATCAAAATATAAGTGTGGAGGTTTGGAAATTATTCAACCTAAAGAAATAGGAATGTTCTTACACATTTGAGAAAGCACGCACATTCCTAAAAAAAATCAATAATGTTCTCCTATTTCACCAAAATTAGATACCATATCCATGTGACAACCCTTTAATCAACAACCATGAGGAACACATTAATGCATATCAATTTGAGAGTCATGCGAAGAAAAAATATCCTATTGAAGATATCACTCTTTCCCTACAGACACGAATAAGGTCACCTTTTTTCCTTTCAAATTTCTTGAGTTACACAATAATTTTTTTGAAATATATAAAATAGATGATCATATGGAATAACAATTGAGAATTGAGGATATTAACGATTTCATATGTATTGGAAGATGTAAACGGGATATGATTTATTTTTATTTTTATGGAAACTATGTTTATGATACTAATTATTATGCTAGAGAAATATTAGGATAGTTTTTTTTTACAAGGCAAATATTGGAAAGCTCTCATAACCACTTTCATCCCTATATATGTAGTGATGATTATGAATCACATGAGGAAATTATGACCATAGATTTGCTTCAATCAAGATTACCTCCTCCTGGTGATTATTTTTAGTCATCCCTTTACTTAATTATAGATAATTATCCATATGAAAGGTCAATATACAAATATATGTTTGAGTCTAATATTTGTGAAGCTAATAAATTGTTCAAAGTAAAACTTTACAATCATATCCTCTTGCTTATTGTCCTCAAATTGTCACTAAAGACACGAATAAGAATTACATGTTTGGTATGAATATAGCTATGGAATAGAAGTATTTTCAATTAGTGGCTTGATTTTTTTGTTTGTCAAGTTGCATGTGATCCTCCAGGCTTGACCTGTGGCTTGAGGAGCCACGACCTAGGGGCATCTAAGCCATCAAAGTCACACAGGGATCGCATCTAGTCTGGGCCACACCAGTCCTTTTACTGATTGGAGTTTTTAGCATGTCTCCTCCCCCTAGCATAGGGCACAACTGTTTTACTGAAATCAAACCTATGAATAAGTATGTTTTCCTTAACTGTGGTGGTAGAACTTAGAACAACAAAAAGAAATATATTTTAGATTTTCCTTAAAATGAATACATAAGGGAATAAAACCTACTTTTAATATGTTCACTTTTCCTCGCCTCCCTTTGTCGCTTCCGTCACTCTCAATCGAACTGAACTCGCTTGATTAGTACTTACAATGGCAAATGGAAGACATAAAATGACATAAACGAAAATGATCTATTCATGTTAAACAAATTGAATCGATTGAATTTGTAAATACACATATAACATCATTGACACATGCATTAGGAAAGGAACAAATGTCTTTATTATGAAGTAGAAGGAAAAGTACAACTAGTTGATTGATTCGATGTCACTCACTCCAGCTTCAGTCCCATCCTCATCACACCAACATCATCACTCCAACAGCATAACATTACATGCAAACAACACCTCCAAGGGTTTTGATCTCACTAGCATAACTCTACTTAATACAAATTCTTTCTCCCTTGTGCACCATGATCAGTGCTCTATTTATTAGTAGATGAAGGTAGTTTGACATAAATGAATCATTGAATGAATTTTCCAAAAATGGATGAAGAGGTTTCCTTTTTCATGGGAATATGAGGATAAGAGGTCTAATGGCTCCATGGTTTCCATGTTCAAAGCTATCAGATGAGGTGAAAGCTGGAACAACTCCTAGAAGCCACTAGAGGTTGGGAAGATACCCATAATCCAATGAACAATTTTCTCCTAGTCGACCAACGCACTCTAAAGTGGGACTAGATCCTCTACAACGCATCCTTGCATGGGAGTAGATGCTCTGAAAAGTAGTTACCACAGTCTAGAAGTGTGTTGATGGCTCAATGAGGCACTTCAATTGGCATCTAAGCAGTGAAACTTTCACGAAGGAAAAAAAATCAGTGAGATGACTTGTTTAGGGCATGTAGCAACTAATTTAGAGTATGATAGACTGTAATGGATATTGATTTGTGTTTTGGGATGATGCCCAAATTGACCTGTAACAACAACCACCCCCCATGAGGTTTGATCTTGGATCGCCTTGCTGACGAGGCCCATCCTCAACCAATTGTGCTAGTGGGACTTGAATCAATTAGTGACATGTTGCAAATATTTCAAAATATTTAAAAAAAAATGTAAGAAACCCTAAAATTTAAGCAATTTTTTGTGAGGCTGTAAATTAATTTCCTTTTTCATCTCCATGCTTGTTGAGAAACCTTGAATTTCTTTATCCGTGTTGAAGATTTTGGGGATGATGTTGAAAAAAACCAAAGAGATAATTTCTTAAACAATATGCTAGGTTTACATTGTGAAAGGCTTGTTAAGAGCAAGAATGAGCTAACATTGCTTTATTTTAAACCTACTATAGCTAATGCTTATGAATTTCACCCTATCTTTGGTCATCATGTGATATTGATTTTATAATAACCTTATTTATGGCATACCTTTATTTGGTTTCATATGCACAAAAATAGAATTCATGGTTTTGATATGATCTATGTTGTTGCATTTTTTTTTGACAAAGTTAGTTGTTGATTATATTGAAAAAAAAGAAGGGAGCAGGAGCTCCATTACATCTGAGTTACAGAAAGAGATACAAAGGAGGGGTATCATGCCAAAAGCCCAACCTCCTAGATAATGTCTACTGCTACTATATTTAATACTTGAATGTTTATAGATCCTGACAAACTAGAGCAACATAACAGTTAATTTAAAATACATAAGACATAATAGAGAAGTTGTCCTTGAACCTGCAAGAGAAATGAATAAGAAATAACTCCTTTGGTTTTTCTTCCCATTGGAGTTATCCGGAGTTCCAAGATTCTTTTTTGAGTTAGTGTTGACTGCATTTTTGGAGCTTGAACTTGGTGTTGCTATTTTTTCCATCATGTAGTGAAGGCTTTCTAAGGCTTCTTCAATATGAGCGCAGCGGTTGCTGACTATTCTCAACTGTATTGTAAGGGATTGATCTTGATAATGGAGGAAATTTATGTCCAAGACATGCTTCTCCTATGAGATCTTGAGTTGTGCCCTTATTCGCTCTAGTTCTTATTGCATGTCGGAGCAAAGAAGACAATCCTCACTTTTCATGTTGGCTGGAGGGAGAGAAGACTACAAGATAGCTACAATAGAATTAGCGATGGGAGGGAAGGATATGAGGAAGTTCAGAAGAGAAGAAGTGCATAAAATATCAGCACTGAGATCCCGCAGATGCTAGAAATGCCTAGGAAAGTTGCTGCAAGAATATAAAAACACTACGCTAATGAGAGACACAGGAACGTTGATAATGAAGGGGAGAGAGCGCAGAGAAGGGTCGGCTCATAAGGAGGAGCACCAAGACACTACGCTAAATAAATAACAAGGGAGGGTGATTGATATAGAGGGAAGGGGATAGGTATTAATAGAGGTGGGGAAGGAGGGGTGCGTGCGAGGGGAAGAGGGGATTAGGAGAGGAGTGGGAGATTGGGTCACGGGATAGGAGAGGGGGAAGGGACAGACATTACAGGGAATTGGGAATAAAATCGAGAAGGCACAAAAAATGGAGTAGACCATCATGATATGGGTGAAAAATGGAAATATCAAGGGATCATAGGGATAAATTGATAGATACCTTGAGAGAAGAGAAGACCAGAGGGTTTTGAATACGCTGAGCTGGCTAGAGAATCAACTTTTTTATTATTGACTCTAAGAATGTGATAGAAGGCTATATCCCCAATGTTCTAAGCCAGAATTCGGTTTCAGGTTATGAGTTTATTAAGTGTAATGTTGGGAGTCATTGAGGCATTCAACATCATTTGGATAACTATAGAGGAATCTTTGAACACCAAATTTTTTTTATTTTGAGCTTCTTGATTAATTGGGGACCTTGCATCAGGGAATATGCTTCCACCTTGTTGTTTGACATCAGGCCCAAGCACCATTCGAAAGAATAAATATGATCGCCATGTTCATCCATAATGAGGCCACCCACTCCAGCTACCCTAGGATTTGACTTTGATGCACCATCAAAGAAGAGCTTGGGCTGGTGGATATGATTGATCCATTCAAAGAATTCATTCTCTTTGAGTCTTACCTTCCATTTCTCTTTATGGTTGGGTTACCTTGCAGAAGGCCTTTGATATCTAGGGAGGTGGTCCAGCACACATATGAAAATTTGTCTTTCCTCAACTTGCATATCATTTACATTGCAATAGATGTTTTTCTTAGCAAGGATGGTCTCAATAGTTAGAATCCAAGTATTACTCTGCATCTTTCTCACACAAGGTTTTTGATCATGAAATATGACTTTGTTTCTCATAAGCCATATATTCCAAAGGAAGACATAAGGCAGAGTGTCCCAAATAATTTTGACTAGGCTTTTTTTCTTTTTTGCGTAAGGATATTTATTTTTCCACAAATCTATGGAATCTAAAATAGAGAAATTTTCTTCGATCTCCATAATAAGAGGGGAAGTGAGGAATTTTGAATAGTTTTGAGCAAAGGAACAAGCAACAAAAAGGAGTTGTAAAGATTCCTCAGCAACATTACAAAGGAGAAATCTAGAGGCCCCTTGGATGCCTTTCTTTTTCAAATTATCATTTGTCGGGATCTTCCCCTTTGCTAAGGCCCAAATGAAATTTTTTATTTTGGGGAGTGCTTCTAATTTCCATACCTGCTTCCAGACATCCCACGGTGGAGAGAAGGAGAAATCACCATGAAGGATCTCATATCCCGCTTTGATGGAGTAAGGAGACCCAGTCGGATCCCATTTGAAACTATATTCTTCTCCCATTTCCGAAGGGGTAATCTACATTGAGCATAATCATGAGCTTTAAGATTTCGTTATGGAGATAAGGAGGGGGGTTTGGGAGCAGCCAACCAGCCTAAAGATGATTGGTTCTTTCCAACGAGAAATTTTATTTAATGTGTTGATGCCAAGCCCTCGGAGGTGGTGTTGGATGCGTAGGAAACTCAGGTCATTTGCGAGGGGAGGCTTACCCATGATCTTATCATTCCATATGTAAATGCTAAGGCCCCCATGGGGAAATTTGGAGATGTGATCGCGGAGGAAGGCTATAACTTTCTTACAGAGGGACCAAATGCAAGAGCATGGTTTGTTGGGAATAGATTAATCCAGTAAGCGTTGTCTTGAGGCAAAGAGATATTTCCACTGCAGGACTTGTTACCACCATGAAAATTGACCTATAATTAGCCTCCAAACTATTTTACCTCTAAAGAGGAATGTGAATGGAAAGGCCTCCATTCTCATGCATGTTAGTAACATGTCTCCATTTTACCAGATTGAACTTCCTTTTGCCTAGCGTGCCTCCTTGCCATAAAAAATCCCCGAGGATTAGCTACATTTTGTTGTGAATATTAACTGGCGCTTGCAGCAGGGAGAAGTGGTATAGAGGTAATGCCGAAAGATCGTCTTTTATTAGGACTAAGTGCCCAGCCATATTGAACCAAGTGGCTCCCCATTGAAGAATTTTCCTCTTCATCTTGTCAAGGGTGATGTTCCACACCTCATTACTCAAAGGTCCATAGCTTACTGGCATCCCAAGATAGTTGACGTATTTCCAGTTCCATTTATATTGGACCCCAAAAATTTAAGGAATGCTATGAATGGTGTTCTGAGTTGCATTCCAACCATAAATACAACTTTCAAGGGAATTGATTTTTCCTCTGGAATATTGCATAAATCTGTCGAGAAGGCTTTTAAATCTTTTGGAAACTATGCAAAAAGCTCCTCCCATCAATAAGGTATCATCAAAAAATTGTGAATGATTCATGTTCTTGGTCCCATTGCAAATTTTTATGCCTATAATTAATCTCATTATGCGATTGAAATCCAGAGCTCTGCTGAAGGGTTTAACCATGAGGATGAAGAGGAAAGGGGAAAGATGGCATCCTTGCCTAAGGCCTCTAGAGTCTAGAATATTGGAGAAAAGGACATGGTCTCCCATTAACCAAAGGGGAAATCCAGGGGTGAGAGATGCAAGCTTGAATAAGAGAGATGATTTCTTCATTGAAACCCATGTTTCTTAGGACAGAGTAGAGGAAAGAGTGCCTTACTCTATTAAAGGCATTGGCAAGGTCCAACATTAACACAAACCCCTTTTCCATTCTTCTCATACTAGAATGAATAAATTCTTGTACCAGCAGTATGGAATCAGAGATTTTCCGATTGGCTAAGAAGCCTCCCTGATTTTCAGAGATGAGGTTGGGGAGAAAAGATTTGATGTAGGTAGCAAGGATTTTTGTGATGATTTTGCAAGAGGAATTGCATAAGGATATTGGATGGAATCTAGAGAAGGAATAATGATGACCTTCTTTAGGTATCAGGGCTAGATAGGTCAAGTTGGTGAATCCACCTATCGGTTTTTTCCTTTGGCTCCAATGTATCATTTTGATGAGATATTTCTTGATTACCTCCCAAAAGGTCCAATAGAAACTAATAGAAAATCCATCAAGCCCTAGAGCTTTGTCTAGTTGAAGAGTCAAGATTTCCTTAATAATGTCATATTCATCAATATCTCTGTTTAAGGAAGCATTGATTTCTTCACTGATCATGATCAGAGTGTGCCTCAATAGATCTTCATAATCCTCTAGCCCTGTATTTTCTATTAAGAGGCTTTTATAATGCTGATGCGCTGCCAATTTGATCTCAACTTGATCATTTGAAATGTTTCCCTCATCGTCTTTTATAACTAAGATAGTGTTTTCAGAGGTTCTAATTTTTTATTGGTTATGGAAAAATGTGGTGTTCTTGTCCCCAGCCTGGAGCCAAAGACTCCTAGACTTAATCCTCCATTTTTCTTCTTCCTTTCTGTTCGAGTTGTACATTTCCCAATCCAATTCCCGCTCTTGATATTGTTTTTCCTTGGTAATACCTTTATCCTCAATTTCATTTTGAGTTTCCTTTAACCTTTGCTTTATATCCTGCTTAACCAGTTCTGGTTCTCTGTAATGCTCTTTGGCCCAATTTCGAAGAGCTATGTGGATGAGTTTTAATTTTGTCTCCCATTTGAACAAGGGAGACCCTTCTACCTACGCGCGCCATGTGATTTTGACAATTTCTCTTGCCTCCTAGAAGTCACACCATAGCGGTTTATAGCAAAAAGGTAATGACCCAAAATTTAACTTCGCGCCTAGGAACAGAGAAACAGGGTAATGATCTGAGGCCGAGCACGGTAGAATAGAGGAGGTGGCGACGTTTAGGAGGGAGATGAGAGAGACCGCCACGAGAAAGTGATCTAGTCACTCCATGATATTACCTGGGCCAAGCCTACGGTTGTTCCAGGTGTAGCTACGATTCCTTGGTATGATGTCCACCAAACCATGATCTCTCATAATGCATTCCAACTGTTCTCTTGAGGGATCATGAGAAAAAACTCCCCCTCTTTTCTCCTTTGGGTGTAGAACTAGGTTCAGATCACCTCTGATAATAGTGTGTTGATGCTCTGTCCACAGTGATATGGAATGTGATGTTGTTGCATTAATTGTATAGAAAATATTACAATACATTATGTGCAATGCATATTAATTTTCCACATTTTTTTTTTATATTTATAATATTAATTTCATTACATAGTTATTTACTTCTTTCTTTTCCACAATTTTAAGTTCTTTCTTTTTCTGGTTTTCAATTTAATATTTTTTACATTTTTGAGATGCAGTAATAACTATTTATTTTTATTATTAAAAATAATTTGTATATAATTTTCAATTTCAAATTATAATTTCTATTATTTAAATTTATAATTTTAAAATATATAAATTATTTTAAAAAGTAAAAATAAATAGGTATTCCAATTATCCTATATGTTTATATCTTTAAACATAATTATTTTAGACTTTTAAAATTTTATTTTAATTACCAATAATTATTAGGTTGGAGGTAGATATTTATCCTTAATAGAATTTTTTTTAATATTCTTAATAATATACACAAATCAAAGGTTTATATTTATCTCCAATATGGTAATGTCTTTTTTTATATTTTTAATTAAATTCATTAATTTAAAACATGTGATGTTGTCCAACTATTAAATGAAGAAATTTTGTCTCTACAGATTTCTTAGTCCAATCCCAAACAAAACCATGTATAAGACCATATACATTTAATAACTACTCCTTATCAAAATACAAATTAAAACTCAGTCATAAAGATGTGGTCCAACTATTAAATGAAGAATTTAAGTTTCCACAGATTTTTTAATCCAATCCCAAACAAAACCATGTATAAGACCATATATACTAGAGAACTACTCCTTATCAATTTTTTTTTTATAAGTTTGGTAGAACATTGATTTGAGAAAGAGAAAAGAGAATTGAATCTGTGATGAGTGTCATAACAGCTGGCCTCAACAGCATACCTCATTACTGTTTAACCAAGACCACACCCACCCTTATCAAAATTTCTTCAGAAAAAACAAAAACACAAAGTGAAAACGATTCTAAAATGATTGAAACCAATGGAAACCTCGTCCGCTTTGATGACATTGAAGACAAAATCTGCAGTGAGCATCGTATTGGCAGTCTGGTGGAAGTTTATCGCCTACCGGGACACCCTCTGTCATTCCATTCATTCAATCCAAATAAACATCTTAGTTTAAGAATATGTACAAATCTAAAAATAAAAGTCCCGTTTGAATGCAGCCACACATAAATGAATCGAGTTAAAAGATTTAATCAATCCCTATTGTTACTAATCATTATTCTTACTAGTATTGGCAGCAGCAGCATTCATCATGAACACGAGCAGGAACATAATGAAGGCAATTGTTCGCCTATACTCTAGATTTACTCTAGATTTACAAAAATTATTGCAAAAATTTATTAAAATATTGCCAAAATTTCTATAATTTTCAGAGAAAAAAAACTCAGCCTAAACTACTAGGCCAATACACCCTATGCTTTTGCCTTTATTGCTTTGCAGCCTTTGAGTCTTTATAGAATGCCAATAAATCTTTCCTGCAACACTTATCTTGTTCTTCGATCAGTGCTATCTGTGTTGTTTTTGGGTGGTGGGGGAAGGCTTATCTTTTACATATTCCTCCAAGGATAATTGGAATATGTAAATTTTTTGGCCTAGTAACCATATTTTCTTATTAATACAAACTCCTACATGTTTCTTAAAAAAAATAAAATAGTAATAGTTATATCAAATAAAACTATTTAACTTAGTTAATTTTTATGTTTATTTTAACTTTAGAAACTTGAGATGTATGATGAAGTGTTTTTATGCTTATTAAGGATTGTTTCCTATTCGATTTACTAGCCATTTAGTTCAGGTGAGCAAACTCCTCATTATTGAAAATAATAATATTACTTGCTATACTTTATAGTCGAGGTTGTAAAGTCAATAGTGGTGGTTTCAGGCACTTGACATTATTGTCTCATAGTATGAAACTCATGGCATTACATGTAGTTAAATTCATTAAATGGTTTGGGGATTCTCCATTATAATGTGCTAGAGTTGAGTAAGCAAAAGGATCACTTGGTTGGACTGTCTACATTTAAGCCAAAATATAGTAGATATATTATTAGGTTGGTTTTTTCCCAATTGGAGTTTTTCCAAAGTAAGCCATGATCAAATCCTTGAAACATCCAACATTATTATTCAAGTAAAGGCATGCCACCATGAGAGCATGGACCTATAACTTGTTTATTAATGTTCATGGAAGATGGGCTCCTTACTAATCATAACAATTTCCAGATTGTATTGCAGGACCAATAATATAACCAAGAAAGGATCCAATCTCCCTTATTTTCATTGTTAAGATTACCACCAGAAAATCCATGTTCTCTTTATTAAAATTTGGCCTTAATTCCAAACATGAGATTGGATATTAGACTTCGTTGCAATTTAACCACTTATCAAAAATAATTATTTTTCATTAAAAATAAAATAATTTTTTTTATAATTTAAGATTACAATTAAGCCTTCTATGAACCCCATTTATCTTTAAAAATCCTTATTAAGCCATATATATTGAGTTTCTACTTTTTTACTATTATATTGTTACTATATGCTAGAACCTTTCATTGTACCAACACATCATAATTGTACAATTTCTCTCCCCCACACCCACACACACACTAAAGACGCGTAGTTTTAAGATCATAAAATATTGTATTGTACATTTTATTTAATGCAGAAGGAATTTTTCCCCCTCAATGTGAATTGTAATTATAGGTTTCTTATCATTTTTAATTCACAAGGTTCATAACATTTAGTATTGGAGCTATGATCCTATAGTTTCATTGCTTGAAACAAGCAATCTTGTCATTTTCGCCATAAATTTTTCTAGTATGAATCAAATGGTGAAAAAATTGAGAATTTTATGGAGAGATATCAACATCTAGATAAAATTTTAATTTTTTTATATACCTTTGGAGATATATGTTGTGGAATTTAAGGTTTGTGATTTATCTTGAAATTTGTTTGATATGAATCATCTCAAAATTTTCATTATAATAATTTTCTTGAGATATTTTAGACTATGAAAATTAGAACAAATAGAGAATACATCCTAAGATACACCAATAAAATAAATTAGATTTTGGATCGCTATAATTTTAGAGATATACCCCATAGGAGTTAGGGCTTATGAATGGTACTGAATTCAATTTTTAAGGAGTGAAATTGGAAAATTTTCTATAATTCAATATATATAAAGCCTCAAACTATGTAATTTTAAAAATATAGTAAAAATATATCAAGGTGTGTCTGATAAAAAATTCGTATTATGGTTCACTATAATTTCATAGATATACCATGTGGAAGTTAGGGTTTGTGAAAGGTCCTACAATTAATTTAAAAAGATACATCATGGAATTTTCGATACAATCTTTTTCTTGACAAACTTCTTTTTTTTTTCAAAGTAATGAGTACATTCCACTAGGCACAATTGGTAACTTCGTCAAAATGATTGCCACTATTCTACCTTGTAGAACCAATACTTTATAAATTCCACAAGAGCCAAAATGTCTATGGAGATTTTAACCCATACTACTTGGGACAAAAATCATGAACCATACCACTTTGATCTAGGTTCCTTCGACATTTTTCCTGAGACACTTCATATTGTGAATATTTTAGAGTTTTGAGGAGACATCACGAACTATCTCAAGAAAAAAATGTAAATCATATAATTTTCACGAATTGGACAATGACACACTATACAAGTTTTCTCTTGTGAAGAGGAAACAAAATAGCAATATTTGGGAAAGTTACAATAAATTTCACTTGGCACATTCAAATTTCGTCAAACATGTGGAATTACAGAAAAAACATATCAAATAATTACATGGAAAATTTCACATTCAAAAGGGCTTAAATTTCATAGATATATCAAGAAAAAGATAATCCATTCATATGTTCTCCAAATTAAGGTTTAAATGTGTGTAACTTGCAAATGACAGGACCATTGACTAGAAGACCCAATTGTTAAGGTGACTGTAAATTGTGATAAAGAGGAGTACTATTGTTATCTTCTCACATGGCTCCAAAAAAATTCATTCCAAAATACTGCACCAATGAAACCTCATAAAGACTCATGAAGAAAGTGAATACTTAGAATTTAGGTTCTCCTAATTAGAGAAGAAATTTAATGAATGGATGGTAACATGTTGAAAATGGAGGATTTATCAAGTTATTAAGAAAACATTGAAATAAAAATGATGTATGAAAAGAAATATAAGTTAAATGAAAATAAGGAAGAAATGCAAAATTTCAAGGAATAAAGACAAAAATCCATAAAATAATTACAAACCAGTCTATTAAAGGACCTCCCTAAAAGTTATATGGAGATCCAAGGAAATCATGAAGATAAGGAGAATCGTAGTGTTAATAGTTAATCATGTATGGGGAGCATCTTATCACAATTGGAGAGAAAAAATGTTAAATAATAGAAATATAATCATGACTTTTCAATATGATATCCTCATCATGAAGGCTTCAAGTCAACACCAAGGAATTACTACATTCTAAAGATCAATATGAGGAATTTTTGTGGTAACTATCATATAACATGGATATTCCAAATGGAGCAATACTTTGATCTACACTAAATACAAAAATCCATAAAATAATTACAAACCATTCTATTAAAGGACCTCCCTGAAATGTATATGGAGATCCAAGGAAATCGTGACCATAAGAAGAAGCATGGTTTTGATACTCAATCACATATGGGGAGTATCTTATCACATATGGAGAGCAAAAATATTGAATCATAGAACTATAATCATGAATTTTCAATACAAAATACACATCATCAAGGCTTCAAGTCAACACCAAGGAATTAGTACATTATGAAGATCAATATGAGGAACTTTGATAGTAACTATCCTATACCAAGGATATTCCAAATGGAGTAATACTTTAGTCTACACCAAGTGAAAGCTTTACAAAAGGTAAATGTTGCATCAATGCTTTTAGAAAAAGATCAACATGTATGGTTTCAATGGATTTGTGAAAGGAAAATTGTTTATGTGCTATCTTGGTCCATTTTCAGACGGGAGTTGATAGCATATTATAATATATTAATATCAATGCATTCTTTAGTCAATTGGTAAATCTTTGACAAAAAAGTCCAATTATAAAGAACGTTGGTCAATTCCAAATGTTGAGTCTCGAGGTAAAGCATGTTTCATAGGATAATATGTTAGACCTATGGGAAATTTAATGGAAATCATCCAAAATGACGTGAATTTATTTGAACCTAAATCCCTAGAGTCTGCTTATAGTCTAATAAGGAAAACTGAAAGTAAAAATGTGGCTACTAAAAAATTTGTCACTAATAAATATAAGAAAACCATGCTTCTCTTTCTAAAATGACAGGGTTGACACCTCAACAAATTAATAAAAGTAGAGAAAAGGGACTATGTTTCAACTATGACATCAAGTACAATAAAGGGCATAAATTTGGTGAGAATAAATTATTCTAAATATAATGTGAAGATCAAGAAGATCAAGAAGTGGAATCGTGACAAGATCTATAGATAGAAGAGACTACTCCAACAATATCTTGTCTGGAATTCATTGATCTCAATATTCCACAAAACCTTAAGATAGAAGGATATATCAAAATTGATAGGTAAAAATATTGATTGATCCATGTAGTACATATAACTTGATCAAGTACAAATTGGAAAATTTTCTCAATTGTTTGTATTTCTAGAACTATAATTTTAAGTAATGATTGCATATTGGGGAGTTTTTATTACATAGTCTCATGATTGCAATATAAATAAGTGTTGTTGATGTTTTATTTGGGTTCTAATTGTTACAATCATTGGGAACAGTTTCCCTTAATTTTCAAGGTCTTTTCATAAACGTTTACTAAGAAGAAAAATAAATTGAGATTAAAGGTATCCAAGAGGAACTCTATAAATTGATAAGCTTTGATAGCATGAAAACATTTCTAAAAATGGGATACCATGGTGTAATTTCACAATTATGTTCAGTAGATGTTCAAGAATCTATATACTCTGCTTTAGTGGATCTCCTAAAAGTTATCAACAATCATCCCAAGGCATTTGGAGAGATTTCTAAGACTCTTCCACCTACTCAATGTCATTACCATGGTATTAATTTTAAACATAGAGATACACCACCTAATATTAGGCCTTACATGTTTGCATATACATAAAAGAGTTAGATTTAGCATATGGTTCAAAAATGTGAGAATTTGGAAATTTTCAACCTAGCCAAAGTTTTTTCTCTTCACTAGTGGTGGTGGTTATCAAAATTATGGTTGATGGTGTACATGTCCAAATTATAGAAAACTCAAAAAAAAATGACAATCAAATATAATTTTCCTATTCCTATCATTGGTGAATTCTATATTAATTGCATGGAGTAGTTTTCTTTACTAAATTGGATCTTTCAAATCAGAATGAGGCACAAATAAATTCCAAAAACAACCTTTGGAACACATGAATGTCATCATAAGTTTTTAGTTATGTTGTCTGGACTTATTAATGCACCTTTAAAATTTCAAACATTTCAAAGCTTGATGAATTCTATTTTCAAACCCTTCCTAAGAAAATTTGTATTAGCATTTTTTGATGGCATACTAGTCTACAAACAATCTTGGGAATATCATGTACAACATGTTGATAAGGTCTTAACACTATTGAAATAAAAAAAACTATACATAAATCCTTCCAAGTGTTCCTTTTTGGTTTAACAAGTGGAATATATAGGTCATATTATACCCCATCAAGGTCTCAAAGTACACCCTAAAAAAATCAAAGTAATGAGCTAATGGATAATCCTAAAGAATTTGAAGAAAATCAGAGGGTTCTTAGGATTAATAAGAAATTACCAAAAGTTTTTAAATAATTATGGCCAAATAGCAGCACCTCTAACAAAATTACTAAAGAATAAATTATTTTCTTCGACTGAAGAAATGCAAAAATCCATAAAATAATTACAAACCATTCTATTAAAGGACCTCCCTAAAAGGTATATGGAGATCCAAGGAAATCATGAACATAAGGATAATCGTGGTGTTAATACTTAATCACGTATGGGGAGCATCTTATCACAATTTCATATCAAAAATGTTAAATAATAGATATATAATCTTGAATTTTCAATAAGATATCCTCATCATGAAGGCTTCAAGTCAGCACCAAGGAATTACAACATTCAAAAGATCAATATGAGGAATTTTGATGGTAACTATCCTATAACATGTATATTCCAAATGGAGCAATACGTTGATCTACACTAGATACAAAAATCCATAAAATAATTACAAACCATTCTATTAAAGGACCTCCCTAAAATGTATATGGAGATCCAAAGAAATCATGAACATAAGAAGAAGCATGGTGTTGAGACTCAATCACATAGGCCAGAGTATCTTATCACATATGGAGAGCACAAATATTGAATCATAGAACTATAATAATGCATTTTCAATACACAATACACATCATCAAGGTTTCAAGTCAACACCAAGGAATTCGTACATTATGAAGATAAATATGAGGAACTATGATGGTAAATATCCTATACCATGGATATACCAAATGGAGTAATAATTTAATCTACACCAAGTGGAAGTTTTACAAAAGTAAATATTGCATCAATGGTTTTAGATAAATATCAGCATGTATAGTATCAATGGATTTGTGAAAGGAAAATTGTTTATGTGGTAACTTGGTCCATTTTTACATGGGAGTTGATAGCATATTATAATATATTAATATCAATGCATTCTTTAGTCAATTGGTAAATATTTAACAAAAAAGTCCAATTATAAAGAACATTGGTCAATTCCAAAAGTTGAGTCTCAAGGTAAAGCACATTTCAGAGGATAATATGTTAGACCTATTGGAAATTTAAAGGAGATCACCAGAAATTAGGTGCATATTTTTTAACCTAAATCCCTACGGTCTGCTTATAGTCTAATAAAGAAAATTGAAAGTAAAAATATGGATACTAAAAAATTGGTCACTAATAACTATAAAGAAAACCATGCTCCTTGTTCTGAACTGACAGGGTTGGCACCTCAACAAATGAATAAAATTAGAGAAAAGGGACTATGTTTCAACTATGACATCAAGTACAAGAAAGGGCATAAATGTGGTGAGAATATATTATTCTACATATAATGTGAAGATCAAGAAGATCAAGAAGTGGAGTCGTGAAAATATCTATAGATAGAAGAGACTACTCCAAAAATATCTTGTATGGAATTCATTGATCTCAACATTCCACAAAAACTTAAGATAGAAGGATATATCAAAAAGTAAAAGGTAACAATATTGATTGATCCATGTAGTACATATAACTTGATCAAGTACAAATTGGAAAATTTTCTCAATTGTTTGTATTTCTAGAACTATAATTTTAAGTAATGATTACATGTAGGGGAGTTTTTATTACATAGTCTCATTATTGCAATATAAATAAGTGGTGTCGATTTTTTATTTGAGTTCTAATTGTTACAATCATTGGAAACAATTGACCTTAATTTTCAAGGTATTTTCATAAACGCTTACTCACAAGGAAAATAAATTGAGATTAAAGGCATCCCTGGGAAACTCTATAAATTGATAAGCTTTGATAGCATGAAAACATTTATAAAAATGGGATACCATGGTGTAATTTAACAATTGTCTTCATTATATGTTCAAACATCTATGTACTCTACTTTAGTGGATCTCCAAAAAGTTATCACCAATCATCCCAAGGCATTTGGAGAGATTTCTAAGACTCTTCCACCTACTCAAGGTCATTACCATGATATTAATTTTAAACATGGAGATACACCACCTAATATTAGGCCTTACATATTTTTATATACATAAAAGAGTGAGATTTAACATATGGTTCAAAAATTTTAGAATTTGGAGGTGAGATTTAACTTATGATTTCCTTCCATCAACCGTACTTGTGTCATTTGGAAGCAGCATTTTAAGTACCGATTTTAAAGCGGAATTTTAAGTACAAACCTTGAAGAAGCATTTTAAGTATAGATTTTAAATAGTTATTTATTTCATGCTTTCATATTCGCAAGTGTAGTTGCAGTTGATTGAGAAGTTTTGCACCCTTTTCATGCATAGATTATTAATTTGCAGTGTGTTCTCTTGAAATGTCTTGTTTCTTTTCTTGCGTGATTTCCTTTCTGCATTAGTTCTAGGGTTTTGATTGGAAAAAACCTCGAGGCCGTATTCTGGCATATATTGTGCTATGTCTCTAAGTGTTATGTCCCCCCAGGTTGACAATTTAAATGTGGGTGTAAATCTAGCATTTATAACTCCCAAATTTTTGGTGCCCTTGTCGAGGAGGCGTTGTAGGATATGGCCTCTGATTTGTTATGATTTTTCCTTTCTTTCACAATTAAATTTTTAGATTAATGAGACTCTCCTTGCTTGATGAAGCATGTTGGACGATATTGCCGAAAGCTCACATACTAGGTTTTCTTTACTGCAAATGAGTGATTTTTTTTCTTGCAAATGTGTGATTTTCTTTCTGTCAAATGTGCGATTTTCTTTTCTGCAAAGTGTGGATTCCTTTATTTACTGCAATTGAAGTTAATTTAATTTTTTCTTTTACCTTCATAGGGAAACTAGATGATGGAGATGACGGTAAGACATGACTGAAGAGCCACGCATTTGATTTTTCTTGGGGTCACTCCAAAGTTTGGCTGCCCGTAAACGAAGATTTCAAGTTTGATGCTTTCCATCTAGCAAGAAAATGGTAGGAAGTGTGATGCTATTCCAAGAATTATCTCAAATTCTAGCAGAAGTTGGAGTCTCTACTCCACAAAAAGATCATATTTTGGCATCAATCAGGGAAAGGTCTATTCCTTTGGAAGAGAAGACTCATGAATATCTGGAAGATCTTCCTAAGGAGACCGAGAACTTGTGGATCATGCATGGTGAGGAGAAGCCATTAGAAGCAAAACATCTATCTGATATGGCCTGCACTTTAGAGGATAAACAAAGAAATGTGGAGGATTTGCATGATGCATTGAATGTTACTCATGAATAAAGTCACCAAGAGTATATGGATCCCATAGAATCTTGGTTCCAAATGACTGTCAGTATCCACTCCTCATTTATCATTCGGAAATTTGTAGCATCACATCAGTTAGTGGAGTTGGTACCTCATGTTCTGGTATTTTCTCCCATATGTTTTTCAAATTTGAAAATGAGTATAATTATCCTTCTATTGCGCACCTGGATGCATTGGAAGTACTCCTATACTTAAACTTAGGAGTCTTATGCTTTTTAGTGTAGGGTAGGGTAGAAGAATAAAGGAATAAAGTTGTTATAAAGTTATTATGGTTTTGAATTTTAAATCATAGCCATTGAAATTCCTTTTGATCCACATTAGTTTTTAACACACACATTTGTGACAAATATTGTTGAGTACTATTCACTCTAAAAACCCCATGATTTTGCAAAAGTATCCATGATTAATCACTCCAATAAGTTGTCATCTAAGATATATATTTTCAGTTTCCCTTAGAAGGTACTATTGGAAAGCCCCTATGGTGGACCGCTCTTGTAAAGATCATAATAAGCTATTCATGAGAACACTAGCAGTTTGAAATCAAAATAATATTTCAGTCATTATCTAGGATATCTTCAATAAGTCTTTAGGGTAGAGTAATTGGCCAACAATAATTAGTCATTAAAAACTTTTCACGCCATCTTGTACTCTTAAGGAGTAGATCTGTCTCCCCACTTATTAAGTAACCACCAAGGTTAACCATAACAAAGCTTACAAAATATTTAGGGGAGGATAGGAGGTCTCATGATGAGCCGACCTACCATGATCATGAGACCTAACGTGCATGACATTGTTGTTGCTGGTCACCAAGCCATAGTAATGGCTTTTAGTCTGGGATATATTCAATAAGTCTTTAGGGTAGAGGAATTATCTAGCAATGATTACTCATTAAAAACTTTTCACGCCATCTTATACTCTTAAGGAGTAGATCTGTCTCCCCACTTATTAAGCAACCTTTAACATTAATCATAATCAAATCTTACAAAAGATTTAGGGGAGGATAGGAGGTCTCGTGATGAGCTGACCTACCAAGATCATGAGACCTAACATGCATGACATTGCTATTGTTGGTCACCAAGCTAGAGTAATGGCTTTCAGCCCAAAAGCTGGAAGACAGTAGGTCTCATCACGATCAGGCCTATTCATCCATGTTACTTCTTGTGAGTGCCACTGCCCTCAACTGGTTACCAAGCCAGGACAATGGCCTTCATTTAAAATTCAAATAAGCTAACTTTGAATCCATATATAATAAGTGGGACACAGACATTTCGTTGGGTCAAAAGACATCCCTGTCGAGGTTATGGACACCTGTGGACAACAGGGCCATGTTTGTGGTATTAAAGTTAATTTCATATTATGACTTGCTTGGTTATCCTTCTCTTTCCCTAAAACTCATTCTTTTCTTGGAAAATGGTTATAATATGATTTGAACATAGTCCCTTGAGTTCTACTTTTCAAAAATCAAGAATATTTAATGATGTGGTACCCTTAGTGAAGGTTATTATTTGTACTAGATTAAGAGGAAATGCAGTTTTGAATCTAAATGACAACGAAATTTAGAGTGTTCAATAAATAGGTTGTTGATTGGTCTAGGAAAGTGTCATATTACTCTATTTTTATTTCCCTTTTTTGGTATCATAACTTAAATTTCTATGGTATTTGGAATGATGAAATACTCAATGATGTTTCTTCACAAGGTGTTGTTTGCGAACAATGTGTATTGATTGTAGTTGCCTCTAAATATGTGTTTCATGACCTAGGTACAGGATTGTTATAGTAGGTGCAGGAATATTGTGGTAGTCTTTTGCAACTGCACTTTTTCAGCAAATTTGATTTTTATCATAAGACTTTAGGCAGAAAAAAATAGGGAATTCATTTGGGACAAGGTAACAGGTATGTGCCATACTATTTCTCTATCATGTCTACTTTCAGTACCTTATCTTCTTTTATCATTCATATAATCAATACTTTCATTAGAATTGTAATATGGTTTTTGTTGGCATTGTAATAGTTACGTTGCAGGCTAATGAATGCATTGCAATACTAGGCATATTCACCTTTACTCGCTGGAATTTTTGCTAACACTCTTAATCTTCAAACATTTCCCCCGCCTTCTTTCATAGATTTATAGTTTAAAGGTTTGGCTTGCACGAGGACGTGCAAGAAGTTCAGCATGGGGGGATGTTGAGCTACATTTTTGCCCAAATTTTTACGGTTTTTATCAAATAATTATATGATTGTACCTAGTGTTTTTGTCCTTTTAAGTTGATTATTAGAGGCATTTAGAGACAATAGCTATTAATTTATAAATTCTTGTTATTAGTTAATTTGATAAGTGTTTTGTGTAATAGTATCATTAATAACAGGTTTTCCTGGTGACAGGTGAATAAGTCTAGCATCAGTAGTCCTAGAATGCTTCCTGAAGTGTATTTGAGTACGGATTCATGCACAAAGTAGAACCATATCTGAGTACAAATTCATCTACTTCGATGTTGCCGTTCAGTAACACTAAAAATTGCTAGGCTTGTCAAACCCTTCAATTGTCCATTTGGGAGATAATGTGGTCATGGGTTATGCAACAACTGCCATCATGAATATTTGTGCTTTTGAAATCACTAATGGAAAGAAAGTGGATTTATTTCCAAAGTGCCATTCCTTGATTGATGAATTATTGACATCATTTGCAACGCAATGAGACACCTAATAAAACAAGGTCCACCTTCTATGCAATGAATATGGGATCACAACCTACATCTATGGATCAATTGAAAAGATTGAAAAAACACAATGATTATTATCTGCAAAACTCCCGGAAATCCATAACAAAACAGAACTTGTGGAATTTCTGATTTCAATGGGGATTCGTTGTGAAGATAATGATTTATTGAAGCAATGGATTTCGTGGCAGTCTTTCCCAAGGTTTTTATGGAACGTTGATCCCGGGATCGTATCTTTTCTATGGAAATTCCTCCAAAGCTGCCAGCACATGAATAATTTTTTGGATTTGGAGGAAAAGAACAACTTTTACATGAGACAATATTGTTCAACCATAATGCAATTCCAATATCCAGAATTCACCACCGAGCAATGTACTTCATGTCAATACAAAAAGGATTGGAGTTTATTATGGATAAAATTTGTTGCATAAGAACCCACAATTTTTCCAAAAGCATCAGATGGGAATTTGGAAAACAATAATGAAGGAGGAAAATGTGAATTTTGTGGATAGTTATGTTTTTTTTATAAATAATTCATACGTGGTTGTATTTCTTTGGAGGTGTGGAAATTAAATCCAGCAATGGACATTCTTTCCTGATTTGTAGTGAATCCAAATAGGAGAATATGGTTTAAGGGTTGGATAGGCATGGAAGTAAATGTAAAGGTAGAGTGTGATGGTTCATGATGTAAATAAGGCTCTCCAACATCGAAGATGGAGATCTGTGATTTGGATTTATTTCCATAAGTTCCATTCGGCAAGACTTGTAACAACATGCCTATAAACAGCATCAAATGCGGAGGTAATAACTGCATTTCCAACTGTTTGATTTCCTCTGCCAGCAGTAAAAGAAGATCGAACAATTCCTGGAAGCCCAACTTCCTCTTGTTTTTATTTTAATCAATCAAAATCCTAAATTTGTTTTTTGTATAACCATTGATCCATTAAATTAGGAGCAGCATTGTTGCTATATAATGGAGATTGTTGTGCATGCATAGGTAGTAGTGTAATAGAAAGAAGCACTGCCTAGAAGTAAAAGTAGGCTAGGATTGCAGTCGAACACAAAATTATGGACTGGAGCCGCATTGTAACAGTTGTGTTGTGTAATTTGATTTGATTGAATATTTATGTAATTCGATTTCTATAATTTGATTAAATTCACATTCAATTTGCATTTCCAGGTTGCTTCAAATTTATAAGATGATGTGTTAATGTAGTTTCTCTTCAGGAAGATCAAATTGGATGGTCGGGCCCATCAGTCAGCTCGCTGCTTAGATTTCTTAGAATTTATTCATTTCTTTTACTACATTTCATTCCCGCATCATGTGTGAGTGTGATTTACATTTTTTACAATATTTTTTCTATTTGGTTATGCAAGTTTGGTTTATGAATTCACTGACGCCGACACTTTAGAATTTATTTCTGAGTGCAATTAGTTAGCCAACATTTCTATTATTTTTTTTTTCTCATCGTTATCATTTGTTGTGTTCAACAAATATATTTTTGATTGCAGAGGGATTTATAACAGAATACGAAATTAACTCAACATTATTTGGTCATTTATAAGTAGTCTTAATTCTGGGATTTTACATGTTCATTTTTCTAATTTAAAAAGCAGACTTCATGAATTATCTACCAACAAATTTAAACTTATTTGAACACTGCAATCAACGAATTCAAACTACTTTGAACACTGCAATTCCATTTCACAGATTTCCTTTACGCTTGCATAAGTTAGATAAATTTTATGCCAGTGTTAATCTAGAATTTATTTATGTTCCAGCAATTAAGTAAAGTACCAATTAGCAAGTGCTTCTCTTCCTCAATTTCACTCTTGCCCTGTTTAGGATATTTTATAACAAAATGCATATTAAGTAGCAAGGATTCAAGACGAGGATAAAATCAACAAGGTTTCCATATAATTCACTATTTATATTATTGGGCATTTATAAATACTTTAAATTATTATATGAATTGATCTTGGGGTTGTAAGGAGATCACATTTATTTAAATACCAAGATTAGTTTAAATATATTTTTAACATAATTAAAGTGTCCCATAGTACTCTTGAAGATAACCTCGTTCAGTTTGCATTGAATATTTTCACACACTTATGATTTCCTTCCATCAACAGTACTTGCATCATTTTAAGTACCGATTTTTAAGTGCCATTTTAAGTACAAATCTTGAAGAAGCATTTTAAGTATAGATTTTAAATAGTTATTTATTTCATGCTTTCATATTCGCAAGTGTAGATGTAGTTTATTAAGAAGTTTTGCACCGTTTTCCTGCATAGATTATTAATTTTTGGTGTTATCTTGAAATGTCTTACTTATTTTCCTGCATGATTTCCTTTCTGCATTAGTTCTAGGGTTTTGATTAGACAAACCCCTGAGGCTGTATTATGGCATATATTGTGCTACGTCTCTAAGTCTTACATCCCCCCAGGTTGACAGCTTAAATGTGGGTGTAAATCTAGCATTTCCAGGGCCCCTTGGAGTTTAACTTACTCCTAAGGCGTGACTATACTTATGCCATGGGAGCGCTTGTCTCTTCCCTCTTTCGTGTGATATTTTTTCCACATGAAGGTCGAATTGTGACCATTGATTAACTTGCATTCATTGGTCCTACTGTGACACCGATTCTACCATCATCCCTTCATGGTCTTTACATGCTAGTGGTATCTTCCCCGCCCCATGTTAATTATGTAGCAACTTGTTCCATGCTTGTATCCATTAATGGGTCCGTCAGTGATGTAGTGTATTGTGTCCTGTGGGCATTGGACCCCGATTTCCAAAGTGTTCTCCCATTGAATGAGAACCTCTTGGAATCCATGACTTCTTATGCGTCATGATCAAGCCCATTAGAGCATAGTTCCTTTTCTTGTGTCAATATCCTTAAAAAATGAAACAAGCCCTTTAGAGCAGAGTTCCTCTTCTCGTGTCAAGCTCTATAAAACATGAAACAAGGTATCATGAGGATAGTTCTTTTACTATGTCAACCTCGTTAAAAAATGAAATAGGTTCTTATGAGTATAGTTCTTTTATCGTGTCAACGTCATTAAAAAATGCAATCAGCCTCTGTGAGCATAGTTCTTTTAATGTGTCAATCTCATTAAAAAATGAAACACATCCCATTCAATTCGAGTCTTTAATTAGATCTCGTAAAATCCTAGTCGAGTCTTTCACTTGATCTCGAAAATGAACCTTCACTCCATTCACCTGTTAGTAACCAACAATCTAATCAAGTGAATGAAATGAAGCTTGGGAGTATGTACCATGAATTGAGTCACCATGCTGGGGGAATGCAAACTTTTTTCAAGCAGAGTTTCTCATGTTTCAAGCTTGTGTAAAAATGAAACCATCCTCCTTAAATTTTTGTACATTAATGTATAGTTTGGTTTTGGTGTGATTTTTTTGAACAGTTTTCCTTCTTATCTTGTTTTACTTAACAAATGCATTTTTCTACATAGACATTTGTGAAATTTTTGAAACCATGATCATAACCACATCCTACATTAAAAAGGAAAATATATCGTATGTGTGTGTGTGTGTATGTGTCGATAATGTTTGCAAAGTTTCTTAGTACATCATAATCCAAAAAAAATATGTGTTTTGATACATAACTGACTCGTAAGTCTCAAAAAAAATAACTGCAGAAATAAAAACTAAAGTAGACTAGTCAGCGTGATGCTCATGATAACAAGTCACTACTCAAATAAATTTGTTCAACAACCCGTGAATACAGTCTGAGACCCCCACAGTGTACCTCTAGTAGCAGCGAGGGATATCATGGACGTGGGTATACTCTAGAATCCCACTGGTCAATGCATCCAAGTTTCGAGCTATTTCCTCTTCATTATTTTCTCCTTCCTCATAAGGAGCGGACTCGAACTCCCTCATCACTCTTCTCGTTATGGGGGACATCCCAGCAGGTCTTTGTGGTCCAACATCTGCAACACATAAGTTTAAAACATTAGAACACATGCTCTTTGAGATCACGGTACAAGCCTATAATGTGTTCATACCTAGCACAATAATAGATGAAGGTGAATTTGTTAATATTCTATCCTCAACTACTTGGAAAGCTTTCGGTTCCTCACAGCTTGTGCTTATTACCCAGATTCTGCTGGATTTTAATAGAGGAATGAGTCAACCGTTAGGGATCCTTCTGAGGTTTCCTCTTACTTTGGGAGGAAATATTGTCTATATAGATGTGATCATTGTCCAAGGCCCCTTGGAATTTAACTTACTCTTGGGGCATGACTATACTTATGTCATGGGAGCAATTGTCTCTTCCCTCTTTCATATGATATGTTTTCCACATGAAGGTCGAATTGTGACCATTGATAAACTTTCATTCATTGGTCCTAACGTGACACATATTATACCATAATCCCTTAATGGTCCTTACACATTAGTTTTATCTTCCCTGCCCCAGGTTAGCTATGTAGCAACCTATTCCATGCCTGCATCCATTGATTGCTCTGTTGATGTAGTGTATCATGTCCTGGGGGAATTGGACCCTAATTTCCAGAGTTTTTTTCTCCCATTGAACGAGAACCTCTTGGAAGTCATGATCAAGCCCTTCAGTTCATTGTTCCTTTTCTTGTGTCAATCTCCTTAAAAAATGAAACAAGCCCTTCAAAGCAGAGTTCCTCTTCTCGTGTCAAGTTCTTTAAAACATGAAACAAGGTCTCATGAGGGTAGTTATTTTACTATGTCAACCTCGTTAAAAAATGAAATAGGTTCTTATGAGGATAGATCTTTTACTTTGTCAACCTCGTTAAGAAATGCAATCAGCCTTTGTGAGCATATTTCTTTTATTGTGTCAAGCTCATTAAAGAATGAAACAAATCCCCTTCAATTCGAGTCTTTAATTAGATCTCGTAAAAACCAAGTTGAGTCTTTCGCTTGATCTCGTAACTGAACCTTCACTCCATTCACTTTTTAGTAACCAACAGTCTACTCAGGAAAATGAACTGAAGCTTGGGGGTATGTACCTTGAATTGAGTCACCATGTCGGGGACATGCAAAAAAATTTCAAGAAGAGTTTCCCATTTTTCAATATTGTGTAAAAATGAAACCATCCTCCTTACATTTTTTTACGTTAATGTACAATTTGGTTTTGGTGTGATTTTGGTGAATAGTTTTCCTTCTTATCTTGTTTTACTTAACAGATGCATTGTTCTAGATAGACATTTGCAAAATTTGTAAAACCATGATCATCACCACATCATACATTAAACAGGAAAATATAGCATGCATATATATATATATATATATATAGATAATGTTTTCAAAGTTTTTCAGTACATCATAATCCAAAATATATATGTGTTCTAATACATAAGTGACACAAAATTCTCAAAAACAATAACTGCGGAAATGCAAACTAAAGTAGACTAGTCTGCATGATGCTCATGATAACACTCACTACTCAGATAAATCGGGTCAAAAGTTGGTGAATATGGTCTGAGACCCCCATAGTGTGCCTTGGGTAGCGGCGAGGGATATCATGGATGTGGGTATACCTTGGAACCCACTCGTCAGTGTGTCCAAATTCCAAGCTATTTCCTCTTCATTATCTTCTCCTTCCTCATAAGGAGTGGCCTCGAACTCCGTCATCACTCTTATCGCTATGGGGGACATCCTAGTAGGTCTAGGCGGTCCAACATCTTAAGCACATAATTTTGAAACATTAGAACATGTATACCTAAAAAATATAAACATGCAAACCTTAACAAAAAAAACATGTTTTACCTCTATCATCCCAATGATCACCCTCTGGAAGCGAAAAATCTGGGTCACCTCTAAATCCAGTCCCAGAATATGGCCAATCCTCCACTACAATGAGTTGGCACCTCAACCATACGAAGAAAGATGGTTTTTACAACATATGTTACTCGTCTCTTGAGCGAGGCATCAACTCACTCCATCGAATCATACGAGGATGTCGTGGTGCTAGCATAGCCACTTTTGCCCATTGAAACTGGAACAATGGCACTTGTTCCAAGAAGAATGATTCTAGAATCAAACCATACCTGAACTATTTGAGTCATTCATTTTTTCATTTGGTGAGTTGTTTCTTCATGTTGGCCAAAACTACTTCTGACCAATTGAAGATTGTGGGTGCCATGCAATCTATTGAAGTTTGAAGTTGAGACTTGGTAGCCTCATGTGGAGCTTGTGCCCCAGCAGCACAGGTTATAGTATGCAGGACTACCTTTAAAGGCAGGTTGTTTATAGTTCTTATGCCAACCTTTATGCTTGAGGACTTGTTTGCTTCCAAACATTGTCTCCCTATCAAAATTTCCATGCTCTCACCCATAATTCGGCTTCCAGCTAAATGAGCTCGTTCTCCTCTCCGTGACAAGCCAGTGATGAAATAGATGTCATAGACCTCGATCTCTAATTCTTGGTCACCAATTATGAATCTTTCTCGTCTTGTGTCCCATATTCTTACTAGATATTATAGCAACTCAGGCTGAGATATTAAGCCTAGAGTTAAGAAGAACTTGAGGAGCCTACAATTCCTCAAGACAACCAGACATTCTATATCTTCCATGGCTTCTTTTTCCTCTTCCTCACCCTCTCTCTCCCTCCATTCAATAACCATTTTTGCTGATTGTTTCCTTCCAACAACAATTATTCAAACCATTGTTAAAATTTCGATCTTATAAATCCATTTTCAATGGTGATTTTTGGAAAGATTTATTTTTTTATACTTTCTGTGTCTGGCACGCAGCCTTTGAAAAAAAATGGAGATCGGCACGAGCCTGAAACCGGTACCGGCATCGATCTGCAACGAAAATGAGTTTAAAAATTATTCCAAAAAATTCAAAATGCATCATGAAAATTGCTAAAACATGTATGAAATCAAAGACAATAGGCATGGCTCTTACCTGGCACAGACGGTTCGTCTAATGGCTTCCTGGATTAGTCGCAATCAACTTCTAAAGAATCAAGGTAAAAAAGGTTTAAAACTTCTCCAATGGCTTGTGAATGTGAAAAGTGAAAAATGTTTTTACTTTTTTATTTTTATAAATTTTTAAGTCATTGTTATGGTTTTTTTTAATATTTTAATTACTTTTCCTTGGAAACAGATAATATGTTCATTTTTGTGCAGCAACAAGGTAAAATTTTGATGGATGATGCAAAAACGAGTTCTAGTTTATTTATTTCTCATAGTCGGTAAAAGCAAATGAAAAATTCACCTCGTTGGAGTCATCTTTAAGCTCTTTTGTGACTCTTGAAAAATGAAAATATTACCATGTATTTGTCATTATGAGCTCGTTAAAGCAAGCAAAATGTCGTTTGCCCAGTATATGCTTACCCATTTTTCGGGCTGGGATAAACTATTTACGAATAAGGAATACCTTAGTCAATCCTGACTAAGAGGTTCTATCAAAATTTTCTTTGTACCTTTTTGGATTCAAGGGACTATCTACTTAAAGAACCATATGGATTTTTCTTTCAACCTATTTTCAAACTCTCTAAACATGAAAAGGTGTCGAGTTTCACCTTTGTAGGACTCGTTAAAATTTAACAAAATTGGACCTGTCACCATGACGCTACTGCGTTCCTCTTTCCTAGAGCTTGTAAAATGTACTAGGATGGATTTTTCCGAAGAAGAAAATTATATGACAAGTATATGTTATCCCCTTCAAGCTTGTATTCAAAAATAATTGAGGTACTCACCTGAAATGGTGTGGGGGGGGGGGGGAATGGAATTATTTAGCAGTTGTGTTGCCAGTATGTCACTCTTGAACATGACACTTATCTACAGTTTGTGTCGGGTTGGGGATATCCTACATTCGTCACTTTGCCTCCATGGGTTTGGGAAATTTATTTGCCTCTCATTAAATTACCAATGTTTTCAACATGACCTCTGATTCCATTTGAGTCAAATACTGCCAAACTCTAGAGTCGTGTCGCCGATATGTTCAAGAGAAGTTCCTTCTGCACTTCATTCATTACCTGATTCTCTATTCAGTCTTGATTCACAAACATCTTGTTCATTTGTCTCATGTCAAATATGTGGGATACATCATGGCCCTCCTTCGTCAGATCGCTTCCTGTCAACTTCAGCTCATTATGCAGGAGGTTCATCTAGAGACTCCTTTCTAGTACCTTAAAGCCTGCATGCCCTAATGCCAGGTTTTTCGCATTCGACAACAATTTCACCTATTGACCTTTGATTGGGTGATTTCATGAGTGTTTGACTTCAATTCCTTGTTCACATCCCATGGATTGTAATGCTAGTATCTTAAGGGCCATTTTCATTATTGGTGGTCTCTCTCGCGCATGTTAATAGTTTACATCATTGACTGGTAATCGGGTGATTTTCTTGCATGTTCAAATTTAGCTCACTCATTCACATGCTTGAATTTGTATTTGATTGGGTCGTGACGAAGCGCAAGACCCTAGATTTTGTTTTATAAAGTCTGGTTTGTGAGGCGATATGATTTATTCATGATTTTATACATGACTCTTTTAGCTGGATGGTTGCGACCATACGTGAGTCCATATTTGTGATCCTTCTTATTGTTGGATGGTAGTGTCCATACCATGGATCCTATTACATGATCTCTTTTACGGATGGTTGCGTCCATGCCTTATGCTCATTCACTTATATTAGATATTTCAATTTTATATATGTACTTGATTCATAGGTTTTCTAATGACGATGTCTTGGTCCTGGCCCATACTGATAAATAATTTCACCCCTCACTCTCATTTTTCTTTCATGATTTAGGGGGCATCTGTTACACAACATTTTGTCACTGTCCCTGTACTCCATATTCCTAGACCTTGGAGAACCCCTAAATTGATCTATGTGTACTTTTTTCCATCATGAAAACATCTTTGTGGATCCCTTACAGTATGAAGATAAATTCCTTTTTTGATCATTCCTCGAGTAGCTCCCTAAAAGCCCACTTTTTTTGGAGTAGCGTGACCTTTCAATGTCTCAAAAGTGCTTATGGAAAATCATTAGCCTGTAACTAGAACCTATCGGTGATGGTATGAACCCCATAGCCGCTTCGATCTACTTCTAGAATATTTTTAAAAATGGAAACGAGGCTTCATGGCATAGAATCTTTGAGGGCAGAGAGCTAGATGTTTTTTGATCAGGATATGGCCAATCTTGCTCCTTTGGACCTCTTGTTCCTACAAAAGAGGAACCACCCAAGGATATAAGCCTTTTTCCCACCTTAAGTGGATCCATGTCCCCTCCTCCATCACTATAAATTGATCACCTTCCAATGCCTCTGCTAGGGAGAACAAAATGGAAGAGAAGAATATCAGAGAAAGGTTTGAATATTGTTATTGGCATATAAGGATAGAGTTGAGACCCTTAGCCTTCTCACACCGAGTTAAAAAAGAGTGCTTTGGAGACGTGCCTGGATTTGGACTTGTCGAAGGAGAGATTCGATATCAAGGCACATGTTGAAACTCCTATTTTATTAATAATATGATAGAACTGATATTTATTTTCCATTCTTGTCCATGTTTATGATAATAAGTCTAACATTCCTTGATCGGTTAGATAGATTATTTGTGCTATATGCATGTTGAACTTTTATGTTTCTTGTTGTTTTTTGGTCACTTGTGCAGGTAATTGAATGTTGGTAGCAGCGGAGATCAAGATTGGAAGAGCGAAAGACCAAAGGGCTTTGACAAGGAGCAACATCAGAATATCAGACCAAGGTGGGCCTTCAATCTATGTTTCATTTATAATATAGGGAAGTAGGTATTTGTTTGTTCTCTTTGTTTCTAGACCCACCCTAGGGCTAGAGTGATCGTCTCTGTCCATAGAGAGGATTTACCTAGACAATAGGGCCGCCTTGACACGATGGTATAATGTATGAATCTTAGTTAACCTATTCCTGATAATTAAATCTCGTAAATTGCATTCAAAATGTGGGCTTTCTTACCTTCATTTGTCTCTCTATGTAATTATGTGACAAAGATAGGGACATTTAACACACATACTGACATCTGAAGTGTAAGGGTTAGGTTTTGTTATTCTATATTCTAGTTGTGATAACCATTTAGTATTTTCTAGTGGGGGGAACTATTTCCTCTCATTAGTCATGGAGTCAAATAAAAACAACATCCCATGTCCATGTGGTGATGGGGAATTCCAATGAGTGATTTGCAAATGAACAGTCTCACTAGATCAATATGACTTGAGTCATATTATCGACTCTATAAACACAACCCTATCCAAGTTTCCCAAAACGTGATTGGGGGAGAACACACTTTACAAGCACCTGGGTTCAAGAACAACTGCTCAAATTTGCAACAACTTCATTAGAACCAGAGGTGGAATATACACAAAATATCCTCTAAAAATAACTTAATCACACATAATGAGAATGCAGCAAGCATCAATCAACAAAATTCAATACACGGAAAAGAAGGAGAAAATATGTGGACCAAGTTCCCAAGCTTTTATTCATTATCAATATTTCTTGAAATTACAACCTTAGATGCAATCTCAAGAGGTCCAACCCTTAATACACTCGGTTCTCAACCATTAAATAGACCTTTTTCCCCTAGAGGCTATCTCTTCTGCTCCAAAGGAAGGGTTAATAATTCCATTGAAATTTCAGCTAAAACTATGGACATGGTTGATCACAGGAAGGTTGAGTTCTCCAAAATCCATGGCATAAATAGGTACAGGTATGTAATTATTGTATCTTAATGACTGTTTAGAGGTAAAATTGAGTTTTTCTGCTTGTTTGAATAGACTTATGTATACTACATCCATTTTATAACAAAGAAATTATTTGGCTTAAACAGGAAACCATATCCAAGTTATTATTAGCAAAAATAAATCAATTAAATATTTAACTTTATTATCTACAGGTGTAATTATGAGGGATGCAAGGCTATATTTTATCATTAGAATTATATATCAGATTGAAAAATGAAGTTTCAGAAACAATACTGTTGTGATTGTCAGAATGTTATTTTGTTTAGCATACACATATTTCTCCTCATGGTCCTCTTGTATGATGTGTTCTAGAGACCAACTGTCTTTTTCAAGCTTCCTTCCATTGACCAACTATCTTTTTCAAGCTTTCTTCCACTGCTTTACTTTAGAGGTACAAAAAACAACTTGAACAAATTAATAAACTTTCTATGGGACATTATGCATCTGGTAATTCTTTGTCACATGAGAAGAAAAGGGAACATCCAATTTTGAAAAAATGGTGATTACATCAGTTTATAGTGCTCTGGTGGATTCAAAACATGTTCCATTAGCTTTAGAACTGTCCAAAACCCCCCTCTATCCTCTTTCTTCTCCCAAAATGATTAAAAATTGAAGGAGTTATGAGTTTCCCTAGTGTTGTTTCTAGTCACTTTACAATTTCTCCAAAATCTAGCACCATCCTACATTTTCACCCCAAATTGTTCTAACGAAGCGACAATTTGGCAGAAATTCGGCGCAAATTGTGGGATCGTTTAAATGCATAATGCGGCCTAAAAATATGAATTTTAAACCATAAGTCATGGCTAAATATTTAATATTAAATATGGATGTGGCCTTCTCCGCATCCACGCCCATGGTTCCAGCCTTGGGTCTACATAGTTTTTTGGGGAGGTGGGGCTAAGCCTTAACCCCTTACCCCATTACCTCCACCATATCAACCTTAAATGGTAGTCGATAGGTATGGTTTACAAGGACCATGGTTAGACCGACTAGTTAGAGCATTGTGTTGTTTGCTACGAGGTCTTACGTTCGAATCTTGTGAGGTGCAGTTCGACCTCCCAACTGATTTTTGATGGCCCCCATGCTACCATGTGGCAGCCTCCGTTTGGGCCATGTGGTAGCCTATGGTTGGCCACCATCCAACCAATAAAAATTGCACAAGTAAACTGCCACTGGTCTTGATACGTATCAAATCGTGTCAGGCCTAAATTTTTTTTACTTTCAACCAATTAGATAAGGCCATGTGGCAGTCTTCCATAGGCCCAAAAATTACATAGTCAATAGTACCTTTTTTCCAAATTTTCATGTTTGGGAAAACGAACAGAACTCATTTTTGGAAGCATACGGTGTCGGTTTTACGTGAAATGATTTGCGTCTGATTTAGAACGATGAGATCTATGCAAGTGCATGGGTTTCGAGCCATCCTAACAACTTTAATTTTTTAGCATATTTTTAGGATCAGATCATTCCTCCCCACTGGAAGCTTTTGGACTCTGAAAGATCACTTTCATTTTTTCAGTAGATAAGGGCACAGTTCCCTCACCTTTCCAATCTCGAGTCATTTTTCTTTGCTTGGATTTTTTTCCTTTGAGCCCCACACGAAGGTACTCCACATTCCCTCATTTTGAAATCCTTTCTCTTTTGTCAAGAATGGTGTCTTATTGTAGTTCTTCAAGGTATTTAGGAGATAAATCCTCAATAGAAGAAATTTTAACTTTCTGTCATTGATCTTCAATTAAATGAGGCTCATACAACCTTAAGTTATCAACCTTGACAACAACATAAATTTTCATATATGAAGGGAAATCCAACCTGAAGCCATTATCACCAATCTTTTCTAAAATTATGAATGGACCATATTGAATTGGTTTCAGTTTTTTACCTTCTCCTTGAAGCCTGTATTTTCTAGTGTGAAGCCAAAATTCATCACTGACTTGGAAATTGTGATCTACATGATGCATATAGTGCCTTGTTATGTACTTGACTTGGCTCTTTTCCAGTTGCTCTTGAACTGCTTGATGTACCACTTGGATTTGTTCAATGAACCTGTTAGATTTGTCTATCTCACTATGACCATCAATAGCAACATCCTTTCCAAAAATTAAATCCAAAGGAGACTTGGGCAAGTATCCCAAACATGCATCAAATGGCGATGTTTGAGTTGAAGAGTGATTGGACCAGTTGTAAGCATGCTAATATAGTGAAAATTTTCATCCCACAACTTAGGATGCTTGCTACAATAACAAAAAAGAAGATGTATCACCGTCCTATTCACCATATTTGTTTGTTCATATATTTGTGGATGAAATGTTTTACACTTTTTCAATTTGGTGTCCATGAATCCCCACGAGCTTGACCAAAAATTTCCAATAAATAGATAATCTCGATCACTAACAATGGATGTGGGAAATAAAAAATGGACGCATAAATTCTGAAAGAATAACTTAGCAGTTTTTTTAGCTGTAATTTGTTTTTTACATGGCATCAAAATACACATTTTTCTGAACCTATCCACAACTACATAAATATAATCATGATTCATTATTGAAATAGGAATACCTCCAAAAAATTCCATAGAAACACTCTCCCATTGACGAGAAGGTACTAGAAGTGGTGTGTACAATCCTAACTTTCTATTGCTAGGTTTAGTGACAACACATAATGAACATCCTTTAATAAAACAAGACACAATTTCAAGCATACGAGGCCAATAACAATACCTTTATAGTTGTGCCACTATCTTACCTACACCAAAGTGACCAACAATAAGAGAATTATTTTCCTCTCTTATAGTGTTGACTCTTTCTCCCTGTGGAATACAAAGCTTACCAAAATGGTACAACAAGTTATCTTTCATGTGATAATCCAATTCCTCTACTTGGTTCCCTTGACTTAAAATTTCATATACATCTTGAAAATCACTATCTAAAGCATATTTTTCAACATAGCTCTCATGCAAAATAGAATTATGCTTAATAATATTAGCAACACTAACAATAGGCCTAGAAATCATATCAACAACTTTGTTATAAATACCTTTCTTATACCTTATCACCAAGTGGAATTGTTGAAGAAAATTGTTAAGTCCTTATATTAATAGTGTAGTCCCTTATTATGTTAGTGTAGCCCCCATTATTATTATTGTTGTACCCCTGTAACCCCCATATTGTTATTATTGTGCCCTTACATTTTTATTGTTAGGTCGGCTAGGGTTACATTATGCCCCACTAGGATTACATTGTGGCCCCATGGACTCCTATATATAGAAAGGAGGTTTTGTCATTTGTATCATCCAAGAATTGTTCATTCATGTAATGTATTGGAGGTTTCCCCCTTGAAGTGTCTTATTTCTAAGGCGTTGATATCTCTTTTCTTCTATTTTTGAGCGGGTTTCACAACATTTGGTATCAGAGCTTTGGATTCTAGGGTTTCGCTGCTCCAAACAGGTCATCATGGAATTTTCACTATAAAGTTTTTTTTATGAAGGTTCAGAAGCTGAAATTTTTAGAGTGCAAAGCCAAAATACTGAGGAACATCTTCATAAACTTTCAGAGCTTGGTTCACAATATTTTCGGAGATATGATCTGTGGAAGTTAGGGTGTTTTGCAGGCTCCTGAATTTCACTTAAAAAGGTCATCGCGGTATTTTCGCTATAACGTTTTTTCTACGAATATTAAAAATCTAAAATTTTTAGAGTACGAAGCCAAAATCCTGAGGAACATCGTCAAAAAATTTCAGAGCTTGGATGGAAATATTTTTGGAGATATGACTTGTCGAAGTTAGGTATTTTTCAGGCTCAAGAATTTCATCTCAAAGAGGTGATCATGGGAAAATCTTCATAAATCTCTCTGTGAGAATCGGATTGGAATTCTATAAAAAATGACGGGAAGTAAACAAGTTGTAGCTTCCTGTATATAAATTTCAGAGCCAAAGGAGCAAACAGTGACACGTGGAAAGTCGTACAAGTTCGCTCTACTGAACCAGTCCATAATTAGGTCATTGTGGGAGATTGGACATTACTTTGTCTTGAAGAATCCAAATCAGGTCAGACCTGTGGTATTTGAAAGAGGATTTAGAGGGCTACCTGAGGGCCAAATTTTAGATATTGACGATCTAAAATCACAAAGATAATTCAGTTTCAATATCGAGCTCCTCAAAAGCAAGAAAAAAGGTGTGTATTTGGTTTTTAAAATTGCATAACGTTTGTTTGAAAAAGCAGTTTGAAGTGATTCCAAGGGCATATTTTAGAATTTTTATTAGTATTGGGTTCTATAATGCCTCCAAAAAATAATTCCATACCCATTAAGCCCTCAAAAATCTATACTATGACGCATGAAGAGGAAGAATTGCAATATGAGATATCAAAATTACAGTACCAAGTGCAACAAGTTTCGATCTTATGAAGAGCAACCGAAGATGACATAAATGGTTTAAAAGCAGAAATGGAGGCTAAGTTGGATGGTTTGAAGGATCAAATAATAGCTAATATAGATGTTAAATTAGTGGAAGATCAAATCAAGCATCAACAATAGGTTCTCTAACTCCCAAAGGATAACCTAACTTTGGTGCAGAATCTAATGAAACAACAAGAAGATCAACATCACATCGAAATAAGTTATGAAGCAGTCACAGAAACAAGAATTCGACAAGTATGATCAATTTTAGAGTATCTCAGCAAGTGGAAGAACTTTCCTGTAGAATATTCTACATGGGAGGATGAGAATTTTATACAAAAGCATCAAGAAATAATCAAGCGTTGAGGACAACACTTGTTTGAAGGAGAGGGGCATGTTAAGTCCCTATATTAATAGTGTAGTCCCTTATTATGTTAGCGTTGCCCCCCTTATTGTTATTGTTGTACCCCTGTAACCCCCATATTGTTATTATTGTGCCCTTACATTAATTATTGTTAGGTCGGCTAGGGTTACATTATGGCCCCACTAGGATTACATTGTGGCCCCATGGACTCCTATATATAAAAAGGAGGTTTTTTCATTTGTATCATCCAAGAATTTTTCATTCATGTAATGTATTGGAGGTTGTCCCCTCGAAGTGGCTTATTTCTAAGGCGTTGATATCTCTTTTCTTCTATTTTTGGAGCTGGTTTCACAACAAAAACACATCCATCGAAAATGCCTTGATTGTTGCAACTTTGTTTGTGATTGCAAGTATTGAAATGGTCGATGATCAGTGTGAATGATTGTTTCCTTACCCATCGAGTAGTGTTTCCACTTTTTCACACTTTGCACCAATGCATACAATTCAGTATCATATGCAAGATAATTAATCACTGCATCATTAAAAGTTTCCGAATTAAAACAGATGGGCTTACCATGTTGCATGAGGATTGCACCCATGGCATAGTCACTAGCATCAGTATGAATCACAAATGATTGTCTCAAGTCTAGAAGTGAAAGTATTGGAGTTGAACTGATCTTTTCCTTCAATGCATCAAATTCCTTTTTTTTTACCTCCCCACTGGAAGACTTGCTTCACACTTGTCGATGCATGCAATGGAGTTGCAATAGAAGAGAAACTAGCAATAAACTTCCTCCAATATTGGGTTGATTCTTACCTCTGTAACTCTTTTTGGATTTGGCCAATTAAAAATTACATCAACCTTGGAGGGATCTATTTTCAATTCACCTCCTCCAACAATATGACCCAAATACAGTAAAGAAGTTTTTCGAAACTCACACTTTGACATATTTAAAAACAATTATTCTTTCTTCAAGACATCAAGTACATTTTTGTCATGGATGACATGTTCTTCACAATATTTACTGAAAAATCAAGATGTCATCTATTTAGAGTATCACAAAATCATCTAGAAATGGCTTCAATACATCATTCATCACATGCATGAAGGTAGCAGGAGCATTACAAAGACCAAAAGTCATAACTAGGCATTCAAACAAACCTTATTTTTTTTGTAATGTTGTCTTCCATTTGTCACCTTTAGCAATTCTAATTTGATGATAGCCACTCCTTAAGTCCAACTTAGTAAATTATTTTTCATCTTTCAATTGTTCAAGTAAATCATCTATTCTAGGAAGTGGGTAATGATTTTATACCGTAATTTTGTTCAATACACGGAAGTCTACACACATGCGCCATTTTCCATCCTTCTTTGCCACCAAAACAATAGGTTACCCGCATGGTGAAGTACCTTGTGTGATGATCCCTTTGTCCAACAACTCTTAAATTTTATTTTTTAATTTCTGCACTTTCCATCACTGACATCTTGTACATGCCAATGTTAGGAAGAGGACAATCTTGATATAATTTTATTTCATGTTGTATTTGTTGAGAATTTGTTGGGCTATAGGTTAATACAAGTTCTCTCCTTGATAATTACTTGTGAACTTATTTACATTAGTTATGTCTTCTCTTGGTTAATCTTTCATCAAGTCAATTATCGAAATGTGCAGGACACAAAAGTTAGGCTCCTAGAGCCAGTGCAAAACCTCTCGCTCTTGGAGAGGAAAACCCACAAATAATTCTTATAGATCTTCAAATGATAAGAACCATGACCCAGACTTAGACCCTAAAACTAGATGTGCTTCCAAGACCTTGATCTTCATCTTGTATCCTGTAATCTTCCTTTATGCACTCGTCAACACTCAGATGCTTCCCTAGTTCACTTTTCTATTCGCACTTCTTGACTCCCCTTGTATCTGCAATTATTCTTGAGATTTGATTCACAAATATTTATGAGATTGACCAGCACCTTTTACTATTCCTTAACAACACTTATGCTTCCTAAATGTCTACACTATACTATTGATACAAATCTGCACTATCTCCTAGAAATTTTCCACTAAATGTTCATGCATATATATCTGCACTTATAGACTAGGGTAGGTCCGCAGATCCTACTGAAGGTTATCCGTACTTAGATGAGGCTTATCCGCACTTGTTGTTATAGTAGATCTTCTTATCTTCTCTTACAAATTGTTTGCAAAGAATTCAAAATTTTCCACATTCATTCCTGTAGTAGATCATGTCTTATCTGCAATTCTCCTAATTGTTGTTCCTCATCCGCATAAGATACAGTCCTGCACTTCACATTTAATCTCATAACATCTTTGAAATTATTTTTCAAACAGAAATCTGCATGCTCCTATAAATAGTTGTTTCTGTCTATAAATAAGCCCACATGTTCTATGATTTTTTTTAGGCCGACTTGAATAGGTAATATTCCAACGTTGATAAGGTGCTTCTTTACTTCCTTTAAAGCTTGTCTTTCATCAATGATTTGAGGGTTGTTTGTGAGCGTCTTCCTCAGGGCCTTGTAGCATAAATACCTAGACTAGATCCTTCATGTAGGAGACACTTAATTCAACCTAATAGACATCAAGAAGAAGTCTATCTACATAAAAATATTGCTTATGAAAACCATGAAGCAAGTACTCCAAAAATACAGTTTATTATCTTTGACATCTTCTTTATATAAATACATAATTACATAGTCAACATGAAGACCGACCTAGTTACACTTTTCAACACTCCCTCTTAACTAGGGAGTTATTCATACAAGTACATGGTTACTTTAAAACTAAAGAATATCATAAGAAGAATTGGATTGGTAATCACATATATATAGCATCATATCAACCAGCGTTGTCCTAGTGTAAGGCCTTAACTAACAGCCCCATCTCTCAATGATACAATGGGCTACAATGCGGGCAAGACACATGACTAATAGACACCATATTCATTGTCTCTCCAAGCTACCTACCCCACCTAGATGTTCCCAGAGTATGACCTTCTTGGACTATTCTTCTCTTAGGTAGCCAACCCTCAAAAAATATCAGTCCACGACTACTCTTATCTTGAATTCCCTATCTCAGTCTCAAAGAGTATCAAATTCCAGATGATTACCCAATCCTCTATTCTGTCTTCTAGGTGAAGACCAGAATGATGTGTCTAACCATTCTCTTCACATAGCCTTCACTAAGACTTATGGTTGTTAGTCCCGGTCTAGTGCATGACACATGTAATAGAGAATACGTCACTCCCTCTTAACACAGGAAGGACATACTTCAAGTTTCTTCCAAGAAAGAAACTTACCACCAGGATCCTCATTAACCAGGGTCTTGTAGTAGCAATCCAGCTACTTCATGAAGAGTTCCTCCCCTCGATGTCATGGTTTTCGATATTGAGGAATCTTCAACTTTTGGCTTCATAGGGCATAGATCATCCATCACTTTCATTCACGAGTCAAGTCCACTATCATAAAGTGATTCATTAGTCTTCCTCATATGGTCCATCGTTATGCCATGCTGCTTTCCTTCGAATCATCCCCAAGGATCATACATCCTTTCTTATGATTACAATCCCTACACAAATTCATCCAGATAAACATATACATATAAAATTTTAGAACAAAAGTTGCCTTAGTGATGATCTTTCACCATGGCATCTTCCTATAGGAATCAACATCCTTCATATAGATTGACACATCTCCTAATGATATGTTTTTGCTAAGGGTCTTCTTCTTTACCAGACTTCCATCAGAGTCTACATATATTCCTAGGAGATCTCCTAGTCACATCTACTTGGCCTCCGGATGATAACTGCCTCTTGACATGATTTCACTTCATGATCTCTTCCTTTCTACACATTCTTCATTCCCAGGAACTTACAACTTTTCCATTTTATTTTTTATGTACAACCACCTCATAATCTATGAGGTCATATTATGTTGATTTCATCTGTTAGTGCACTGAGAGATCCTTCTTCATAGATCATACTCCTAAATACGAAGGTATATTACCTGCAACCATATGACATGACTTCACAGCATCCAATATCAGTGTATATGTCTGCATACCTCATATCTATTTTCCTTGAGTCATCCTGTAGCAGTTTCTCTTGAATGAAGAGCTTCATTCCTTTGACCTGCTTCAACAATATGTCATCACATCCCAAAATTTTGTCTCCATGATGACCCTTGATCTGATGACTACTTTACTTTTAGTAGGGAGGTTTTCCAAAATATTTTTCACCGAGAGCTCCTTCCATGCTTTTATCGACATGCTTCTTAATGTACATTGCTATTATACAATTTTGCAACTAATCAGAGATCACTTACAGAGGAAGATGATCTCAATCATAATAGATATCTCTTGCTTCCTCCTTAGATATTTTAACATCAGCTTCTTCTCTTTCATAAGTGACATGGGCCTCTTCCTTTTTCCTCTTATCCTTTCCAGATTTAGAACAATCTCTTTTATAATCTCCAAGATCATCACATCTAAAGCATCGAACATTTTCCATATTTCTTATTTTATTATGAGGACCAAATTTTCCGAATTTTCCTTTCTTCCTGTATGAGGCTGCAAAGGCATGATTCTCTTCACCTGTTCCTATATCAGATTTGGCCTTTAGTCTTGTTTCCTCTATTTTACATAGAGACCATAAATCATGGAAGGGAGTGGCTTATTTCTTCCCATATAGAGTAGAAGTGAAGTTTCCCCATTCCTCTGGTAGAGCATTCAACACCACTATTATCATCTCAGTGTCAGACATCACTTCTCCTAGTTCCTGCAGTTGATCTCTTAGTTCAGAAATCCTCATAAAGTCTGGAGTGATTCCTTCTTCCCTTGATAATTTCATTTTGTATAGTTCTTGTCTAAGAGAGATTGCTTCTCCAACAGTACTAACAGAGAATAGCTCCACCAATTTCTCATATATTTTTTTTGCAGTCTTTAGTTTTGATACATAAGGAATGAGAGATTCTTTGATGGATTCTATGAGAATCCTTTGGGTTCTAATTTCTCCCTTCATGTACTTGGAATGGGCTAAAGTATCTTCTTTTGGAGGTTGAATAGTAGATCCTTCGATATAGTCCATTACTTCATCTTCTATTAAATTCAAGTCTGTTCTCTTCTTCCATGCATTGAAGTTTGATGACCCAACCAACTTGTTGCTTTCTTTACAACAAGGAATCTTGATAGATAGGGTCATGAATACTTACCTGAGTGGATTTTCTTGCAGCTTCCTTGATGATGATTGAGAATGAATTCAAGGGTTTCCTTTCTTAAATGTTGTTGTATTTGAACCCTTGATTATAATGACTGTCTTCAGAAGTTGATATTTTCTTCACAGAATGTCTTAAGTGAAAATCTTTGATGCCAAAGATTAATTTCCTAAATGACTTGATACTTTTAATGAGGTGGGAGATATTACATGAAGTAGTTGGATAGTTTTCATTGCAAACTGATTTGTCTTTCCAACAAAAACTTTTATCTTTTCTTCTTTGAGTGTCTTTGTTGACAAGCAACCCTTATGTTCAACACCTTAGCTCTGATACCATGTTGATAATTTGTTAGGTTGTAGGTTAATACAAATTCTCTTCTTGATAATTAATTGTGAACTTGTTTGCATTAGTTATGTCTTCTCTTAGTTAATCTTTCATCATGTCAATTATCAAAATGTTAAAGACAAAAAAGTTAGGCTTCTAGAGCCAGGGAAAAACCTCTCCCTCTTGGAGAGGAAAACCCGCAAAGAATTCTTCTTATAGATCTTCAAATGATAAGAACCATGACCCAAACTTAGACCCTAAAACTAGATGTGCTTCCAAGACCTTGATCTTCACCTTGTATCCTACAATCTTCCTTTCTACACTTGTCTGCACTCAGATGCTGCCCTAGTTCACTGTTATGTCCGCACTTCTTTAATCCCCTTGGATCTGCAATTATTCTTGAGATTTGATTCACAAATCTTTATGATATTGACCAACACCTTTTACTATTCCTTAACATCAATTATTCTTGCTAAATATCCACACTATACTATTGATACAAGTCCACACTATCTCCTGGAAACTCTCCACTGAATGTTCATACATATATATCTGCACTTATATACTATGGTAGGTCTGCAGATCTTACTGAATTTTATCTGCACCGAGATGAGGTTTATCCACAATTGTTGCTATAGTAGATATTCTTATCTGCACTTACAAACTATCTGCAAACACCTCAGACTTGTCCATATTCATTCCTGTAGTAGATCTTGTCTTATCAGCAATTCTCCTAATTTTTGTTCCTAATCCGCATAATATACAGTCATGCACTTTGCATTTAATCTCAGAACATTTCCGAAATTCTTTTTCAAACAGAAATCTGCATGCTCCTATAAATAGTTGTTTCTGTTTGTTAATAAGCCGACTTTTTCTATGATTTTTTTAGGCTGACCTGAACAGGTAATATTCCAGCATTGATAAGGTGCTTCTTTACTTCATTTAAAGCTTGTCTTTCATCAATGCATTGAGGGTTGTTTGTGAGCGTCTTCCTCAAGGCCTTGGAGCATAAATACCTAGACTAGATCCTTCATGTATGAGAAAATTAATTTAACCTAATAGACATCAAGAAGAAGTCTATCTACATAAAAATATTTCTTATGAAAACCATGAAGAAAGTACTCCAAAAATACATTTTATTATCTTTGACATCTTCTTTATAGTCAACATGAAGACCGACCTAGTTACACTTTTCAATAGGATTCCACTGTTGGGAGGAAATCCTTTTGGCTCCTGAAACATATCATCATATTGGTTAACAACCTCAACCAAATCAGATTTCAATCTTGAGTCAAAACCTTGAAAATCTTCATTCTCAACATCATTCTTTTTTTTTACCATTAAAAACACAAAATTTTTGCTAGAGTTAATGAGTGCCATCATTTGTTTGGCATTCACAAGTGAAAGATTTAGTTTCTGTTGATGTGCTCTAACAATGTACTCAATAACATCTTTGAAAAAATTATGCTTATTTTCATGGCAATGAAAAATAGCTTTCCTATCATACAAATATGGGCTTCCCAAAACAATTTTGGAAATATCAAGTGGAACTACACCAAGTTCAACTTCATCAAGAAAGTTTGTTGTAATTGAAAATATAAGTATGCATTTCCTCATCACTTATAAGTTTTCATTCTTGCATATCCAACATAAAGGATAAGGTCTTGGATGATGAATGGTCTCTAAATTGAACTTCTTGACTAAGTCTTTGGAAATCAAATTTGCTTGTGAATCACTATCAAAGAGTGTATAAATTTTGGTATGCTTTGAAATAACTTGAATATGGAAAAGCTCAATTCTTGTTTTCTCATCTTGAGTATCGTTAGGACAACTTGAAGAACTAGTGCTTGCTATGTCCTTACCTTTCAGTCCCATTGTTGTGATATTTGTTTCATGTCCCGAATCGGAGCCTATGTCATGTTGTATAGTTGCAATTGTCTTTTTATTCCATTTTTTGTTAAACTTCTTTGGTTTCATCTCGGGATGAAGCTTCCAACAATGAGTTTCATCATGAACCTATTTGGAACAATGTTTGCATGTTAAGTTTTCTCCTTCATTCTTGACGGATGTAGTATTCTTTCCTTTCCCTTTAAAATTACTCTTACCCTTGTCTCCACTTGTGAATGCCTTCTTGCTACCCTATTGTGAAATGTTTTTCCCTCTTTCTTCAAGATGTTTTTCTTGAACACAAACCTCATCTAAACTTGTATGATTAAACATAAGCATAGTATGCCTCAAATAACTGTGTAAACCCCCAATATATTTCAACAAAGTGTCTTGTGATTGCAAGTCTACACCTAGTATCAAAGACCTTCTAAACTCTTGGGTGTAACTTTGCACACTTTGACCCTTTAGTTGTCTAAAATTCCACCAATCCATAATAGCCTTTTGCATATAAGCTAATGGATAATTTTTCTTCTAAGTGCAGTAGTAAAATCTAACCAAGAGGTTGAGAACTTACCATGCTTTTTCATATCCTCTTGTGTTTTGGCTTCCCACCAAATCAAAGCAACACTTTCCAACCTTAATGAAGCCAGTTTAATCTTTGTTTCATCATATTTGATGTTCAAAATCCTGCAATAAACTTCAAGTTGATGAACCCAATTATCAAATATTTTAGCATTCACTTCACCATTATACATAGGCAATTCAGATTTTATATCAATTTTTAATAAGGGAGTTTTACCATGAACCCTTGGGGTATGTGGATTTGTTTGAGTAACAGTTGTTGTGGAAGAGGAAGAAGATGAAGCTGTGGATGGATGTGAAGATGATGGTGAGAAGAGGGTTTTTTGTCACCATTTCCTTTTGAAGGCTTGTCATCATATCCTCCTTTTCCTCTAGAAGAACACTCTCCTTTTGAAGGCTTGGAAATTTCACCTTGCAATCTTGAATTTATCTCTTAATAGAGAACCCATACCATTTCATTCATGTCAAAGAATGCTTTCCTGAAAGCCTTTTCATCTTTTGACATATTATCATCTCCTCCTTCATGTGACATGCTTAATGAATATTTAGATGCAATTTGAGGTGGAATTTGTGGTGGATATTGATCTGAAAGGACTGTATTAGTTTTTTTGTGCTAAGTGTCTTTTCAGTTTATAAACACGTGCATACTAGTCTCATTAGTTTGCTTAACTATTGAGTATTTTAACCATGAATTGTAGATGATTTTAGTGAATTAGAAGCATGAAATAAGCACAAATAACACTGAACAACAGTGTAAAATATAAAAATATGTCACCACACACCATTTACACAGTAAGCATGATGAAGCAGTTCACCCCTCCTCGGCTACATCTACTGCTCTAGCTCCCAATGGCATGCCCATCTTTCATTATGCTCCAAAGTTTGTAAACACATGTAGTTAAGGCCTCTAATGGTTTTTTTCTCTGCACCAATAGCTCCAGAATGATCCAATTATTCAAAAAATGACTCCTCATTCACTTTGAATGGGTGAAAATTGAGTCTCCTACTCATTTTCCTAGTTACACCTAGAAAATCTCCAATAAAAGTGGATAACTCCACTTAATTGGAGTTAATTTATCCAACTCCACCCAAAATTAGGCGTGCTCCATATATCCCGCCAAAAATAATTGTTACATTTAATTTTATGGTTAGGGGTGGTCACACGCACACCCCAAACCCTGGCCTGACCGTAATGGTCGGTGGAACTACAGGCAGAAACCATGGTTGTTAGTCGGAACTCTGAGTTAAATGCTATGGGTTAACATTAACCGTTAGAAAATATAGCTAACTGTTGCATGTGATAAGCATTGTGCAGAAATGGCAGAGACTGTTGGTTAGGCTGACTGTTCTTTTGTAACATTTTTGGTAACGCCATGTGACAACATATGTGGGACTGCTGGCGGGTTGGGACCATCAGTGGTCCCAGACCCCCAAACGCCAACACATTACAACATAAATACAAGCCGCCTCCAATGATATTTAAGAACCATCATGCAACTCGAGCAGTTTTGTCATGTGCGTGCTCTGCCAGAGGTCACAAGGTCGAACCCTACAGACCTCTGCCCAAAATTTTACACAGTGGTTTAGGGGCCACATGGTGGCCTCAAGGCTAGCCACATGGCACCTTATGATTGGCCCACAAAGATAAATGTACAACCATTCAACCAATCAAATGGCGCCACTTTTCAACCTACGGTTGGCTCTGAGGAAAATAATATTCCTCAAAATATTCCTTTTTCTGACTGTGCATCCACCTTGTTGACTGGGCATCCCAGTCAAAGTTGTCGCAAAATTTACCCATTTTGCATTTCGATCAGAACACGATATATCCCTCATAAGACATCGATTTTTCGAACCGTTTGCGGTGCCAGAATTAGGAAGACGAGATCTAAGAAACCATATTGGTTTTAACCCAATCCTGTAACTTTGAATTTTGAGCAAAATTTATGAACTCCTAATCACTCCTCCCCATTGGGAAGCTTTTGGACCCCAAAAGACTTGATTACATATTCTGTAGATGAGGGTACAACTCCCTCACCTTTCCAACCTCCATACATTTTTCCTTGCTTTGTTTAGTGCCTTTGAGCCCAACTTGAAGGTAGTCAACATTTCTCCTCTTGGATGCTCTTGTCCTCCTGTCAAGAATTGCATCTGCTTTGAGCTCATCCAGAAATTCTGGCGAGAAATATTCAATAGAAGTTAGCTGAGCATCACTTCCTTGATCATCAGTCAAAGGTGGCTCATACATACGTAAGTTTCAACATTAACAACTGAACATATTTTCATATAAGAAGGAAAGTCATGTTGAAATGCATTATTACCAACTTGCTTTATGATCTTGAATGGACCATAGCGAATGGGTTTGAGCTTTTTACCTTCCCCTTGCATCCTTTCTTTGCTAATGTGCAACCATACCTCATCTCCCTCTTGAAACTTGTGATCAAATCTATGTTTGTCATGGCTCTCTTTGTATTTTCTTTGAATTTTCTCAAGTTGTTCTTGAACTTGTTGATGTATAATCTGAATTTTCTCAATGAAATTTTGAGACTTGTCAATATCATTATGGCCATCAATTGCAACATCCTTTCCAAATATGAAGTCTAATGGAGATTTTAGCAAATACCCAAAGCATACTTCAAAAGGTGATTTTTGAGTTGAAGAGTACTTTGCCCGATTGTAAGCGTGTCGAATGTAATGTAGTTGCTCATCCCACAACTTGGGATTTTTGCTGCAATATCCTCTCAATATATGCACAACGATTATGTTCACCACCTCAGTTTGTGCATTTTTTTGCGGATGAAAAGCAGTACTCTTTTTCAGCTTTGTGTCCATCATACTCCATAGATTTGACCAAAAACTCCCAATGAATCTGGAAGCCCTGTCACTAATAATAGAAGTTGGCAAACCAAAATGAGCCTAAACATGTTGAAAATAAAGTTCAGCAGTAATGGTTTTCTTACATGGCATAAGTATACACATTTTGCTGAATCTATCCACAACTACATAAAAATAATCATGATGTATTCTTGACATAGGTAGACCTCCAACAAAGTCCATGGAGACACTCTCCCATGGCCTTGATGGTACCGATAGTGACGTGTACAACCCAAGCTTCGTATTACTAGACTTAATTGTTGCACACATAGAACAACCTCTCATAAAACATGACACACTATCTATCACGTGAGGCCAATAGCAATACCTCTGTAGATGTGCCATTGTTTTGCTTACCCCAAAGTGTCTAGCTATAAGAGATGAATGAGCTTCTCTCATGACACTTAGCCTCTCTCCCTGTGGTATACACAGCTTGCCCAAATGAAACAAAAAATTGGTATGCATGTGCTAATATTTTTCTTCAACTTGATTCCCTTTACTCAAACTAGCATACACATCTTGAAAATCAATGTCATGTGCATTTTGTTCTATGTAACTCTCATGTACAAAAGAATCATTTTTTAGTAAAGTAGATGCACTAATGATTGGTCTTGAAATCATATCAGCAACTTTATTGAAAATACCTTTCTTGTACCTTATAACCAAGTGAAACTGTTGAAGAAATCCCATCCACCTAAAATGTCTTGATTGCTGCAATTTTGTTTGCGACTGCAAGTACTGTAATGATTTGTGATCGGTATGCACAATAGTCTCTTTACCCATAAATTAGTATTTCCACTTCTTGACACTTTGTACCAATGCATATAGTTATTTTTCATATGTAGTATAATTTTTCACAACACCATTAAATGTTTCATAATGAAAAGCGATAGGCTTACCATGCTGCAAAAGTACTACGCCCATGGCATAATCACTAGCATCAGTTTGAATCTCAAATAGTTGTCTCAAATTTGGTAATGAAAGGACTGGAGTTGAACTGATATTTTATTTTAAAGCTTCGAAAACTTGTTGTTGTTTGCCTCCCCATTGGAAGCCTTTATTCACACTTGTCACTGCATGCATAGGAGCTACAATGGCAGAAAGGTTAGTAATAAATTGTATCCAATACTGCGCTACACCTAAGAAAATTCTTACCTCGGTTACTGTTTTGGGTGTGGGCTAGTTCACAATTACTTCCACTTCATAAGGATCAATTCTCAACTCTCCTCATCCTACAATATGTCCCAAATAGACCAAAGCATTATTTCCAAACTCACACTTTGATATCTTAAGAAACAATTTCTCTTTCTTCAAAATATCAAGCACTTTATTCACATGCAAGACATGTTTTTCTCTTGTTTCGCTGAAAATCAATATGTCATCTAAGTACACAATCACAAAGTCATCAAGGAATGCACACAAAACACTATCCATAACATGCATGAAAGTTGACAGTGCATTACACAAACCAAATGGCATTACTAACCACTCAAAGAGTCCTTGTTTGGTTTGAATGCAGTTTTCCATATATCACTTTCTGCAATTCTTACTTGATGATATCCACTTCATAAATCTAACTTAGTGAAAAACTTTTCTTCTTTCATTTGATCAAGAAAATCATCTATCCTTGGGGGTGGGTAACGATTCTTTACCGTTATCTTGTTTAAAGCTTGGAAGTCTACACACATGCGCCAAGACCCATATTTCTTTGGTATCAAGACTATGGGTGAACCTCATGGCGAGGTGCTCGGCCTTATAATTCCTTTGTCCAACATCTCTTTGATTTTCCTCTTTATTTCAGCATTATCTATTATCGACATGCGATACATACAGATGTTTGGAAGAGGACAATTTTGTTGCAACTGAATCTCATGTTGAATCTCTCTTTTTGGAGGCAATCCTGTTGGCTCCTGAAACATCTCATGATGTGCATAAACTACATCATATAAATCTGATTTCAACTTAGGATCATATCCCTCAAATGATTCATGATCAACATCAACTTTTTCTTAATCATAAGAAGAACAAAATTCTTACTTGAATTTACCAGCCTCTTTACCTGTCCAGCATTTACCATAGCAATGTTTTTCTTCTAGCGATGTTCTCTAACAATGTACTCCTTGCCATCTTTGAATAAATGATACTTGTTCTCATGGTGATGGAAGATATCTTTCCTGTCATACAAGTAAGGACTCCCCAACACAATACCTCTTATGTCAAGAAGAACCGCATATAATTCTAATGTGTCAACAAAATTTGCAGTGATTGCAAACCGCAATATACAGTTCTTTGAAACCTATAAATTTGCATCCTTACAAATCCAACCCAATGGATATGGTTTTGGATGTGGTATGGTATCAAGGTTAATTTTCTTGACCAAGTCTTCAGAGATTAAGTTTGCTTGTGACCCACTGTCAAACAATGTGTCAATCTTGGTATGCTTGGATATGACCCTCACATGAAACAGTTCAATTGTTTCTTCTTCATTTGGAGCATGTATGTGAAAGTTTGATGTGCTAGTACTGGGTTTAGTTTCGATTTATTTTCCCTTCATGTTCTTCAATCCCATGGCTGTAATCTTAGATTCATCACTTGAATCATATCCTAAATCATGTTGAGTTGTAGCTGCAGTTTTCTGTTTCCCTTTGTTATTGTATTTCTTGGGCCTCATTTCAGGATGTAATTTCCAACGATGAGTTTCATCATGTCCTTCTTTTGAACAATGTTTACAAACTACTTTTCTCCCTCTTTCTTAACAGATGCATTCTTTTTTCTTTTAAATTTTGAGGTCTTCTCTTTGTTTTTACCCTTAAAAGGTTTCTTTATACCCTCTTCAGAAATATTCTTCCCTCTAGCTTCTGGATGTGTGGCCTGAACACATACTTCATCTGGACTTGTGGGGTTAAACATGAGAATAGTATGTTTTAGGTAGCTATGTAAGCCTCCTATGTACTTGAGCAAAGTATCTTGGCTCTGCAAATCTACCACTAATAAGAGAGCTCTTCTTCTAAATTCTTGGGTGTATTCTTGTACATTTTGTACCTTCAATTGCCTAAAGTTTTTCTAGTTCATTACGACTTTAGGCATATGAGCTAATGGATAAAATTGTTGCTTTATTACAGTAATGAAATTTGACCATGATAGAATAATATTACCATGTTTTTTGATCTCCTCTTTTGTATTGGCTTCCCACCAAACAAGTGTTTCACCTTCCATTCTCAATGAAGCTAATTGGATTTTGGTATCATCCTCTTGAAGGTTTTGGATTCTCAAATAGACCTCCAATTTCATAATCCAATTATCAACCTTTTCTGCATTGAATTCGCCATTAAACATTGGCAATTCAAACTTAACATCAAGTTTTAAAAAGGGACTTTTACCAGTGTTCTTTGACTTGTGTGGTTGATGTACTATGGAGCTTTTCTGAGTTACACCTAGAAAAGCTCCACTAAAAGTGGAGAACTCCACTTAACTGGAGTTAATTTAGCCAAATCCACCCAAAATTAGGTGTTCTCCATAAATCCTACCAGAACTAACTGTTACATTTAGTGTTATGGTTAGGGGTGGCCAAATGCGCACCCCAAACCCTGGCCTGACCGTAATGGTCAGCGGAACTACAGGTGGAAACCATGATGGTTAGTCAGAGCTCCGGGTTAAATGCTATGGGTTAGCGTTAACCTTCAGAGAATATATATGACCGTTGCATGTGATAAGCATTACGTGGAAATGGCAGAGATTTCCGGTTAGGTTGACCATTGTTTCGTAACATTTGTGGCAACGCAATGTGACAACATATGTGAGACCGTTGGCAGTTTGGGACCGCCGATGGTCCCAAACCCCCAAATGCCAAAACATTACAACATAAATACAAGTCACCTCCAATGATAGTTAAGAACCATCATGCAGCTCGAGCAGTTATGTCATGTGCATGCTATGCTGGAGGTCGCAGGGTCGAACCTTGTGGATCTCTCCCAAAAATTTTACACAGTCGTTCAAGGGCCACGTGGTGGCCTCAGGGCTAGCCACCTAGCACCTTATGATTGGCCCACAAACATAAATGTAAAACCATTCTACCAATCAAATGGTGTCACTTGTCAACCTGCGGTTGGCTCTAAGGAAAGGAATATTGCTCAAAATATTCATTTTGCTAACTGTGCATCCACCTTGATAACTGGGCATCCCAGTCAAACCTGTCGCAAAATTTACATGTTTGGAATTTCGATCAGAACATGATATCTCCCTCATACGACATTGGTTTTTCAAACTGTTCATGGTGTCGGAATCAGGAAGACGAGATCTATGAAACCATCCTAGTTTCAAACCAATCCTGTAATTTTGAATTTTGAGAAAAATTTATGAACTACTGATCAGATATGGTGGCAAATGTGCTCTCCTTGGCCTTGTACCAACTTGAGAACCTACACCCACAATATCTCCTCCTCTCTTGAGATTCAACCTTGTAAGCATCAAAAACACTTACAAAAAATCAAATCCTCACAACAGCAAATAAAACCTATGTTATGATACCAAACTTGATCTGTATGAGATCTATATGTAAATGTGCTTGAGGTAGTTTAAATTGCAAGTGTTAAAATTGAGTTTTTATGTGGATTTATGTTAAAATACTATGCACACAAAGAATTAATTTAAACTCTGAAATAACGACAAACAATAGACAAATACACCATAAAAATAACCACAACACAACAAGTAATGAAGGAGTTCACCCCTCCTGGGCTACGTCTCCTCATCCAGCTTCCAATGACTTGGCCCTATAAGAGTATGCTAAAAAATGGTAATTACATCAGTTTACAATGCTCTATTGGCTTCAAAATATGTTCCATTAGCTTCATAATTGTCCAAAAACCTTGTCTAGCCTCTTTTTGATACCAAAAATGGTAAAATTTTGAAGGAGTTATGACTTTCCCTAGTTTTGTTGCAAGTCACTCGACAATTTCCCCAAAATCTGGCACCATCCTACATTTTCGGCCCAAATTCCGTTAACAGAGTGATAGTTTGGTAGAAATTCGATGCAAATTGTGGGATAGTTTAAATGCATAATGCAACCTAAAAATATGAATTTTAAACCATAAGTCATGGCCAAATATATAATATTAAATATAGGTGGGGCCCTCTCTACCTTCGCGCCCATGGTTCTGGCCTTGGGTCGTATTCATAGTTTGTTGGGGGTTTGGGGCTAAGCTCTGGCCCCTTACGCTATTACCTACACTGCATCAAGCTCAAATGGTAGTTGAGAGTTATGGTTTACAAGGACCATGGTTATCCAGACCGATCAGGACGTTGCGTTGTTTGCTAATAAGTCCGATGTTCAAATCATGTGAGGTGCATTTTGGCCTCCCAACCAATTTTTAGTGGCCCCCATGCTTCCACGTGGTAGCCTCTGGTTGGGCCACGTGGCAGGGTGTGGTTAGCCACCATCCAACCAATCAAAATTGCACAAGTCAACTACCAATGGTATTGATACATTTCAAACTGTGGTTGGCCTAAAAAAATTGACTTTTGACCAATTAGATAAGGCCATGTGGCAGTCTACCACTGGCCCAAAAATTACACAGCCAAAAATACCTTTTTGCCAAATTTTCCTATTTGGGAAAATGAACAGAAATCATTTCTAGGAGCATATGATGTCAGTGTTTCATGAAATGAGTTGCGGTGGATTCAAAACAACGAGATCTACAAAAGCACACAGGTTTCAATCCATTCTAAAAACTTTCATTTTTGAGCATATTTTTTAGCACTAGATCAATTTGTTCGTTACATTTTATGCATATTCAATTTGGTTTAAATTTTGATATTATAATCATTGCGATGGAAAGTGGTCTCTTTTTCTTTGATTTAAACCCTTTGTTTTATATGAACTTTGCATCAAAATATTATTTTATTTCATAGAAGGGGGATTTTCAAAAAATTATAACAAAATGGAAATTACAATAATATACCATGTATAATTAATAACTTTTCTCCCTCTATCAATTCAAGTCAGGAGAGGCAACATGTCTAACTTATTACCACAATTTATTCCTAGCTACGAACATGTATTTAATGAAAGCATTAAGTTCCATAGAAAATGCCTCCTTTAATTATAAATAAAAACACAAATGCAGATGAGCAACTCTTTCCAAAAATTTTGGGTAGCAAGAGTAACCATCACAGGCTCTAGCCCTTAAGGCTTTAATAGTCCCTATATAAACACAATTATGCTTTGAGTTTCCACTTAATAGTTTATTATTGCAATGGCTTCTTGACCTCATAAAACACTAGAGCCAAAGTAGCACCTTTATCATCTTTTCTGAGGTCAAATAAGTTGAAACTCTTAACTATCTCTTACCGTATGACCAGCCTTGTGTCTACACTAACCACCACTCCAAAGGGTATTCTTTGAAGGAACTGAAGGCACTTGAGATGGAGAAGGAAATTCTCGACTTATGGTTCAAGGGGCTCCATCCCAATAGTCCAAGTGTTTTGATAGGTGAGAAACATCCAACTCGACTCTCTAGATTTGAACTATGATTTAGAAAAAAATATCATCATACAAAACCACCTTGTCAGAGAAAGAAGAAATATATTTGTAAGGGATTTATTAAAAATTACATACATATTTTTTCTGATTTGTAAATGAGGTTTGAGTTCTAACAAGTTTCTATGTAGTTGAAAACTTGATAGCGAAAGGTTGTTTATTCTCCATAAGGGCGTCCTTATTGGAAATGGGATTTTGGGAAAATATGTCCAAAAAAGGTCCAGCCTAGTGCGGTGCAGACTTAGAAAAGGGATAGAACCAAAAAAAAATTAGACATTGTGTATCATATAAAGGATGGCATTTGGGAGTTGGGACCAGGGACACTTAGATGGACAAGGAAATGGCCAACAAGGAGGCCTACTAAGATGAGGGGGTGCAAAATTATTTCTTGGGTTCTAAATGTGATTTCCCAATAGTCCTCATCATTGAACATACAAAGTAAAGTTCTTTTCTTGGACTTGTTCCTCGAGATTTTTTGTTCAATCAAGCATCTAAAAATGGCCTCCTTGCTAATAAATAATAGCTACCCACTTGTTATACTAAAGGAAGGCCTAGATATGTTCCACTACTCATCTTTCCTACAATTTTTGGGTTTGAATTCCAAACTTAAATAGAAAAGAGCTAGAGCTTGGCTCTTGTCTATGAACATTATCAAGTGCTAGCCTATCTGCATTATTCAGTTTGATCTTCTCCTTCATTTTGGGTGATTGGGTTCATCCCTGGTTCCAACATTAAAAATATCCAATATGATATTAATCTCTCCTTAACCTCTTCCTATTCTATAGGGTAAATATTCTCTTACAAACATTACCTACCACCTCCATATATTCCTAGCCAATATTGGAAAAAAATTCATAAAATTCCTCAAATTGAAGGTGTTAATTTAATTCCCACAATGAATTTGTATACATTGTCATTTAACTCCACCAAATTGCAACCTGATTTCATTTGAAATATAATGCCTTTTAATTGTTCTCACTTTTGTTTCATTATCCCACCTACCATCTGCAACATTAATTCTTAATAGAAGTTCATAAAATTCAGAATTTCTAGGCTCCAAGTTGAAAAGGTGTTCCACTTTAACTCACCTAACTCAAAAATGTAATGAATTCAGGATGCATTAAAAAAGTACATACACAATAGGATCAGTTTATAATTTCATCTTTCTTATTTAAGTCTTGAGTCTATATAAAATAATATGTATGACTAAGATGATTAACTATGTCAAAATCATATTTCTGGTCCAACACTTCTGACTTGTGTTGTATCAATGTTTTTCCAGCTCTCTCCATGAGTCTTGGATGACTGTAAGTACACAAAAGTAAAAGAGATTAAATTGGTAAAAGAAAGAAACAAATATTTACATCTTTGTACTTGTTACAATAGATATAATTTCAACATCCAATGTAAGAAACTTCTAAGTCCCTGCTCATGTTAATCTAGGATTTGCACTAACTACAGTCAATACTTTGAATTAAATTAATTCTTTGTTAGAAAAGGAAATAGGGAAGTGTTGTTAGTATTCTAAAATAAATAAAGAGCACATTAAAAATGTATCCGAAAAGTAGGCATATCCTTCAAACATAAAATTATCTATCTAGGTTGAAGCACAAATACCTAGTTATAAAACTCCACAAAGGAGGTCGTTGAATATCCTTAAATACATTAAGAGCATAATAAAAATGTAATTGAAAAGAAGACATATCCTTAAAATAGAAAATTAGCTATCTAGATTGAAGCACAAACACCTAAATATATAACAACACAAAGGAGACTGTTGAAGTATGTCAAGTGGAGGAATGGAATATTTGGAGCAAAATATCAAATTAATGAAACATATCAAAAGTTTATGTTGAGATTAAAATATTTAAATCACTGAAGGGTATGGATAGCCTAAAATAATATTCCTATCATCAGACTTTGGAGAGTTTATTTCACATAGCAATAAGTCAGAGTCTTTATGGTTGCTTAAAAAGTAACCAAATGGTGTTATAGCAATCATATATGTTAATGAAAGACAAATAATCAACTAGAAGAGCTTGAATGTTTGTTTATTAACTGTAACCCACCTCCAAGTTAGAAATGGGTAAGAACCAAAATTTTCTCATGCCATATTTGTTGTGCCAACAGAAGTAAGGTGCTCGATAGCCCATGGTGGGGGAGATCCCCGTGTGTGGTTGTGTCACTAATAAAATAAAATGAAAAAAAGAAAGAGACCCAACATCTTATTTATTTAAAGACTTCAACTCAAAATAAAAATGAAATGACATCACATTTATTTCAATTTTTATATCTAAATTTTAAGAAACTATAAACTAATATAAATCCATTTTATCCTTGGATTTATCGAACATTGATATGGATAAAAAAGGCAAGGTGAAAACCTCAAACATCTTTTCTCACACTAATGGATATTTTTTGATCTAAAATTAGGGGATTGTAGCTATACATGTACAATTGTTAGAACAAAAAAATTGGGAGAATTCTATCTCCAATACTGATCAGGAGCTCAAATCTGAGCTTAGGAAAAAGCTCAAAAATGAAAGTGCTCAAATTGATTTGGAACCTGAGCGACAGGATAGGCCTCGACGATACGATCCCAACGCCAGTTAAAAAAACCCCAGTTTGACTTTAGAAATTGGAAAATATTTTAAAAAAAATATTTCGAGAATATTCCATGGAATATTCCCTGTGGACCAGTAGTTTTATGACAAGTGTCCCTCTGCAATTGGCTAGAGAGTTGACTGTGTAATGGTGAACCAATTAGAGGTTGCCACGTGGCAGGCCCAAAGGCTGCCACGTGGCCCCCAACTCATATTTGAAATGGCATATTAAAATGATTACGTGATGGTTGTTTGAACCCACAACCTGTGGTTCAACAACGAACTATTTTACCATTGAGCCATACGCTTGGTTCTTGTTATGAAAAGCGCAAAAGTTATATTTGAATTTTAAATTTCTTTGGGCAGGGCCCAAAAGGGGGCCAGCCCCCTTGCAATGTGACCCTATAGCTTAGAACCACAGCACTATGCGACTAGCAGATATATATTAAAATAGTTAACATTTATGTTATGTGGTGTTCACATGTGTTATGGCAGAGTTTAAATGAAGTTTAATGTTATGGTTACAATGGTTGGCTCCCAACATATAACCCCGGCGGGATTTCCGGTCACATGATCGATGAAATTTATTGCCAACAGAAAATGCTCTGCCAATTTTAGTGCCATCCCTCCATTTTAGGCGGAATTCCACTTTTAGCTCCATTTAACTACACTTGGTCCACAATTAGTGGGATTTTTTCCTACATTGGGCAAAATACAGTTTGGAGCATATCTTTCACATGGGAGATCCTTTTGGAGTGAATTTTTTTTTGATTTTGGGTCTCTTAGACCTTCTAGACTCAATGGAGTAGGTCTGAAATCTAACAGAGGTCATCTTCAGAGGTTTAAGCATCGAAGAAGATGAAGGAGCCATCAGGGCCTGGAAGGAGAAGGCCGTGTATTGGACTGTGTTTCCCTGTTTAAGGTAAATGAATAGGAATTTTTAGCTATTTCATGCTTTTTGAATCTGTTTAGATGGTTTTTAGAGCCTATTAAGAACATTAGAAAGATGAAAAGCTTCATTTAATTTCTAGAGGCCATTTTCCAAACAGAGTATGTAGGTGAAACCAAAGCAGCTGGAGGTCGTTTCTGATGAAACAAAACTCTATTTTGACTATTTAAGTCATTCTGGAACCAATGGAAGTGGTTTCAGATCATTTCTAGTACTTCTATAGTTCGAGAAGTTGATATGAAGTCGTGGGCAACCCTAGGCAAACCGTGGAGGAGAGCCATTTTTGGGGATGTTGTGCTTAATGTAAGAAAATTATCAATTGATATTTGATGTCTGATCATTATTGGATGCAGAAGTAGTGGTATCAGGGATAGAAATAGAAATATGAGGGATTTTGTGCCATTTAGAAGCTCAAAGAAGCTTAGTGCACCGACAGAAGGATGTGTGTCCATGGAAGCCTAAAGCTATTTGCAGGAATTGGACAACCATTAAAGGGATTTAAAATGGTATTCTCCGCCCTTTGAATCATTTTCGTATTCATTGTGGTTAAGTCTAGAGCTTGTAAATAATTTAAGTACCTTAATCCCAAAGAGTCTAGTCATGTTGACGAAGCTCAAAGGAGATGTAGCCCTAGAGTTGGGGTGAACTCCTATATTATACTACTGTTGTGTTTTGTTATTCTATTGCTGAATTTTGTTGCTGATATAGATATTAAGTTTCAGAAAAAAAAAAAAAAAACTTAAAACACATAAATAGAAGAAAATACATACAACTCTTCCAAGCAAAAATTCCTCATAATGTCAAGTTTGAGTAAGGTCATTTTAATTAAGTCTGAGTGTTTACTTCTATTATTTCTTTAGGCAGATTCTGTAAGAGGGCCAGGTAGCTTCTACATTCATCCTTTCTTTGAAAGGTGACATATTCGGTAAATGCCCCTACAGTCTCTCTGTATTAGAAATAAGAAGTTCTCACATTTTCAGATTTAAAATTTGGAGTACTTGCACTCATTTACATAAATGAAAATGGATACCTTGCACCCTTTTCAAGTACAATCCATTTTCAGATTAGATTGGTATCAGAGGCTGGGTTGAGCATTTGTTATTGGTTGCAAAATGGTTGCATGTATGAGTTTTCTTGAATGAGAAAGGGTCTTTACTGACATTAGGTTAAAAGCTTGACGTTTGATTGAAAGCTTTGAGGAGTTTTCTTTGGAAGTTCCTTTTGGTTGTTTTGACTATTTACATAATGTCAACTTCTTCTACAAGTGACGTTTCCTCCTTCACGAGATTCTTCAATGATGACATGAAGAATGAGTTCTTTAAGGTGAAGGACATGGTGCAGATTCTCCTTGAGGATCAAAGGGAAAGTGTTCAACTTCGTGCACAATTGCTAGCTATGAAAGAAGAGAAAAAAGCCATTCTTCAAAGACTGCATGATATGGAGTTGCAGCTTCTTCAAGCTCAAGAAGCTTTGTCCAAGAAAATACCTCATCTTCATGATGTAAATCATGAGGTAAATCATTCTGATTTGTCTTCAGTTTCCTCTATTGAAAAGTGTGTTGGTTCTTTTGAAAGGCATACAAGAGGTATTGGGTCCAAATTGATGTTGAAAATGGGCTATCAAGAAGGCAAAGGTTTGGGAAAGCATGCACAAGGCATTGTTGAGCCTATTTGTGTTGTGGAGCGTCCCAAGAATATTGGTCTTGGCTATGAGCAGCTTAATGGCAAAGCTTTGAGCACATGCATTCAAGAATGTGATGCAAATTTGAAGAGAACATTTCTCCCAAGTTCTCAATTACATCAATGTCATGATGGCAATATTCCTTACCATTGTTTGAAGCCTCTTTTGCAGCAAGAAGATGGTAGAAATGCAACTTATGGCAAGCATGCAAAGCAACATAAGAGGATTTCTTGTACATATTGTGGTCGATTTAACCATCATGTTTCGAGATGCAGGATGAGGAAGAAGGCACACAAGAAGCAGATGAAGCAAAGAGTACCTTCAAAGAAGGTGCATATGATTTACACTTTTTGCCAAAACAAGGGACATGTTGTCTCTCATTGTTGGACTTTGCATCCAACTCGTCGTCCCACGCACATGCAGCAAGAGGACAAAAATATTGGCGAAGGTGGAATCATGGATTCCATTATTAATGTGGAAAGGGAAATTTCACATGACGAAAATTTGCAGCAGCAAAATTTGCCATGGAAGTGGCTTGGTGAAAAGTTGATGGACTTCTTAACACAGTAAGATGTACTCCTTTTGTACATATGCAAATTTCGGATGTATGCATGTATTTTGCTGTAATATCTTTTTTGTTTTGAGCCACCTTAGATCATTGATCAAGGTAGCGTTGTACAATTTCATTTTGTAAATTTCTTGCCAGAAATTTCTGTGTGAGTTCAAGAAAGACAGTTGTGGACAGTTGTGGACAAGTGCATTCAGGAAGGGAAATGTCAAATTATTTCCATTTGTGGTTCAATTTCATTTTCTTTGCAAGGAAAATTTTTTGAAGAGCTGAAGAGAAGAGGATTTTTATTCTCTCATTTTGTGTACTATAGTTCAGTTCTTCATTTTAGTAAGCTTTTGGGGACCAAAAGCCTCTCATTTGAGAGGTGTTATCAGGAGCTCAAATCTGAGCTTAGGAAAAATCTCAAAAATGAAAGTGCTCAAATTGATTTGGAACTTGAGAGACGAGATAGGCCTCGGCGATACGATCCCAATGCCATGAACGGCACTGAAAATTGATGTTGTATGAAGAAGTTATTCAACTTTGAAGTTCTTCAATTTCAGTAAAAAAAAAAAGGCTAGTTTGACTTTAGAAATTGGCAAATATTTTAAAAAAAAATATTCCGAGAATATTCTTTGTGGACCAGTCGTTTTATGACAAGTGTCCCTCTACAATTGGCTAGAGAGTTGACTGTCTAATGGCGAACCAATTAGAGGCCGCCACATGGCAGGCCTAGAGGCTGCCACGTGGCCCCCAACTCACATCTGAAATGACGTATTAAAAGTTTTTCGTGATGGTGGTTTGAACCCACAACCTGTGGTTCAACAACGAACTATTTTACCATTGAGCCATACGCTTGTTTCTTGTTATAGAAAGCGCAAAAGTTATATTTGAATTTTAAATTGCTTTGGGCGGGGCCCAAAAGGGGGCTAGCCCCCTTGCAATGTGACCCTGCAGCTCAGAACCACAGTGCTATGTGGCTGGCGGATATATATTAAAACAGTTAAAATTTATGTTATGTGGTGTTCACATGTGTTATGGCAGAGTTTAAATGAAGTTTAATGTTATGGTTACAATGGTTGGCTCCCAACATATAACCCCGGGGGGATTTGCGGTCACATGATCAATGACATTTATTGCCAACAGAAAATGCTCCACCAATTTTAGTGCCATCCCTGCATTTTAGGCAGAATTCCTCTTTTAGCTCCATTTAACTACAGTTGGCCCACAATTAGTGGGATTTTTTCCTAACATTGGGCAAAATACAGTTTGGAGCATATCTTTCACATGGTAGATCCTTTTGGAGTGAACTTTTTTTTATTTTGGGTCTCTTCGACCTTCTAGACTCAATGGAGCAGGTTTGAAATCTAACAGAGGTCATCTTCATGGGTTTAAGCATCGAATAAGATGAAGGAGCCATCAGGACCTAGAAGGAGAAGGCTGTGTATTGGACTGTGTTTCTCTGTTTAAGGTAAATGAATAGGCATTTTTAGCTATTTCATGCTTTTTGAATCTGTTTAGATGGTTTTCAGAGCCTGTTAAGAACTTTAGAAAGCAAAAAAGCTTCATTTAAGTTCTAGAGGCCATTTTCCAAACAGAGTATAAAGGTGAAACCAGAGTAGCCAGAGGCCATTTCTGATGAAAAAAAGCTCTATTTTGACTATTTCAGTCATTCTGGAACCAACGGAAGTGGTTTCAAATCATTTCTAGTACTTCTATAGCTCGAGAAGTTGATATGAAGTCGTGGGCAGCCCTGGGAAAACCATGGAGGAGAGCCATTTTTGGGGATGTTGTGCTTAATGTAAGCAAATTATCAGTTGATATTTGATGTCTGATCATTATTGGATGCAGTAGTAGTGGTATCAGGGACAAAAATAGAAATTTGAGGGATTTTGTGCCATTTAGAAGCTCAAAGAAGCTTAGTGCACTGACAGAAGGATGTGTGTCCATGGAAGCCTAAAGCTATTTGCAGGAATTGGACAACCATTAAAGGGATTTAAAATGGTATTCTCAACCCTTTGAATCATTTTCGTATTCATTTTGGTTAAGTGTGGAGCTTGTAAAGAATTAAAGTACCTTAATCCCAAAGAGTCTAGTCATGTTGACGAAGCTCAAAGGAGATGTAGCCCTAGAGTTGGGGTGAACTCCTATATTATATTGCTGTTGTGTTTTGTTATTCTATGGCTGAATTATGTTGCTGATATAGATATTAATTTTTAGCAAAAAAAAAAAAAGCTTAAAACACATAAACAGAAGAAAATACATACACCTCTTCCAAGCAAAAATTCCACATAATGTCAAGTTTGAGTAAGGTCATTTTAATTAAGTCTGAGTGTTTACTTCTATTATTTCTTTAGGCAGAGTCTGTAAGAGGGCCAGGTAGCTTCTGGATTCATCCTTTCTTTTAAAGGCGACATATCCGGTAAATGCCCCTACAGTCTATCTCTGTATTAGAAATAAGAAGTTCTCACATTTTCAGATTTAAAATTTGGAGTACTTGCACTCATTTACATAAATGAAAATGGATACCTTGCACCCTTTTCAAGTACAATCCATTTTCAGATCAGATTGGTATCAGAGGTTGGGTTGAGCATTTGTTATTGGTTGAAAAATGGTTGCATGTATGAGTTTTCTTGAATGAGAAGGGGTCTTTACTGACATTTGGTTAAAAGCTTGACGTTTGATTGAAAGCTTTGAGGACTTTTCTTTGGAAGTTCCTTTTGGTTGTTTTAACTATGTACATAACGTCAACTTCTTCTACAAGTGAAGTTTCCTCCTTCACGATATTCTTCAATGATGACATGAAGAATGAGTTCTTTAAGGTGAAGGACATGGTGCAGATTCTCCTTGAGGATCAAAGGGAAAGTGTTCAACTTCATGCACAATTGCTAGCTATTCAAGAAGAGAAAGAAGCCATTCTTCAAAGACTGCATGATATGGAGTTGCAGCTTCTTCAAGCTCAAGAAGCTTTGTCCAAGAAAATACCTCATCTCCAGGATGTAAATCATGAGGTAAATCATTATGATTTGTCTTCAGTTTCCTCTATTGAAAAGTGTGTTGGTTCTTTTGAAAGGCATACAAGAGGTATTGGGTCCAAATTGATGTTGAAAATGCGCTATCAAGAAGGAAAAGGTTTTGGAAAGCATGCACAATGCATTGCTGAGCCTATTTGTGTTGTGGAGCGTCCCAAGAATATTGGTCTTGGCTATGAGCAGCTTAATGGTGAAGCTTTGAGCACATGCATTCAAGAATGTGATGCAAATTTGAAGAGAACATTTCTCCCAAGTTCTCAATTGCAGCAATGTCATGATGGAAATATTCCTTACCATTGTTTGAAGCCTTTGTTGCAGAAAAAAGATGGTAGACATGCAGCTTATGGCAAGCATGCAAAGAAACATAAGAGGATTTCTTGTACATATTGTGGTCGATTTAACCATCATGTTTCGAGATGCAAGATGAGGAAGAAGGCACACAAGAAGCAGATGAAGCAAAGACTACCTTCAAAGAAGGTGCATATGATTTGCATTTTTTTCCAAAAGAAGGGACATTTTTTCTCTCATTGTTGGAATTTGCGTCCAACTTGTCATCCCACGCACATGCAGCAAGAGGACAAAAATATTGGCAAAGGTGGAATCATGGATTCCATTATTAATGTGGAAAGGGAAATTTCCACATGCAAATTTCGGATGTATGCATGTATTTTGCTATAATATCTTTTTTGTTTTGAGCCACCTTAGATCATTGATCAAGGTAGCATTGTACAGTTTCATTCTGTAAATTTCTCGCCAGAAATTTCTGTGTGAGTTCAAGAAAGACAGTTGTGGACAGTTGTGGACAAGCGCATTCAGGAAGGGAAATGTCAAATTCTTTCCTTTTGTGGTTCAATTTCATTTTCTTTGCAAAGAAAATTTTTTGAAGGGCTGAAGAGAAGAGGATTTTTATTCTCTCATTTTGTGTACTATAGTTCAGTTCTTCATTTTAGTAAGCTTTTGGGGACCAAAAGCCTCTCATTTGGGGACCAAAAGCCTCTCATTTGGGAGGTGTGATCAGGAGCTCAAATATGAGCTTAGGAAAAATCTCAAAAATGAAAGTGCTCAAATTGATTTGGAACCTGAGAGACGGGATAGGCCTCAGTGATACGATCCCAACGCCATGAATGGCACTGAAAATTGACGTTGTATGAAGAAGTTATTCAACTTTGAAGTTCTTCAATTTCAGTAAAAAAAAAAGGCCAGTTTGACTTTAGAAATTGGAAAATATTTTAAAAAATATATTCCGAGAATATTCCATGGAATATTCCTCATGGACCAGTCATTTTATGACAAGTGTCCCTCTGTAATTGGCTGGAGAGTTGACTGTGTAATGACGAACCAATTAGAGGCTGCCATGTGGCAGGCCCAGAGGCTACCACGTGGCCCTCAACTCACATCTGAAATGGTGTATTAAAAGGTTTGCGTGATGGTGGTTTGAACCCACAACCTGTGGTTCAACAAAGAACTGTTTTACTATTGAGCCATATGCTTGGTTCTTGTTATGTAAGGCGCAAAAGTTATATTTGAATTTTAAATTTCTTTGAGCGGGGCCCAAAAGGGGGCCAACCCCCTTGCAATGTGACCCTGCAGCTCAGAACCACAGTGCTATGTGGCTGGTGGATATATATTAAAACAGTTAACATTTATGTTATGTGGTGTTCACATGTGTTATGGCGGAGTTTAAATGAAGTTTAATGTTATGGTTACAATGGTTGGCTCCCAACATATAACCCTGGCGAGATTTGCGGTCACATGATCAATGAAATTTATTGCCAAAAAAAATTGCTCCGCCAGTTTTAGCGCCATCCCTCCATTTTAGGCAGAATTCCACTTTTAGCTCCAGTTAACTACAGTTGGCCCACAATTAGTGGGATTTTTGCCTAACATTGGGCAAAATACAGTTTGCAGCATATCTTTCACATGGGAGATCCTTTTGGAGTGATTTTATTTATTTATTTTGGGTCTCTTCGACCTTCTGGACTCAATGGAGTAGGTCTAAAATCTAACAGAGGTCATCCTTAGAGGTTTAAGCATCGAAGAAGATGAAGGAGCCATCAGGGCCTGGAAGGAGAAGGTTGTGTATTGGACTTTGTTTCTCTGTTTAAGGTAAATGAATAAGCATTTTACCTATTTCATGCTTTTTGAATCTGTTTAGATGGTTTTCAGAGCTTGTTAAGAACTTTAGAAAGCCAAAAAGCTTCATTTAAGTTCTAGAGGCTATTTTCCAAATAGAGTCTGTAGGTGAAACCAGAGCAGCCGGAGGCCGTTTCTGAGGAAAAAAAACTCTATTTTGACTATTTCAGTCATTATGGAACCAATGGAAGTGGTTTCAGATCATTTCTAGTACTTCTACAGCTCGAGAAGTTGATATGAAGTCGTGGGCAGCCCTGGGCAAACCGTGGAGGAGAGCCATTTTTGGGGATGTTGTGCTTAATGTAGGCAAATTATCAGTTGATATTTGATGTCTGATCATTACTGGATGCAGAAGTAGTGGTATTAGGGACATAAATAGAATTCTGAGGGATTTTGTACCATTTAGAAGCTCAAAGAAGCTTAGTGCACCGACAGAAGGATGTGTGTCCATGGAAGCCTAAAGCTGTTTGCAGGAATTAGACAGCCATTAAAGGGATTTAAAATGGTATTCTAAGCCCTTTGAATAATTTTCGTATTCATTGTGGTTAAGTGTGGAGCTTGTAAAGAATTTAAGTACCTTAATCCCAAAGAGTCTAGTCATGTTGACGAAGCTCAAAGGAGATGTAGCCCTAGAGTTGGGGTGAACTACTATATTATATTGCTGTTGTGTTTTGTTATTCTATGGTTGAATTATGTTGCTGACATAGATATTAAGTTTGAGCAAAAACAAATAAACTTAAAACACATAAACATAAGTAAAGACATAAACCTCTTCCAAGCAAAAATTCCGCATAATGTCAAGTTTGAGTAAGGTCATTTTAATTAAGTCTGAGTGTTTACTTCTATTATTTCTTTAGGCAGAGTTTGTAAGAGGGCCAGGTAGCTTCTGGATTCATCCTTTCTTTGAAAAGTGACATATCCGGTAATGCCCCTACAGTCTATCTCTGTATTAGAAATAAGAAGTTCTCACATTTTCATATTTAAAATTTGGAGTACTTGCACTCATTTACATAAATGAAAATGGATACCTTGCACCCTTTTCAAGTACAATCCATTTTCAGATCAGATTGGGATCAGAGGCTGGGTTGAGCATTTGTTATTGGTTGCAAAATGGTTTCATGTATGAGTTTTCTTGAATGAGAAGGGATCTTTACTGACATTTGGTTAAAAGCTTGACATTTGATTGAAAGCTTTGAGGACTTTTCTTTGGAAGTTCCTTTTGGTTGTTTTGACTATTTACATAATGTCAACTTCTTCTACAAGTGAAGTTTCCTCCTTCATGAGATTCTTCAATGATGACATGAAGAATGAGTTATTTAAGGTGAAGGACATGGTGCAGATTCTCCTTGAGGATCAAAGGGAAAGTGTTCAACTTTGTGCACAATTGCTAGCTATGCAAGAAGAGAAAGAAGTCATTCTTCAAAGACTACATGATATGGAGTTGCAGCTTCTTCAACCTCAAGAAGCTTTGTCCAAGAAAATAACTCATCTCCAGGATGTAAATCATGAGGTAAATGATTCTGATTTGTCTTCAGTTTCCTCTATTGAAAAGTGTGTTGGTTCTTTTGAAAGGCATACAAGAGGTATTGGGTCCAAATTGATGTTGAAAATGGGCTATCAAGAAGGAAAAGGTTTGGGCAAGCATGCACAAGGCATTGTTGAGCCTATTTGCGTTATGGAGCATCCCAAGAATATTGGTCTTGGCTATGAGCAGCTTAATGGCGAAGCTTTGAGCACATGCATTCAAGAATGTGATGCAAATTTGAAGAGAACATTTCTCCCAAGTTCTCAATTACATCAATGTCATGATGGCAATATTCCTTACCATTGTTTGAAGCCTTTGTTGCAGCAAGAAGATGGTAGACATGCAGCTTATGGCAAGCATGCAAAGAAACATAAGAGGATTTCTTTTACATATTGTGGTCGATTTAACCATCATGTTTCAAGATGCAGGATGAGGAAGAAGGCACACAAGAAGTAGATGAAGAAAAGACTACCTTCAAAGAAGGTGCATATGATTTGCACTTTTTTCCAAAAGAAGGGACATGTTGTCTCTGATTTTTGGACTTTGCATCCAACTCATCGTCCCACGCACATGCAGCAAGAGGACAAAAATATTGGCAAAGGAGGAATCATGGATTCCATTATTAATGTGGAAAGGGAAATTTCACATGAGGAAAAGTTGTAGCAGCAAAAGTTGCCATGGAAGTGGCTTGGTGAGAAGTGGATGGACTTCTTAACACAATAAGACGTACTCCTTTTGTACATATGAAAATTTCGGATGTATGCATGTATTTTGCTGTAATATCTTTTTTGTTTTGAGCCACCTTAGATCATTGATCAAGGCAGCATTGTACAGTTTCATTCTGTAAATTTCTCGCCAGAAATTTCTGTGTGAGTTCAAGAAAGACAGTTTTGGACAGTTGTGGACAAGCACATTTAGGAAGGGAAATGTCAAATTCTTTCCATTTGTGGTTCAATTTCATTTTCTTTGCAAGGAAATTTTTTTGAAGGGCTGAAGAGAAGAGGATTTTTATTCTCTCATTTTTTGTACTACAGTTTACTTCTTCATTTTAGTAAGCTTTTGGGGACCAAAAGCCTCTCATTTGGGAGGTGTGATCAAGAGCTTAAATCTGAGCTTAGGAAAAATCTAAAAAATGAAAGTGCTCAAATTGATTTGGAACCTGAGAGACGGGATAGGCCTCGGCGATACTATCCCAACGCCATGAACGGCACTGAAAACTGACGTTGTATGAAGAAGTTATTCAACTTTGAAGTTCTTCAATTTCAGTAAAAAAAGGAAGGCCAGTTTGACTTTAGAAATTGGCAAATGTTCAAAAAAAAATATTTTGATAATATTCCATGGAATATTCCTTGTGGACCAGTCATTTTATGACAAGTGTCCCTCTTCAATTGGCTGGAGAGTTGACTGTGTAATGGTGAACCAATTAGAGGCCGCCACATGGCCCCCAACTCACATTTGAAATGGCTTATTAAAAGGTTTGTGTGATGGTGGTTTGAACCCACAACCTGTGGTTCAACAATGAACTGTTTTTGCATTGAGCCATACGCTTGGTTCTTGTTATGGAAAGCGCAAAAGTTATATTTGAATTTTAAATTGCTTTGGGCGGGGCCCAAAAGGGGGCCAACCTCCTTGCAATGTGACCTTGCAGCTCAGAACCACAGTGCTATGCGGCTGGTAGATATATATTAAAATAGTTAACATTTATGTTATGTGGTGTTCACATGTGTTATGGCGGAGTTTAAATGAAGTTTAATGTTATGGTTACAGTGGTTGGCTCCCAACATATAACCCCGGCGGGATTTGCGGTCACATGATTGATGACATTTATTGCCAACAGAAAATGCTACGCCAATTTTAGCGTCATCCCCCCATTTTAGGCGGAATTCCACTTTTAGCTCCAGTTAACTACAGTTGGCCCACAATTAGTGGGATTTTTGCCTAACATTGGGCAAAATACAGTTTGGAGCATATATTTCACATGGGAGATCCTTTTGGAGTGATTTTTTTTTTTATTTTGGGTCTCTTCGACCTTCTGGACTCAATGGAGTAGGTTTGAAATCTAACAGAGGTCATATTTAGAGGTTTAAGCATCGAAGAAGATGAAGCAGCCATCAGGGCCTGGAAGGAGAAGGCTGTGTATTGGACTGCGTTTCTCTGTTTAAGGTAAATCAATAGGAATTTTTAGCTATTTCATGCTTTTTGAATCTGTTTAGATGGTTTGCAGAGCATGTTAAGAACTTTAGAAAGCCAAAATCTTCATTTAAGTTCTAGAGGCCATTTTCCAAACAGAGTATGTAGGTGAAACCAGAGCAGCGGAAGGCCATTTCTGATAAAAAAAAATCTATTTTGACTATTTCAGTCATTCTGGAACCAATGGAAGTGGTTTCAGATCATTTCTAGTACTTCTACATCTCGAGAAGTTGATATGAAGTTGTGGGCAGCCCTGGGCAAACCGTGGAGGAGAGCCATTTTTGGGGATGTTGTGCTTAATGTAAGCAAATTATCAGTTGATATTTGATGTCTGATCATTATTGGATGCAACAGTAGTGGTATCAGGGATAGAAATAGAAATCTGAGGGATTTTGTGCCATTTAGAAGCTCAAAGAAGCTTAGTGCACCGACAGAAGGATGTGTGTCCATGGAAGCCTAAAGTTGTTTGCAGGAATTGGATAGCCATTAAAGGGATTTAAAATGGTATTCTCGGCCCTTTGAATCATTTTTGTATTCATTGTGGTTAAGTGCGGAGCTTGTAAAGAATTTAAGTACCTTAATCCCAAAGAGTCTAGTCATGTTGATGAAGCTCAAAGGAGATGTAGCCCTAGAGTTGGTGTGAACTCCTATATTATATTGCTGTTCTGTTTTGTTATTCTATGGCTGAATTCTGTTTCTGATATAGATATTAAGTTTCAGAAAAAACAAATAAAATTAAAACACATAAACAGAAGAAAAGACATACACCTCTTCCAAGCAAAAATTCCGCATAATGTCAAGTTTGAGTAAGGTCATTTTAATTAAGTCTGAGTGTTTACTTCTATTATTTCTTTAGGCAGAGTCTGTAAGAGGGCTAGGTAGCTTCTGGATTCATCCTTTCTTTGAAATGTGACATATCCAGTAAATGCCCCTACAGTCTATCTCTGTATTAGAAATAAGAAGTTCTCACATTTTCAGATTTAAAATTTGGAGTACTTGCACTCATTTACATAAATGAAAATGGATACCTTGCACCCTTTTCAAGTACAATCCATTTTCAGATTAGATTGGTATCAAAGGCTGGGTTGAGCATTTGTTATTGGTTGCAAAATGGTTGCATGTATGAGTTTTCTTGAATGAGAAGGGGTCTTTACTGACATTTGGTTAAAAGATTGACGTTTTATTGAAAGCTTTGAGGACTTTTCTTTGGAAGTTCCTTTTGGTTGTTTTGACTATTGACATAACGTCAAATTCTTCTGCAAGTGAAGGTTCCTCCTTCACGAGATTCTTTAATGATGACATGAAGACTGAGTTATTTAAGGTGAAGAACATGGTGCAGATTCTCCTTGAGGATCAAAGGGAAAGTGTTCAACTTCATGCACAATTGCTAGCTATGCAAGAAGGGAAAGAAGTCATTCTTCAAAGACTGCATGATATGGAGTTGCATCTTCTTCAAGCTCAAGAAGCTTTGTCCAAGAAAATATCTCATCTTCAGGATGTAAATCATGAGGGAAATCATTCTGATTTTTCTTCAGTTTCCTGTATTGAAAAGTGTGTTGGTTCTTTTGAAAGGCATACAAGAGGTATTGGGTCCAAATTGATGTTGAAAATGGGCTATCAAGAAAGCAAAGGTTTGGGCAAGCATGCACAAGGCATTGTTGAGCCTATTTGTGTTGTGGAGCATCCCAAGAATATTGGTCTTGGCTATGAGTAGCTTAATGGTGAAGCTTTGAGCACATGCATTCAAGAATGTGATGCAAATTTGAAGAGAACATCTCTCCCAAGTTCTCAATTACATCAATGTCATGATGGAAATATTCCTTACCATTGTTTGAAGCCTTTGTTGCAGCAAGAAGATGGTAGACATGCAGCTTATGGCAAGCATGCAAAGCAACATAAGACGATTTCTTATACATATTGTGGTCGATTTAACCATCATGTTTCGAGATGCAGGATGAGGAAGAAGGCACACAAGAAGCAGATGAAGAAAAGACTACCTTCAAAGAAGGTGCATATGATTTGCACCTTTTTCCAAAAGAAGGGACATGTTTTCTCTCATTGTTGGACTTTGCATCCAACTCGTCATCCCACGCACATGCAGCAAGAGGAAAAAAATATTGGCGAAGGTGGAATCATGGATTCCATTATTAATGTGGAAAGGGAAATTTCACATGAGGAAAAGTTGTAGCAGCAAAAGTTACCATGGAAGTGGCTTGGTGAGAAGTGGATGGACTTCTTAACACAGTAAGACGTACTCCTTTTGTACATATGCAAATTTCGAATGTATGCATGTATTTTTCTATAATATCTTTTTTGTTTTGAGCCACCTTAGATCGTTGATCAAGGCAGCGTTGTACAGTTTCATTCTGTAAATTTCTCGCCAGAAATTTCTGTGTGAGTTCAAGAAAGACAGCTATGGACAGTTGTGGACAAGTGCATTCAGGAAGGGAAATGTCAAATTCTTTCCATTTGTGGTTCAATTTCATTTGCTTTGCAAGGAAAAAATTTTGAAGGGCTGAAGAGAAGAGGATTTGTATTCTCTCATTTTCTGTACTACAGTTCAGTTCTTCATTTTAGTAAGCTTTTGGGGACCAAAAGCCTCTCATTTGGGAGGTGTGATCAGGAGCTCAAATCTGAGCTTAGGAAAAAGATAAAAAATGAAAGTGCTCAAATTGATTTGGAACCTGAGAGACAGGATAGGCCTCGGTGATACGATCCCAACACCGTGAACGACACTGAAAACTGACGTTGTATGAAGAAGTTATTGCACTTTGAAATCGCCCAATAACCTCTAATATTGAATGGGTATTAATAAATTTATGTGTTGGAAATTTATTTATTTATTTTAATTATAGTTTAATTAATATTTATATATATATATAAATTTAATATTTTATTTGATTTAAAAAATCATATATATATATATATATATATATATATATATATATATATTAAATATTAAAAACTTTAATTAAATTATTTAAATACCACACATTATTTCAAATTCGAATTAATATAAAAACCCAAAGTTCTAATGTCAAATGTGAAATGTGGCAAAGGTTAAATTCATATGTTACGTTCAATGGCAAAAGTCATGGGTTAATTCAAATGTCAAAAGGTCAAAGGCACGTGCTGTAATACATTTGGTGAGCGGAGGTTTCAAAGGAATTCGAGCTAGCCCTCTCCACAATCACGTGACCGCATCCACAGAACCGTAGGCCCTCCACAACCGGCGGGAATTTCAATGCGGTTAAATGTTTAATGTTTGGACAAGAGTTCATGTAATGGCCGGTTAAATGTTATTGTTTAAAGTTTATTATAATGGTTTTCATAACCGTTTGACCCAACGTATATGCCAACAGGTGCGGAACATGTGACCGCATTAACTATAACAATAAATGCTAGCAGTTAGCAGTTCCACCAATTTTGTTAGCGCGTCGCCAAATCAGGAGATTCTTCCACATTTAACTCCAGTTAACTAAAGTTGGCCCACCTTTTATGGGATTTTTCCCTAACATTGGGCAAAATGCTGTTTTGGTGATATCTTTCACATGGGAGATCCTTTTGAAGTGAATTTTTTTATTTTATTTTGGGTCTCTTCGAACTTATGGACTCAATGGAGTAGGTCTGAAATCTAACAGAGGTCATATTCATAGGTTTAAGCATCGAAGAAGATGAAGGAGCCATCAGGGCCTGGAAGGAGAAGGCTGTGTATTAGACTGTGTTTCTCTGTTTAAGGTAAATGAATAGGCATTCTTAGCTATTTCATGCCTTTTGAATCTGTTTAGATGGTTTTCAAAGCCTATTAAGAACTTTGGAAAGCCGAAAAGCTTCATTTAAGTTCTAGAGGCCATTTTCCAAATAAAATGTGTAGGCGAAACCGAAGCAGCCGGAGGCCGTTTTTGACGAAAAAAAACTCTATATTGACTAATTCAGTCATTATGGAACCAATGGAAGTTGTTTCAGATCATTTTGAGTACTTCTACAGCTCGAAAAGTTTATATGAAGTCATGGGCAACCCTGGGCAAACCGTGGAGGAGAGCCATTTTTGGGGATGTTGTGCTTAATGTAAGCAATTTATCAGATGGTATTTGATGTCTGATCATTATTGGATGCAGCAGTAGTGGTATTAGGGACAGAAATAGAAATATGAGGGAGTTTGTGCCATTTAGAAGCTCAGAGAAGCTTAGTGCACCGACAGAAGGATGTGTGTCCATGGAAGCCTAAAGCTGTTTGCAGGAATTGGACAACCATTAAAGGGATTTAAAATGGTATTCTCAGCCCTTTGAATCATTTTTGTATTCATTGTGGTTAAGTGTGGATCTTGTAAAAGAATTTAAGTACCTTAATCCCAAAGAGTCTAGTCATGTTGACGAAGCTGAAAGAAGATGTAGCCCAAGAGTTGGGGTGAACTCCTATATTATATTGTTGTTGTGTTTTGTTATTCTATGGCTGAATTATGTTGCTGATATACATGTTAAGTTTCAGCAAAAACAAATAAACTTAAAACACATAAACAGAAGAAAAGACATACACCTCTTCCAAGCAAAAATTCTGCATAATGTCAAGTTTGATTAAGGTCATTTTAATTAAGTCTGAATGTTTACTTCTATTATTTCTTTAGGCAGAGTTTGTAAGAGGGCCAGGTAGCTTTTGGATTCATCCTTTCTTTGAAAGGTGACATATCCGGTAAATGCCCCTACAGTCTATCTCTGTATTAGAAATATGAAGTTCTCACATTTTCAGATTTAAAATTTGAAGTATTTTTGCACTCATTTACATAAATGAAAATGGATACCTTGCACCCTTTTCAAGTACAATCCATTTTCAGATCAAATACTCATTTGTCCATCTCCATCTCAAGATGGGCAAGACAGTGAAATTTTGTTTCATAAACTCTGTGCTCTAACATAGCTACTTAGAAACCATTTTACAAACTAATTACATAACATGATACATAGATAGATCATACCTAATTTTTCAATAGTCCTCAAAGGGAGTAGCCAAAATCAATGAGCAAGTATTGTAATCCCAATGCTTTGTTCAATTTAGATTCTTGTTCCTACATTTCTTTCCCATATTTCCTCCCTCTCATGACTGGCATAGAGCTTAATGTTATTTAACTACATGTGCATAGGTGAGATTTATAATGCCTTCCTTTGTTACCCCTAAGCTAAGGGAACATCTTACCTCACTATCTATAATCTTTGTTCCTTGCATGGATTATAATCCCTTGAATCTCCTCCATTTTTGCATTTTTTACCATTTTTATTTTTTGCACTTATCTTCTTCCTCTCAATTTTCTAAGGACTTCTTGTGGCTCATTTCCCACTCCTCGTTCATAACTTTATATACCAATACATGATAAATACCTTTATATTCCATATGAGGAATATACACACTTTAGTCCTTGGGGGATTGCTTAGACAACAAGGCTCATAGCCATTAAAAGAAATACTCATTATGAGTTCAACACATTGTCACATGTAGGATTTATCCCTACCACCTGCGCTAAACCTAAATCACATTCCATGAGAAATGTCTTTATATTCCATATAAGGAATATACTTTTTTTGGTTCTCGAAGGATTTCTTAACAAGGCTTGAAGCCATTACAGTAAATACTCATTATGAACTTTGTTAGCCCTTTACAAATCCTTTTTTATTTAGTGAAAGATTCGTCAATATCTTACAATATTTAATAATTCAGTGAAAATTTTGTCATGATTTTACAAGATAATATAATATGGTGAGAGATCCACCTAAAAAATTATACATATTATATTATTGATAAAATTTTCTTCCATTTTTCCTATGTATCATGGGGATTCACCCATTTATTATGCATATAAATTTAGGGGGCTTCTTAAAATTTTCCCTGATTATAATAATGTATGCCTTTATCTTGGTTCTCACGACATCATGGTTACCATCTATGTGTTGTCTTATTCTTCATTCTTTTACTTTTGTGGCACCTGTTACGAACAAACTGACAACACCTCTATGGGTTTATCACTATCTCTTGTGCTCACAAATTTTGAAGTTAAAGCCATAAACTCTTGGAACTTCAAGCCCAAATGTTGCTAGTGATTTGTGGATGATAATTTTTTAATTTGGTCCCTTCGGATTCCTGCCCTTCATGGCTTCTTGAACCACCTCAAAAACCTATCATATCACATCCATTTTACTATGAAATTAGAAAAAAAATATTATTTATCATTTATGGATGTGTTGGTTAAGCATTGTCCTGATGGTTCACTTTTTCATCAAGTGTTTGGAAAAAATACCCACACTAACCACTACCTCCATGCCCTTTCCTATTACCATCTAACCCAGAAATATGTCATCTTAAAAACCCTCTTTACCAAGTCTAATAGCATTTATGATCCCTCTTATCTAAAGAAAAATCACATTTAATGAAAGCCATAAAAAAATGGTTATTTTTCTAGTCAAATTAATAAGGCTTACCACTCCATCCTCTTCCCTAGAGTTATGGTTTAGCTTAGCTATTTAAAAGGGCCCACAAAAGAAAAAACATTAAAACTCTTCTCAAACCCTATGTGTTAAAGCAATTATTCAAATCCCCTATAGACCACTTGGGATTTATAAATTTCCATGTTCTTGTTGGAATTCTTATATAGGCCAAACACGTAGATACATAGAAAATATGTATCATAATGGTTTCTCCAAAAAATTCATTGCAAATCTAAGCACCTTATCTTTGAGCAAGATAAAATCTGTGTGGCTCCTTTTTATTCAAACTAGTTCCGTGGAAATGGAAAATCATCCCAAAGCTTTGTCTAATTCCTTTTTATCCAAACTCGTTGTTAACTAGTGTAAATGGAAAATCATATCAATAACTTTAATCATGATTATGTCTATAAGTTAAGCATATATATATGTGTGTGTGTGTGTGTGTGTGTGGGGAACAAAATTCTTAACCATAGAGATTTACTTCCACCTTACCATGAAGATCGTTAAGCTACAAATAGGTTTTATTATTATACCATGTGTTAATACCATGGCTTATCAATATGCACATTCTCAAAAAACCATAACTCACTTCCTATAACTTGTTCACTTGATATATTTTTTTAATTAATCAATTTAATTAAATGAACAAAAACTAAATAACAACTTTGAAGATAAATCTAAACCTTTTTTATTTTAAAATTTTATATAAAACATGAATAATTAATTTAAAATCTTAGAAACCTGTTCCAAAATAAACAAACTTATCAACATAATTATTTTTACAATAAAATTAATTATAATTATAATAAATGTTATATAATTAAATTTAATAAATTAAAAAAAAATGTTCACAGTAAAAAAATTGCTATTAAAAAATCCCACACTAGTTTTATCGACAAATCTGAAAAATCATAACTATAAACTATTTTCACCGTTTCTAAAATATCAGCTCCATCCAAGCTGGAGAAAATAACTTTTATTTGGTTTTCTACACTCTGTCCATCTCCGACCTGTGGAAAATGGAATTTATTCAAAACCCTATTAGTTGAAACCATAAACTTATTGTGAGAAATTTGGAGAGAGCATAAAGAGCGCTTAAGCACTCACAACACAGGTACCTACCTAAGAGGAGATTTAGGCACTTGGTGAAGGGCACTTAGCCCTAGGAGCATGGGACCATTTGACATACACCTTGAAGGATGGACACTTGACATGAGGACGCTTGGGTTGAGGAGCATACTTGATAGAGGTTTATTTTAGACCTAGACACATATGTTGAAGAGAGGCATTGGAGCATGGTAATCACATTGGCACACATGTAGAAGCATTGGGCACAATAGAGGACATGTGGGTGACAATTAGAGGGGGAACACCTTGCATGAGGACACATGGAAACTACCATTGAAAAGGTAGCATCAAACAAACAACATGTTGGAGAACACCCCATCCTAGAGGAGGGGCGTTGATTACTTGTATGGACATAAGTCCTTGTTTTATGTTAGAATCCATCACCTATTGTATATATAAAGGGAGGAAAGAGCTTTTGTTACACACATCATCATTGTACTCTATTTTAGCCCATAATATTAGCAAAGTAAGTTCTACTTTTTCATCATCTTTTCATCACCCACCCATTCACTATTTAAATGACTAGATACCAGGGTTTTGAATTGATAACTCATAGGCTAGGTTAATGGAGAGGAATTTTCCCATATGTTGTTATTGATTTACTAGGTAGTTCTATATGCATATAAAGTTGCCCATCCAAGAGCCTGAAGCCTTTTACTTTGTTTAAGTATTGGATTCTGAGCAAATCGATATTGAGTTCCAAATCCCGTTAATGACTGGGTGAAAGCATAAATAGCAGTCACAACTTACCTTCGCTAATTTCCATATCTGGTCATGGATCGAGATCGAGATAAGGATCCAGCTATTGTAGACCGAGTTTACTTTCTTTTTATGAACTTGAATTAGTTTCTCTTGGTCCATTCAATCACATTGGGTTTTAACTAGGACCATCTTCAGATCCTCCAGCTGCATAAGTAGATCTAGTTGCTTACTTTGAACCAGTGGATCCCGCAGAGGCAGAAGCAGTGATTTCACCTGTTGATTTAGTTGGAGATCCAGTTGTGCTAGATATTTATATGGAATCACTTTGGCAGGCACCTAAAACTGGACATGAGTTGTTCCCAAGTTAGTAGAGGTAGAGATAAGCTCGGCAGAAGAAGCAAGATCAGGATGCCTCCATTTATTCTAACCAATTGAACTAAAATACCATCTATCTTTATTATATAGATATATATTATTTATATATGCTATTTAGATTACTGGATTTATAAGTGTGAAGGAATAGTTTTATATATCCATTACGATTCATAGGGTATTACGAAGGTGGATATCTCTGTGGCCTGCGGAGTCATACTGGTGGATGAAGTGGTACACCCTACCATCAGGCTTGCCTTATGGCTTGCTTGCACGAACTAATGCTGATAGGAAGAGTGATTGAGTTATCTTGTTATGGCACTAACTTGGACAGTATGGAGAGGATGCGTTTTAAGGCTTGACTAATTAGGAGATGATGCGAAGCATAGCTCGACTAACAGGAGAAGATGCCCCTGGCAGGGATCTCAATTAAGGAGAGGTGCGCAAGCAGGCTCACCAAACAATCTCCATCCCTATTGTAGGCAAGCCCACACTCTTTCCCATCTGTAACAAGTTCAAAATTTTTGCTTTCAAGAATGAAAATGGGGATCCAATGACATTTAAACATGTTTGGAATAATGTGACTGTTTTTTATATCATTACCAGATAGGAATAGCCATCACAATAGCTACCATGTTGCTCAGTGCATATGAAATTACGGCTGATGTATAACCCAGAGCACATTTTTGGTTCCAACAAGACCTGTACAAGAACAAACTACATTATAAGATTATGAGTTAATGTTAAAAACTCGAAGAGATCAAGAGATTGTTCACACAATAATTTTAATGATCTCAAAGATATTACATATATAGGAATATATGATTTTTCTAGATTTCAGAATAGTGAATTTAGATTACTAAAAATAGCTAGTATAATTATTAATCTAGGAATTTACACAATTACAACTCACTACAATTTGGAAGTAATGGAATCAGTAATTCCAATACCTTCCCTTAATTCTTACATGACTATTATAAAAATAGACATTACAACAATAGATAAATCTCTGCCAAATTTGTCTGATATGGTCATCACTAGCACTCATATCTACTCTGAAATCTTACTGTTTCAGCTCTTTTCTTCACCATATTTTCCAGCTTCCCACTTGATCCATTTAAGACATAACCACTTCAGACCATCCTTGACATGTTTTGCAGAATTGACTCTTCTTAACCTCCACTAGCTCAATTTGTCAGTCTCAATAGTAAACCATCCTATAGAAATGCCACCATCTATTGAATCCACAACCCTCCAGAGCCTTTATTAGTTATCTATCAAATATAGCATTCTCAATATAGAATGTCTTCAGCAGAAAATTCTACAACTTGAATTTATATAAAATAACCAGAGCACCATGAGTCACACCAACTCGACTTTATTAAAAGCTACTTTTCACTAATACTCCAGTACAAATCACATACAGATCACATAAATCAATTACATAGTTGACGTGTTATTTGTGGTTTTTCATATAAGTCATCTTTCAAATATAACAATGAAATTATGTGAAGCACTCTCCTTCATAAATCCATTAAAAATTTACACAAAAAAGCTAAATACAATCTAATAACTTTGCACACTATATATTAATCTCACAACACAATAACTCTAAATACTTGTGTTTTCAGTGAGATCCGTCGTTAGATCTGCGCCCCTTTCACTTCTTATCTCCATAATTAGCTTGAATACATTGTTTACAGATTATCAAGAACTAAAAAATTTAAATCTAACTCATACATTGTTAATACTTATTTCATCACAGAATTTATCTCATTCTAAACTTACAAAACACAAAAATTCTTTCCAGAAATAAAGTACTTATAAAACAAAGGAACACTTTATGTTATTCCTTTTAGGTTCATAGTACCTACTTTAAATAAAAAGATCGGATAGTTTCCTCCCAACCATGAGAGAGGTTATTACATCCTCCACTCCACCTGTGCTCCTCGTTAGAGTATGATTACTTAACAATTTCTATGGAGAGAGAGACCTCAAGACCGTCGTCCAGTCTCTTCTTCCATTTCAGGTCTTTCTCAGAGTTCCACTAGCTCCAACTAGCTCTGGACACTCACCTTTTAGCTATCTTGTTGTCTTTTTCCTTTTGCACAGAACCCATTTTCCTCATCAGGGTTTTCTTTTTATTCCCAAAGGAAAGGTAACTGTCAAGTAACTACTTTTAATCTAACCACTCTGGTAACTTGGACACTTAACCATCAGTTTATGGAGACCACTCCATAATTAATATTTATAAAAGAATAAGAATTAAACTTTTGCTCATAGTTTCCTTAATATACTCATTAAGTCAGTTTAACTTTAAACAAGTAAAATGTATCAACTTAAATAACATAACAAATCAAATCCAGGCATTACAATAAAAAAAAATGTTTGTTAGATTATTTCAGAGATCTGTATAGAATTTCAGTTCAAAAAATATAAATATTAAGTGAAAAAATATGTGTGTACAATTTAGACTCAAGACTTATATAAACATTGAACAAACAAGATTAAAACCGAATGTATATGTTTGTTGTTGTTTACGGTGCTGGATATTCTTCTAACACTAGCAGATCTCCATGGTGTAAAGGCCCAACTAGTCCCTACACCATTTGGGATAGGAGTCCCATCTAGTTTGCAAGCCTAACAACCACCATGTGTGTGTTTCACTTTTGGATATCGAATGCAAAGAGATAAGTGTGAGACCAAGTGTAATATGTCAAGAAAAATAGGAAAATTTCAACTCTCCACTGAAAGCTTGCAAGGCATGATACAAGATCACGACAACAACATAATCAACAAAAACATGTCATAAGAAAGAATCAAGTAGCTCAGACTAAATAAGGCATATATAATGGGAAAGTGCTAGAAACCAACTGCAAATTGGTTCACAATTAATCACTAAGATTTACATTAAATATATGAGTAGAGATTTAAAGTAAACACGCAAGCTACCTGCAAAAAATTTGTTCATTAACATGTAACCGTTATTTAGACATGCATGCATACATGATTAGGATATCGGTTAACCAATATAACCAATAGAGGAATGAATGGGAATCAATGCATGAATGGAAAAGCTTCTCATTAAGATTGCTACATATTCAAATACATGTACCAGGAGCCCATCAAAACCCAATAGTGAGATGAGAGCAGTTCATATCATCTCCAAAACATAACACTAGCCTCACAATTCCTTCACCTATAAGCTACCAAGAGAAAATGATTTTAGCTCCTCGAGCACAAAATAAAACTCCTATTATTATTCTATTTTAAGTGCTTAAATTCAATTCAAATGAGGCATCAAGATACATTTATAAAAATGAGGAGGGTGACCTTTCACTTATCAGGGGCCCAGTTTTATGCTAAAAAATCAAATTTCTCAGAATAATGCAAAACCTGAATGACTGCATAGTTCTCATCGTTCTGAATCTGGCGCACTTCATTTCATGAAAAATGGATTATTTATGCTCCCCAAAATCAGTTATGTTTGTTTGCACAAATGGGAAAAAAAATGGTGACATGGAACCCAGTCAGTAGTCTATATGGCTAACATGGCATGCTGACTGGCAGGGTCAATGTTTGGTTAGTCCTCCGACGAATGATGGCCTGCCAAGTGGCAGAGTTTGATTGGTTGAATTTTCGAATTATGTGGCAATTTTTTTTTGTTTAAATTTGGTCCAATTGGGTGAGGACACGTGATGCATCATAGGGCCACCACGTGCCCCCTCCCACCCCCCATGATGGATCATGGATCAAAAATTTATAAGTGAGTCCAAGCAGAGGCACCGGGGTTCAACCCCGCTAACTCCCACAAGCCAACGCCACACATTACCATTCTACTACACCATGAGCCTTAACCTTATTGCAGATCCACATATATTTAAATTATACCATGTTCAAGGGCAGGGGGAGCGAGCCATCCCCCAACACATAGCACTGAGGCCCGAAGACCACTAGCGCAACCAATTTTTAAATGTGGTGTTAAACGGTTAAACACCATTAAATTAACACTAATCCATATTTATTATCACTAAAATGGATTAGCATAAAAGCATTGAATTAAGTGCTAAGCAGGGTTAATTAGTGCTAACTGCGCTTAATTAACTTAATGAATATTAATTTGGCGGACCACTAATTTCAGCAGAAACTGCCAATTTAACTCCAGCTAGCCGGATTTAGCTCTAGTTAGCTAGATTTAGGCCTGAAATTTTGGATAGAATGTAAATGGTCATAAATTTTTGATTTTTCGACAAAATCAGGTGCAGAAAGAGGCTAGATGACTATTTTTGGGCATTCTGGATTCATTGGTGCATGGTTCAGGAGAAAAAAAATCATTGTAAACAATTCATTTTGCAAATTTGATCATAATATAGAGGCTCAAGCCATGGAAGTTGGACCAAGGAGATGTAGCCCAGAAGAGGTGAAATCCTTCATCAAATACCTATGTTAATGTGTTGTATGGTGATGTACTATGTTGTAGCATAATTTGACTGAGCTAAAAGTCAAGAGAGGTTCTGAGTAATTCAAGGTTGTTGAGAAACAGTTATTCAAATTCAAAAACAGCTTCAACATTTTCAAGAAGATAACCAAAAACTCAAAGAGGATTCATCATCATATGTTGCAGGGCATAATTATCAGATAAGGGAGCTTTGTAACAAGCACTTCATCCTCTCCAAGATTTTTGTTTCATCCATTCGAGGAGACTAGTCCATTGGGTTTAACGCTGAAGAAAACACCTCCATTCATAGAATTTATTCAAATGAATATTTTTAAAGGGGACTCAAAAAATTCCTTAGCTATAAAAAAATCTAGCCTGGAGGTGGTGAGAAATAAGGAACCAAAGTATGCACCAAGACTAGATATTGTTGACAAGTACAAAGCCGCAAATTTCCTAGCCTTGGTTTTGAGAATTGGTTCTTGGGAGCGTATTTTAAAATATGAAGAAGACTTGAGAGATATCATGAGAAAATTTTAAAATGTGAACATCAGTTAAACTTGCTAAGGAAGGAATGCATCATGAGTGGGGATTTACCGTATTTTGATTCTAGTGGTGATTCATTTCAAGATCAAAATGAAGATAGTTGTTATAGGTGCAGCACATGAGAAAAAAGCTCAGTTATTTCTGGAGTCTGATCAGTGGACAGATAGTTATCTTCCACATTTCTCGAGTCTTCCAGATAGAAGAGCTATGAGTAATCATACATGATCTGTGGGAGATCATATTTGTACATGCATTTAAAATATAAAAGAGTTGAGCAAGTATATTTATGTAAATGAGAAGTCAAAGTTTAGAAAACGCACATATTCCGAGGACAGTGAATTTCTAGCTCGATTTCAAACAAACGAAGAAAAATTTTAAAAACTGCAACATGGGTTTTGTGTAGAATATACCTAATTTACTTCCTCACAAGAATCGTCCAAAAATTCAAAGTGGTTTTAGATATTTCGCCAGTTCTTTAAATGATAGTTTTATTAAAAAATGTCCTGTAGTTGTGAATGAGGAAACTGAGGATGATGTAAACGTGTTATGCAAAGGGATCTTATTAGTTTCCTCCTTAAATAGCAATAGAAAGCTCAAGAACAAGCAGCCACACAACAACTTAATAAAATTCACTTGAATAAGGAAAATCACATTCAATTTTTGAAGAAGGAATTAATTATTCTATACGCATGGGAGAATTAATTGAGTAAAATCTTGAAATGTTGATGTTGCTATCTTCGTTGTTCGTGAAACTCTTGCAAGTGGGGTGATGCTGCAATTGCACAGAATTCTAGGTATGGGAAAGAAGAAATGAATGGCTTAGATCTCTTATGCCCACATCCAACGGTAACCCAAAAGCACTAACTACATGAAATTTATCCCAAGGAGTGCACCTAAAAGTAGTCTCATTGAATCCACTCACCTACAAATCAACGATTTATATTAATTGCGGGAACACTCTCTTCAAAATTCCAAAAACCACTTAAGTGCCCCCGCAAGTGGTTTTTGGTTTCAATAAAGGACATTATGTGGTGATAGCTGGAGCCCACATCCTTTACTTTCAAATCACAATTTTAATTTCTATGAATTTTGAATAATGTCTTATCATAAATCTTTCAAGTAAATTTTATTTAGAAAATAATAATATCATGTATTATATATACATATGATATTATTATAATTTTGTAATCTCCACCACAACTAAACAGTTATTAACTACTTGAAGCAATTATTTCTGAAAAATGATTCAATGGTGAGTCAAACCACAGAGATAAAATCCGAAGAGGTAGAGTGGAGGGAGGTTCCGAGTTTTGAACCTCTGGAAGACTACAATTTTGTACTTATTTTTCTGATGAATTAATGAAAGAGGCATCAAGTTTCCTGCAACTGTTGATGGCGATTCATGTTTCTTGTGTCATATTGTGTTTTTTCCTCTTTGAATGAAATGAAGTAATGTAGCTTTTGGTCTCTTAATTACATTTGTAAGTAAGAGTTAAATAGCCTTAATATGCGCTCCTTCTCTCTAACTTTTCTCTCTTCACAAATTCATTCTGAGACTTATAAGTAATATATTTTGTGTTACACGATATTATTTTGAGTTTCCCAACAGTTCTTCTTTTCATTCAGATATCAACAGTTAAAGGCGTTGTGGAATATTTTATTATTTCATATTATTAAGGGTTTTAAAGAATTAATTTCCAGAGGAATAGGATAAAGACCAAATGATAAAAATTGTTTCCATAAATTTTTTTTTTTTAATTCTTAAGCACTGATTCCTTTCACAACCGAGGGATTGTTTCTTAACTTGTATTTTTTTTTGTTTAGCCTTTACTTTATGTGAAATTTTTCATAAAATTAACATGAAAAACACTCATGAGACTTGATAATTTTCAAGAGAACTTGAACACTTAAGCACGCATAAGACATTTGTTTCAAATTTTGAAAGAGGAATTAGCTGAGCTTTACTAACATCCTCCATTCAGATCATCTTTGGTATCAAAGCTCTTAGTCCTTAGGTTTTTTTGTGCAAGAAGGGATCTAATTGTTTTCAATTTTGTGTCATGCTACAAGGTTAAAACTCAAAAGAGGAGAAGGGAAGCTAGTTGAGAGCCTTGTAGTTGGATCAAGAGGAAGAAGGGAAAGGTTGCAAAAGACTTCAACACCAACACATCCTCAAGTTGAAGTTGACTCTTCAGTGAGCATGTCTCATGAAGGAGAACCTACCATGACAGAAGATGAGAGAGCATTCAGGAAGGCATTCTTTGATATGACTGAGATGGTTAAGGTTCTCTATGAGGATAGGTATTTAAGGATGCAAGGAGAAATTTCCAGGCATTCAAGAGGAGAGCGTTCTCCAGGAGGAGGAGGCCATGGAGATGGTAAGAAGCCACCATCCACTCCACCATCATCCTCACCACCATCTTCAACTTCCTCTTCATCATCTTCCACTACCACAACCCTACAATATGTTCATATACATACTTCAAAAGGAGCTCGAAAATCATCCTTAAAATTGATGTCAAATTTGAGCTACCGATGTATAATGGAAAATTTAATGTAGAGGAGCTAGACAATTAGATTTTTCAATTCGAGATTTATTACAAAATTCAAAACCTTCAAGAGGATGACATAAATATTCAGTTGGCTTCCTTGAGAATGGAGGGCACAACACTTGTATGGTGGGAAGCAAGGACACAAGATGAGATTAAAAATGACAGTAAGGTCTCAATGTATTGGTCTAATGTTATTGTTGTCATTAAAAGGAAGTTCTACCCTTTAGCTTAAATGAAAATATCCATTATGTACTGGCATAATTTTAGACAATTAAAGGGACAAAGTGTGCAAGATTACACTCATGAATTTAGAAGAAGAGCTCTTATTTTGGGTGTCAATTTATCTTCTTAAGAAACTTTGTTAAATTATATTGGGGGTTTGCATAGTTATCTTATACAGAATATTCTCATTTTCAATCCCACATAATTAGATGAGGTTTTTGTTCAAGCCATACATCTAGAAGCAAGAGGGAAACATAGTCCAGATGAGAAAAGTGATAGCTTCCTTGAGTATGAAGGTAAACGAAAGGGTAAGTTTAATGGAAGAGGAAGGAAAAATAGTTCTATTAAAATAGAGAGAGAGAAACTCACATGTAAACATTGTTTGAAAAATGGCCATGATGAAGACCATTGTTGGCAACTCCATCTAGAGTTGAAGCCAAACAAACTTAAAAACAAAGAGAAGGAGAAAATTGTTGCAATAATTGAACATGACTTAGGTTAAGATTCAGGAGATGAAACCAAGATTACAACAATGGGTGTGAAAGGTAAGAATATAGCAAGCACTAATTCTTCAATTTTTTCTAATGAAACTCAAGATGAAGATACAAGAATTGAACTTTTCATATTAGAATTGTTTCAAAGCATACCAAAATAGACACACTATTTGATAGTGGTTCTCAAGCTAATTTGATTTTTGAGGACTTAGTTAAGAAGTTAAATCTTGAAACTGTTACACATCCAATACTTTATCCTTTAGGGTGGATATGCAAGAATTCAAACTTGCAGGTAACAAGGAAGTGCATCCTATGCAATCAATTCAAAATTTCTTGATGAAGTTGAACCTGATGTAGTGTCGCTTGAGATTTCAAGTATTGTTTTGGGAAGTCCTTACCTTTATGACAGGAAAAAAGTATTTTGATGCCATGAGAATAAGTACCATTTGTTTAAGGATTGAATTGAGTACATAGTTAGAGATCATAAGAAGAAGACAATTTTGTCTATTATACATGTAGGAGAAATGAAGAGAATATGTCAATGCAAGTCAAAATTTGGCTTTGTTAATGTTCAAGGATAGTGATGTTTTGAATGATACATTTCAAAAATATGCATCAAATGAAAAAGATGATTTCATTAAAGTTTCTATTTTTTGCAATAAGATGTTTCAGGGCTCTAAGATGTCACCTTTGAAAATAGGTAAACAAGATGTGAGAGATTTGTAGTAGTACACATCAGTGTTGAACAGTGATGGGATCAAGATGTCGGTGCAAGAGAGTGTTAAAAGAGAAAGCACCAAATTTTTTTTACAAAGAAGCCATAGGTGCCACAATTACTTGTTTTTTATTTCAAAATGGTACATGGAAATGGTGAAAACACTTGGTCAAAAGTCGACGCAAGTACAAGGCAAGACAAGCTAAAAATTGCCATGTTGACAGTGCTTGAGGTGAGACACTTTTCAATTTTCCTTTGATTAATGACCGAGGTGGAAACAAGTTTGTTTCTTCAAAGAAAACTTGTTGTTCTGAAAATTCATGGAAATTTCAGCATGACGGTGTCTACAACAAGACATGGTCTCAAGAATCAAGGAAAAAGTTTAGTTTTTATGAAAAGCTCAAATTTTCGAAATTGGGAAAATTTGATTGGATTGAAACTGGAAGGGTGGGGGAATTGTACTCTCATCCACATGTTCAGTAATGAAAGATATTTTTGGGTCCAAAAGGCTTCCAGTGGGGAGGAATGATCAAGGGCTCAATTTTATGCTAAAAAGTCAAAGTTCTTAGAATGGTGTGAAACTTGAACGACCGTGTAGTGCTCGTCATTCTGAATCTAGTGCACTTCATTTCGCGAAAAATGGACTTTGTATGGTCCCAAAAATGATTTATGTTAATTTGCACAAACGAGAAAAAAAATGGAGATAGGGAGCCCAGTCACCAGTCTGCACTGCTAACAAGGTATTCTGACTAGGAAGGGTCAATGTTTGTTGAAATTCCTCCAGTGAATGATAGCCTGCCAAGTGGTAGAGTTTGAATGACTGAATTTTTGGGTTATATGGAAATTTTTGTTTGGTTTAAATTTGGTCCAATTGGGTGAGGACACATGGTGTAGCCTAGGGCGTCCACGTTATCCCCCATGATGGATCATGGAACAAAAATTTATGGTTGAGTCTAGGCATATGTGCCAGAGTTCAACCCCACGACCTCCCACAAGCCAATGACACACATTACCATTCTGCCACACCATGAGTCTTAACCTTATTGTGGATCCACCTCTATTTAAATTACACCATGTTAAATAGTAGGGGGAGAGGGGGTCAACCCCTCATGCATAGGACTGAGGCTTGAAGACCACTGGCGTAGCCAATTTTTAAATGCAGAGTTAAATAGTTAAACACCATTAAATCAACACTAATCCACAATTATTATTACTAAATCGGATTAGCAAAAAAAGGTCGAATTAAGGGCTAATTAGTGTTAATTAGTGCTAGCAATGCTTGGTAAACTGCCAATTTCAGCGGAAACTACCAGTTTAACTCCAGCTAGCTGAATTTAGCTCTAGTTAGCTAAATTTTTGCTTGAAATTGTGGAGAAAATTTAAATGGTCATAACATTTGGAGATTTCGACAAAATCAGGTGCAGAAAGAGGCTAGATGACCATTTTTGGGCATTCTAAACTCATTGGTGCAGTTTTCATGAGAGAAAAAAAGCATTTCAAATAGGTCATTTTGAAATTTTGAGCATAATATAGAGGCTCAAGCCATGGAAATTGGACCAAGGAGATGTAGCCAAGGAGAGGTGAACTCCTTCATCAAATACCTATGTTAATGTGTCATATGGTGATGTACTGTACTTTTATTTTTTGTTGTTCAACCTTTATTATATGTGAAACTTTTCATAAAATTAACATGAAAAACACTTATGAGACTTGATAATTTTCAAGAGAACTTGAACCTTTAAGCACACATAAGACATTTGTTTCAAATTCTAAAAGAGCAATCAACTGAGCTTTACTAACATTCTCCATTCAGATCATCTTTGGTATCAGAGCTCTTAGTCTTTAGGTTTTTTTGTGCAAGAAGGGATCTAATTGTTTGCAATTTTGTGTCATGCTTACAAGGTTAAAACTCAAAAGAGGAGAAAGTAAGTTGGTTGAGAGCCCTATAGTTGGGTCAAGAGGAAGAAGGGAAAGGTTGCCAAAGTCTTCAACACCAACACATCCTCAAGTTTAAGTTGAGTCTTCAATGAGCATGTCTCATGAAGGAGAACCTACCATGAGAGAAGATGAGAGAGCATTCAGGAAGGCATTATTTGATATGACTGAGATGGTTAAGGTCCTCTATGAGGATAGGTATTTAAGGATGCAAGGAGAAATTTCTAGGACTTCAAGAGGAGAGGTTTCTCTAGGAGGAGGAGGTCATGGAGATGGTAAGAAGCCACCATCCACTCCACCAGCATCTTCACCACCATCTTCAACTTCCTCTACATCATCTTCCACTGTCACAACCCTACAATATGTTCATGCACATACTTCAAAAGGAGTTAGAAAAACACCCTTAAACTTGATGTCAAATTTGAGCTACCGATGTCTAATGGTAAAGTGAATGCAAATAAGCTAAATAATTGGATTTTTCAATTGGAGGTTTATTACAGAATTCAAAACCTTCAAGAGGATGGCATAAAAATTCAGTTGGCTTCCTTGAGAATGAAGGGTGTTGTTAGGGTCCTATAAATTATAGAATCTCAAGGTGATTGAGTATTTCATAAGATGCAATTTCATATTGTGTATGATTTTCAATATTCAAATGATTTCCAAAAAATATGAAAAAAAAAGAAAATAGACAAGGGTATATTAAAAAAATAAAATAGAAAAGAAAAAGAAAGAAAAAACCCAAAAAAGAATAATACTGAAAGTGCAGCAAATCAAAATTCTACTGCTTATTACCCCCGATCAGGGTGCCACGAGGAGGTTCAGAGTTGAGGTTTGGTGGTGGCATGTGGCGTCGTGCACACACAACATGACTGATATAGTACACCACAAGATGGGAAGGGGCATGACCACACGCCAGATAATAAAATATGTCATAGGCGCAGTTGGCAACCACTAGGAATTGTTAGAGAATTTTTGGAAACAACACTGTCAAGATCCCGTGTTAAAGTATGAGTCATGCTGGAGAGGAAGCACTAATCTCGAATGGCAGTTGGAAGAAAGCACAACAACGAAGACAGAAGGTTGGGATCGGCAACTTGTCATCTGGTATGTTCTACGTCTCCTAACCTTGATAATCACCATGAATGTAAATGTAAATTGGATGATTCCCTCCATAAATTCCTCCACAAGTAGTTATTCCTCTGATCCTGACCCCTGTACAAACCTGGAATTAGGCTACATAATGCTTCAATATGTGCATGAGGCTCTTCCCATAGTTATTTGGCGTTTTTAGATTATGCGGATAGTCTTCAATTTGTTTTATTCAATTTCAAGGATAAGGGTTTCAGGATTTTACAGCATGCAATCTTTCTTTATTGGTCGAAAGAATGTATGGTCATTCAGATTATCCCAATCGTTGTGGCCATCCCTTGCTTTCGAACCCCCTTTAATGTCTCTTCTCCTTCTGGTTCTGTGTTTGTGTTGGGGAAATAAGTTCATCTTGTTATGATAGGAAGGGTGTTGGGTAGGTTTGATGTTCAAATTGTTTCAGTCTCTCAATCGTATGAGCTAGAAAGTATGGCTAGGCATGATCATGTTGGTAACAATGTGGGAGGTGGCAATAGGTTGTGCTCTTGGGTTCATTTCACTATTTTGCATTTAGGTTGCATGCAACTCTATAGGGTTTACAAGGCATATTATTTTTGTTGCTTTTTCTGGGGAGGGTAGCGAAACCATCCATCTGGGGTTCCATTTCACGCACTACTTCTGCATTTTAGTTGGGTTATGATGAGCTTGGGTCAGTTTATGTTGAATTTGAGTTTGTTTGGGTTTATGGACTTACGTCATTTTTTGAATACCTTGCATTCCATATTCCAAATGAACAACAATGTTGTGGTCCCTACCTACAGTAACATCCACAATGTCACTAACTTTATTATGCCTTACACAGGCTCTGCAAAAGTAAACGCATGTCCCTCCAACTCTCTGTCTGATAATTCATGGAAAATTTGAATCTTGCTTGTACAAGGACATATAACAATGGCAAAAGGACAGACTTCAAAGAAGCAGGGTAGGGAAAAAGGAAAATAGAAATAGGTGAAACCCATTGCAAACTTCAGCAAACGAGGAAGGAAATCCAAGACAGAGGTTATAGAGAAAATTTTCGAAGTCTACACTACAGGTAACCCCCCTCAAGTCCGCAATCTCATTTAGGGATGGGAGAGAGAATATGGGAAAAAAGAGGAAGATATATAAATACAGGAAGATGAAATGGACTTCATCATTGATCCGGGTGTTGAACCCTTAGTTAAACTGAGAGGGGGGGGGGTGAATCAGTTTAACACATTCATGAATTTTTAAAAACTTTTCATTAAGCTCATTTACAACTTAATTTCATGATCAACTTTATATGTGAACAATATTAATATGTGAGCAGCAAGTATAAATATAATGTGACAACAAACTTATTATGAGAGAAGCAAGTATTCAGCAGACTGAATAAACCATATCAACACATAGACATCACACATAGAGACAGTAGATATAATTGGAAACCCATAAAGGGAGAAAACCACATATTATTATTGTTGTGATGCAAAGGCAAGCTCCAACTCCCTCTCACCACTGATTTTCTGTAGGCACCAACTACAGGAGGCTCCAACCTCAATTATGCAAGCTACAACTTGCAAGGAAGCTCCAATGCCCATCAATTTCTTGTAGGCACCAACCTACAGGAGGCTCTAACCTCAGTCAGCTACAACTGACATCTATCAAGCTACAACTTGATACGGAAGCTCCAACTTCCTCAATCTATCAAAAGAAAACATTTGTTGATTTACCTTGGATATCAACTCTATTCTGTACCTTCTTTATTGTTGTCCTCTAGTCTTCATATCTGTCTTATATCATCTCTGACTCTTCACAGAATCTCCACCTTCTTCTTATTTTCTCTGCTTCAATTTTGCATTCTCTAACCTCTTTTTGCATATCAATACGATATCCTTTATATAGTTTGCCTCATAACTATTTGTATTCCACAGGGAATTCAAAGTGAATAGCCCTAACTCTTCACCTTCTGCCTCCTCATTTCTTTGTCCAGCTCATTCAGAAAAAACTACAACACTTTGTACAAATTTCAGTTTTACAGTGGATTTTTATTTTCCTACGGAGACTTGCCAGTGCATCACAAAAAATATAAATCAATTAAAAACATTTAAATTTAGTTACAATATAGATTTCAAATCAACCCATTCAGCCTTTTGGATCACTGTGTGTTTGTCTTTTTTGTAGCTATCTCTGTCTTTTTCCTCTCTGTATGCTCTGTTGTTCACTACAGTTGCGTAACTCCTGTATATATTCAACTTCCTTTTTATATAATGTAAATGACTGTCGGTGATATAATAATAATAGATCCTTTTAATACATAAAATGCCCTTTCGAGCCCAATCACCGAAATCTCTCTATTCTCTGATGTGATGAATCACCTCTTGAATACTTCCAATTGCAATTAATCGTAATCACAACTTCCAGTTGTATGTTCCAATGCTCTGCTTTCACTCCGATGCGATGATTCACTGTTCACAGATGTAAATATGTATATATTGTTTCACATATATATTTTCCGCTTTGCTTTCTTTTAACTCTTCAGCTTTGGTCTAAAACTTAGAGTAAACATATATTAACTTTTTCTTTTGTATGGAGCCCACATTATATATACACTCTGTCTGTTTTATCTTTTCAATCGCAATTGTAGCTTAGCATTCCTTATTCACTTACACTTCCACTGCGCCGATGCGATTGGCAATATCCGATGCGATCACTCACTGTGAATCCAACAGTTCCCATTGATTGGGATTGGACAGTTGCAATTAAATCACACCATCATAATCGCATCGTTTAATGGTCCGCTCTTTCCCGTCTCATGTTCTTCGCCGATGCGATGGAGTTCTACAGATCCAATGGATCATTTACTCAACTCTATAACATTTTCGGGTCTGGTCTTTAATCTTTCCCTTGGCCCCACATATTCAATGGTTAATAAACATTTACAATGTAAAATGATGACTTTGGATTCAAATACACCACTAACACATATGAATGTTTGGCCACATTATTAACCCCATTCCATATAAATCTTCGGTCTTTACCTGTAGAAGAATGAATTTTTTGAAACTTTGGATTGAAAGCCCAAGTTATAATATTGTTCCGCAACATATATTAGTTTTATTACCAAACTTCATATTTGAAACTCGACCATCATTATAGGTTTACCACAGCCTTTCAGTAAGCATAATACCTCGGTATATCACGTCCTCCAGTCAAGGGTTGATATATTATGTAAGGCCCTCGACACTAGAGTTAAACCTTAGTAACAGAACAATGCATTAATGTATATATCAATACGGACTTGTGGGCCCACACCTTTGTTTAACACATATCAAGACTCTACTATGCCCAAATATCATACTGGCCCACTGCACTTTATTAAACCCCAGATATCCATATAACTCATTTCACATAAAATTCTGGCCCACAACATATTTCAAAGCCTTTGGATCAATATCCGACTTTTTATAATATCAATATCCATTATAATCCACCCATCGTTCAACCTTCTTAATCAACTCTATAAGGCTTGAACGTCATATAATGAAACACAATTGTAAACTTTTGACCTTAGTACTTTATAATATGGCAATGCTTTGGCCCCACCAACAAACAAAAGATTTAATACAATGCACCCAACCGTCGGACTTGTATTATTTACCCACTTACATTAAACCCATTATCACTACTAACGCGACATTTATAATACATCGCCATGGCCCCACACATCAAGACTTGTTAAATGAATGGTTTTAAACATAAAAAAAATGGGCCATACCTTGACTTATCTCCTGTGCAACTCATTGCGCGATTATCATTTGATCTACCAGCCTCCAGATCAGATGACCTTCAACGATATCGCATTTTGTCCACGACAGGAGACTAGCGTTCCAGAAAAATGTGATATAAGCGGTTTTGGGTAGCTAACGTGGCAAATTTATACTGGATCGCGTTTTTTTTAAATGGTTTCGCTCCAGACCAAAAGTTTCATGATATGGGTTGTATTGGTTTCAGAAAACCATCGCCGATATTTGAACAGTGTTTCGGCTCTAGATTCCGCTCCTTCTCTCTCATGGTTCCATTCACCTCTTAACTTTGTTTCCATTCGATTCTTCGGTTATTCGTCGCTCGCGCCTTCTCATATGTTAATCCTTGCTTCGTCAACACTGTGCTTCCACATGTTAAAAACACCAATAACCCTTTTACAGTGACTGTGCATGACAGTGCACAGGAAGTGTCTGTCAGTGCAAGACCATTTCTCTGTTTCACTGTATTCTATATTCTCTGCAACCTGTCTCTGCTGCTCGACCCTCTCTACAGCTTGCTACCTCTTTTTCTATCTCTTTGCTTCTATGCTGCTCTCTTTGCCTCTCTCTACTTCTATGCTACTCTCTTTGCCTCTCTCTACTTCTATGTTGCTCTCTTTGCCTCTTTCTGCTTCTATGCTGATCTCTTTTCCCTGTTGCTAGGTGTTCCTCCTTTGCCATCTCCTTTTCCATCAATGACAACATTTTCGACAGTCTCCCCCTTTGGCATTGATGGCAACACATCCCCCAGTAATCCAATGCTCCCTCCAAGTCTTCCTCCGCATATATTCTTTTGCTTTCTTTTCCTCCCCCTTTGACATCAATGGCAAAGGGTTGCACATTACCTAGTGATGTTTTCAAATCTTTTCCATTATACTCTGATCTTGAGGACCTGTTTCATGCACTGCTCACTTGCTATAGCTCTTTTGTGACTCTCTTTGTTGACTTATCTTCCCCTGGAATAATGTTTTCTTTTCTGTTCTCCCCCTGGAATGATGCTTTCTTTTTCTGTCAGAGAGTAGCATCTGCAGACACTACCCCTAGTTTGTCTCTCAGATATTCGAATGGTTCTCTAACAAGAGGTTTTGTGAATATATATGTTGTTTGTTCTTTTATTGGCACATATTCCAACTTCACTACCTTTTGTGCTATTTGTTCTTTGAGGAAATGGTACTTGACTGGGATGTGTTTAGTTTCTTAATGAAGTACAAGATTTTTTGATATACTTTGCACTTGTATTATCACATTTGATAGAGATAGGTTCATCAATGCTTACCTTCATGTCTTGGAGGGTTTGTTTCATCCACATGACTTGTGTGCAACATGCTGTTGCTGCTATGTATTCTGCTTCTGCTGTAGATAGAGAGATAGATGTTTTTTTCTTACTTAGCCATGCCACTAGACTTTTTCCCAAATAGAATGCACCTCCACTTGTGCTTTTCCTGTCATCCACATAGCTGGCCCAATCTGCATTTGTATATGCATTCAAAGTGAAGCTCTTGCCTTTTGGATACCATATCCCATACTGTGCAGTTCCGTGTAGATATCTGAATATTCTTTTGACTACTAGAAAGTGATTTTTTTTTGGTGTTGCTTGATATCTTGCCACAAGTCCTACTGCCAACATAATGTCTAGTCTAGAAGCTGTTAGGTATAGCAGACTTCCTATCATGGATCTGTAATGTCTTTGATCTATATTTGCAGATCCATCATTAGCACATAGCTGGCATCCAGTGATCATGGGAGTTGACACAGGTTTGCAGTCTTCCATTTTGAACCTTTTCAACATTTCTCTTAAGTATTTTTCTTGTGAGATGAATGTTCCTATGTTCTTTTGTTGAATTTGAAGTCCTAAGTAGAAGGTGAGCTCTCCAATCATAGACATCTCAAACTCTGATTTTATCTCTTCTGCAAATCCTTTTGCTAACTCATCTTTGCTACTTCCAAACATGATGTCATCTACATACACTAATAAAATCAGGAGTTCATTTTCATTGGCCTTTATGTATAAATTGTTGTCTACTCCTCCTCTCTTAAAGCCTTGTTTTTGCAATTACTTGTCCCGTCTTGAATACCATGCACGAGGAGCTTGTTTAAGCCCATATAGGGCTTTCTTTAATCTGTACACATATTCTTCTCTATCTATTAATGAGAATCCTTCAGGTTGTTCCATGTAGACTTCTTCTTCTATATCTCCATTTAGGAAGGCATATTTCACATCCATTTGATATACCTTGAAGTCATGGTAGCATGCAAAGGCCAAAAACATTCTGATAGCTTCCATTCTAGCTACAGGGGCAAATGTTTCATCATAATCAATACCTTCAATTTGTGAATATCCCTTGCATACAAGTCTGGATTTATTTTTGATTACCTGTCCTTGTTCATTCATCTTATTCTTGAATACCCATTTTGAGCCTATGACCTTTTTCTCAATGGATCTTAGAACCAATTCCTAGGTATTGTTTTTCTCAATTTGGTCCAATTCTTCATTCATAGCATTCACCCAATATTTTTCCTTGTTGGCTTCTTCAAACTTCTTTGGCTCTATTTGTGATAACATAGCTAGGTATACCTCTTTTGTCTGTTCAGTTAGCTGTCTTCTTGTCTGGACTCCTACACTCTTGTCCCCAATGATTTGATCTTTTGGATGGTTCTTTTGAGTGTATCTTGAGGGGCCTTTTGAATTTAGTTCAGAATATTTTGTTGTCTTGCTTATTTCATCATCATCTTGGTTCTCTTCTTCATGATATTCTGGAGGATTGCTGTAACCTATACTTCTTGTCTTGTTTGGTAGTTCTTCATCAAATCTTACATCAATGCTTTCCACAATTTTGTGAAGTGTTTTGTTGTAGCACCTGTAAGCTTTACTCTTGGATGCATATCCTAAAAATATTCCTTCATCTGCTCTTGCATCAAACTTTCCCAGATTTTCAACATTATTTTTTATGAAACACTTGCTTCCAAAGACTCTAAAGTGCTTGATTGATGTTGGTTTACCATGCCATAGTTCATAAGAAGCCTTGTCACTATTTGGTCTTAAATGAGATTTGTTTAGAATATGCACAACTGTGTGTAATACTTCTGCCCAGAAGGTTTGGGGAATGTTATTTTCTTGCATCATGCCTCTGGAAATATGTTGTATAGACTTTTTTTTCTATCTGCCACTCCATTCTGTTGAGGTGTACCTGCAATCGTAAACTATTGTTGTATCCCATCCTCATTGCATAGGTCTGAAAAATCATAGTTTATGAATTCACCTCCTCTGTCTGATCTGATGCACTTTAGCTTGCATCTTGTTTGATTTTCTGCCAATGCCTTGAATATCTTGAATTTCTCAAGTGCTTCCGATTTATATTTGAAAAATGCAACCCATGTCATTCTGGAGAAATCATCTATTATCAGCATGAAATAGGATTCTCCACTTGGTGTTTTAGTTCTTGAAGGTCCACACAGGTCCATGTGTACAAGCTGAAGTGGCCTACTTGTTGATAGCTCATCTTTGGTCTTAAAGGATGTGCTGGTCTATTTGCCCAATTGGCAAGATTTACATATGGTATTTGAAGGCTTCTTTATTGCTGGCATATCTCTGACTGCTTTCTTCTTGCTCAGACTGATGATATGGTCGAAGTAAAGATGTCCCAATCTTCTATGCCATAACCATGACTCCTAAAATTTTCTAGGGTGGCATGCTTCATTCTCTTCTTTCACTATGTAGACATTACTCTCTGTTCGAACACCTCTGATCAGAGTCTTCCCTGTGGTGCTTGATCTGACTTCACAGTCTTGTGATCTAAAAATAACTTCACAGCCTTTATCACACATTTGACTGACACTCAGCAGATTTTCTTTTAGCCCATCCATAAATAGTACATCTTGGGCCTTTCCTCTACCATTATCCAGATTGACTGAGCCTTTTCCTTTTATTTTCCCTGCTTTATCATTGCCAAAAGTAACATTTCCAGATTTCTTATCATCAAAGGTTATAAACTTGCTTCTATCTCCAATCATATGCTTTGAGCATCCACTGTCTAAATACCATTGGCTTTTTAGATCTTGAGCTATTAGAGCCAGGTCACATTTATTTACCTTCTTTTTCCACTGCAAGCATCCTTTTGTTTGGTACCTTTTCTGAAATGATGGACCATATTCCCTGAGAGGACATTTTGAAGACATATGTCCACTTTTATTGCATACACATCATTTGATCATATCTTTAGTAGAATTATGAGTCCGAGTAGACTCTCCATGATTCATAAACCTCCTTGAGGTTTTGAACATCAATCTTTGTCCATATCTTCTGCATTCTATGATTTTATGGCCAAATTCCTTACAGTAAAAATAGTATCCATAAAAAAAATTTGCATACCTGATGAAAGGTTGTCTTCTCCATTTGTTTGCTTGAGATAATCTTTTCACTGTTTGCATCCTTTGCTGGTTTGAATTAATTCTCCTTGTATGACAGTAAGTAGCAATATGTCCCAGCTTGTGGCAGGCATAACAGGTGGCATTTTTCATAGGAGGGAAGAATATCCTTTGATGGCTTCCAAATTTGACATACTCAAGAGTATATGAGCCTTTTTCTATTGACTGTTTATTTATTTCATTCTTTGTCATTAAAGGTTCATTCTGGTTTCTTTCTACTTCATTGCAGGTTTTTTCTTCTGGAGGAATCATCTGAGCTACTTTATCATCCTTATCTACTTTTACAAAAATGATATTTTTGTTTTTCTTTTCTTTGCCTTTACTTGATTCTCCTTCATATCCTATCCTAGTTTTTATCAGAGGAGATCTTTGAGCATCTAGAATTTCATTCAACTTACCAGAGCTTGTCATTTGAGAAGAATTTATTAACACTTTCCTTTTGGCATTTTCTAATTTCTTTCTCAAGCATACTACTTCTTCTTCCAATTTCTCTTATTACTTAATTTTATCCTTAATTTGCTTAAGTAAGATGTCTTCTACCTTCTTGGCTTCTTCAAGCTCTACTTTCAGCTGAATGAGGACTTCTGAATTTTGTTCTTCTCTTACATATTTGAGGAGAATGTCTTTCTATTTTTTGCACTTCATTTTGAGTTTGTCAATTTCCTCTAGGGAACTTCTTAGCTCCCCCTCAAGATCAACTTCACTTTTTTCCTCATCTTCTAGAAGAAGTATTTCAAGCTCCTCTATGGCCATCAATATAAATTTAGAGGTTCCTTCTTCACTTGAGGGTTCATCTGAGTCTTCAGATGCACTTCTATCTTGTTGAGCATAGAAAGATTTTCTATTGAATTTCTTTCCTTTATGCCAGTTCTTTGATATAGTTTTCTCTAATTCTTGAGTTTGATTCCTTGTTTTCTTATGAGGACACTTAGCAGCATCATGTCCAACTCTTCCACAGTTAAATCATTTAAATGGAAATTTACCTTTATATTTACCTGAGCCTCTATCCAATTTCCTAACAAATTTGGCCTCTTCTTCATCAGAGAAAGATCATATATCTTCATTTTCTTCTTTCTTCTTCTCTATCTTAAAGGCTACCTCCCTCACATTTGAATTCCTCGGTGGCAATCTCATCTCATAGGCTGTTAGATTTCCAAGTAATTGGTTCATGGTTAAAGTTTCCCAATCAGTTGTTTCTTCTATGGAAGAAACCTTGGGGTTAAAGTTGGATGGAAGAGATCTCAGAATATTTTGAACAATTACAGCTTCTTTTATGGTTTCTCCTAGAGCTTTCATGTTATTCAAAATTTCTACAACCCTTAAAAAGAAGCTGGCAATGTCTTCATCATCATTCATTTTTAAATTTTCAAACTGGGCTCTATAGACTTGAAGTTTGGTTGTCTTCACCTTTCTGTCTCCGTCATGGATGTTCTCTAGTGTATCCCACATTTCTTTGGCAGTCTTGCTGTGCATTAATTTGATAAATTTTGCCTCGCACAGTCCATTTAAGATTGCATTCATGGCCTCTGCATTAGCTACAAAGTCTTGGTTCAATGGTCTGCTCTTTCCCGTCTCATGTTCTTCACTAATGCGATGGAGTTCTACGGATCCGATGGATTATTTACTCGACTCTATAACATTTTCGGTCCTGTCTTTACTCTTTCCCTTGGCCCCACATATTCAATGGTTAATAAATATTTACAATGTAAAATGATGACTTTGGATTCAAATACACCACTAACACATATGAATGTTCGGCCACATTATTAACCCCATTCCATATAAATATTCGGTCTTTACTTGTAGAAGACTGAATGTTTTGAAACTTTGGATTGAAAGCCCAAGTTATAATATTTTTCTCCAACATATATTAGTTTGATTACCAAACTTCATATTTGAAATCCGACCATTGTTATAGGTTTACCACAACCTTTCAGTAAGCATAATACCTCAGTATATCACATCCTCCAGTCAAGGGTTGATATATTATGTAAGGCCCTCGACACTAGAGTTAAACCTTAGTAACAGAACAATGCATTAATGTATATATCAATACGGACTTGTGGGCCCACACCTTTGTTTAACACATATCAAGACTCTACTTTACGCCCAAATATCATACTGGCCCACTACACTTTATTAAACCCCAGATATCCATATAACTCATTTCACATAAAAGTCTGGCCCGCAAAATATTTCAAATTCTTTGGATCAATATCCAACATTTTATAATATCAATATCCATTATAATCCACCCTTCGTTCAACCTTCTTAATCAACTCTATAAGGTTTGAATGTCATCTGATGAAACACAGTTGTAAAATTTCGACCTTAGCACTTTATAATATGGCAATGGTTCGGCCCCACCAACAAAAAAAATCTTTAATACAATGCACCCAACCATCGGACTTGTATTATTTACCCACTTACATTAAACCCATTATCACTACCAATGCGACATTTATAATACATCACCACGGCCCCACACATCAAGACTTGTTAAACGAACGGTTTTCAACATAAAACAAATGGGCCATACCTTGACTTATCTCCTGTGCAACTCATTGTGCGATTATCATTTGATCTACTAGCCTCCAGATCGGATGACCCTCAACGATATCACACATTTTCCACAACAAGAGATTAGCGTTCCAGAAAAACGCAATATAAGTGGTTTTGGGCAGCTAACGTAGAAAATTTATGCTGGATCGTGTTTTTTTTTAAATGGTTTCGCTCTGAACCAAAAGCAGCACGATATGGGTTGTATTGGTTTCAGAAAACCATCGCCAGTATTTGAACAGTGTTTTGGCTCTGGATTCTGCTCCTTCTCCCTCATGGTTCCATTCTCCTCTTAACTTCGTTTTCATTCGATTCTTCGGTTATTCTTTTCTCGCGCCTTCTCATATGTTAATCCTTGTTTTTTCAACACTATGTTTCCACATGTTAAAAACACCAATAACCTTTTTACAGTGACTGTGCATGACAATGCACAGGCAGTGCCTGTCAGTGCAGGACCATTTCTCTGTTTCGCTGTATTCTGTATTCTTTGCAACCTGTCTCTGCTGCTCAACCCTTTCTACAGCTTGCTACCTCTTTTGCTATCTCTATGCTTCTATGCTTCTCTCTTTGCCTCTCTCTACTTCTATGCTGCTCTCTTTTCCTCTCTCTGCTTCTATGCTGCTCTCTTTGCCCTGTTACTAGGTGTTCCTCCTTTGCCATCAATGGCAAAATTTCCAACACCGGGGAATACTAGACGTCGTTTATCCCTTTTCCATCAGTCTATTCAAACTTACTGGACTTTTAAGTGTGTTCTGGGAAAGGCTATCACGAGCCCTCAAGAAGTGGGAGGAGACCCACAAATGGTTTGACATGTTATTTCAATTCTGTAGGATATTAAAAAGGAACTTCAAGTCATATGGGTATCTCAACATCATGCAACAACACGACTCGGAAGAATTGAGAGGCAACTTCAAACAATGCACCAAGTAGAGATGTCGGGATCTAGTGTCAAAGACCCTGCACCGGTTGAGTCCTCAGATGACTGAATTATTGTTTCTCATTTTTGTTGTTTCATGTTTTTAGCGGATTTCATTTATATTTACAGTTTGTTGTCAGAATTTGGTAGATATAATAGTATTAAGGTAATAGTTTATAGGAGGAAAAAACAATTTCAACACTGGATGACTTATAACTCATTAAGATGGCCAACATACATGGTTTCCTTTGGGTAGGTTGAGGCAATCGCGTTTTGATATGTAAACCTGCTTATTTTTTTATAAATATAAAAATGGAAAGGCACTGCTAAATTTAAAAAAAAAAATGCCACTACTAATTAGACTAGTTTGTTCAATCATAGAGTCTAAGCATGATTGAAAAATTTTAAATTTTTTTGAATAGGTTAGAAAATTATGATTTGCAAAATTTTTTAAACTTGGCATATCAGTATCTAGGTAGAAAGAAAATTGAATCAATGGTTTAATCTGAGTCAATGGAAGGAATAAAAGATAGAGTAGCTTAAAGTTTTATAAAAAAGTGATTTGGGTCTGCAAGCCTAAATGCACCCTGCAAAAGAATGAATGAAAAAATGTTAGAACAATGAAATGGGCAGGTAGAAGTGAAAGAAGAAAAATAAATATCAAGGAAACATGAAATTTATTCCAAAGTTCATCCTAAGGACTTCATGTATTTCCTGGTTAAAAAAGGAAAAAAACAAAGGTGTTTTGTCCTAATCTTCAGGAATTAATGCTTTATTAAATATATTTTGACATATTAATGTCATATTCTAATATCCTAAACCTTGAAATATACCCCCACTCGATATTAATTTACCCAACCCCACCATCCACTCAGATCCCATCATCGCTTAACCTCCCATCGCTTTCTATAATATTCCCCAAATGGGAAAAGTAGTAATATAGTGCAAAACCATGGAATAGCAGTATAATACATTACATAAAAACAACAGGCCAATATTGAGACCTTCTATTCATTATAACAGCAACAAAATATGCATAAGAAATGGGCAATAAGATGTAAAACAAGATATAACAATCCTCCAATGGACAAAACCCTTAAAAGAGGTGTTGCTACTATATATCAAAATGTTGGAAGACTGCTACATTGTTGTGTAAAGAGCACAGCTACAAAAAATGAATATAAAAAATATCATGGGTTGATATATGCCTCAAAATATACAACTAGTTCATATCTAGGCACCATACAATCTCCAATGAAGAACCCCACAAGGGTTTTCAACAATACACCAATGTACAAGATAGGAATCAAATCCCTAGGCCTGAATATTCACTGCAACATATAGATCTGGAAAATGTGGCTGATCTGATATAACAAATAATGCAGCCTCCTCCAATAGATCATTTAGATCAAGGGTTGATCCCTTCTCTAGAAAATCTCCACTCCAAATGGTGTATTGAAACCACCCTGCAACTCCTCCCTCAAAATAACGCAGTCCAAGACAGAAATTGTGTTGTATGGGAAAATAAATCAATGGCCTTATGCCAAGATATGAAAATATGCTCAAGGGCCTTCCTTACTATCCTCCCAATGAAAAGGAACCCTTCTCCACTAAAAATAAGCACTGAAGTGACCCAAAAGTGGTCTCCACTACTGCAACCTACAACACAACTCAACCCTCAACAGGATATGTGTTGTAGATGTAAGATGAGGCTTGGCCTAAAGCTTGAATTTGGAAGTGGAGTACAAAAATCTTCCAAGAGGCCTCTCAAGGAAAGAGGTGGGATTCCCGAATAGGAACACTGGTGCTAAACAAAACTTGCAATCTTAGCTAAACAGCCAAAGAAAGCTATATGTCTAAACAGACCATATATTCAGAAATATCATAAACCAATACATAATGAATATGGCTGTCATCCTCTTCCTTTTATAAGAAAGAGGTGGAACCTACAACACAACTCAACCCTGAACAGGATCTGCGTTGTAAATGCAAGATGAAGCTTGGCCTAAAGCTTGAATGTGGAAGTGAAGTACAAAACTCTTCCAAGAGACCTCTCAAGGAAAGAGGTGGGATTCCCGATTAGGAACACCTAGTGCTAAACAAAACTTGTAATCTTAGCTAAACAACCAAAAAAATCTATATGTCTAAACAAACCATATATTCAGAAATATCATAAACCAATACATAATGAATATGGATACCATCCTCTTCCTTTTATAAAAAATGAGCTTCCAAACCTTCGGCCCCATTCATTTATGACACTACTTCCATGCAAGGTGTGTCCATCTAAAACTATGTTGTCCCTCATTGAATGCCACTCCTCCATGACAACGATGTTGATTTGGTCAAAGTTGACTCAATGAAGGTGTTCCAACCCCTTTTCACACCTAAGCGTTCTCAATTAAGCTGCCAAGATGTCTTATATTCACATTGGCATTGATTTATTCATTATTAAGGAGACTTATGGACCTCTATTGTCCTTTTATTCATAAAACAAGACAACAAAACAAAATTTAATATTCCAACTAGCTCATGGCTAATTTAGGAATATTACAATCCTCCCCTCCCAAGTGTTGCTTGTCCCCAAGCAACTGCAAGGACAGAACTGAAAATGTGGGGAACCCTTATTCCCACATGGAGCTCCATTCTCAAAGCTATCATCCATACAAAATTAATCACCCTCCAAAGTGGTAATTCATGGAAAAAATCCTCCCGTATACTCATGAGAGGCACCTCCCAAGTGCTCAAGCTACCCAAATGGCTCATCCCACAAGGAAACAAGAGACCAAATGTAGCAATCATGGATGGTCTACTGCTTTCCTAGAAATATGAAACATAAGAACCATGGAGAATCTCTCTCTCAAAGGGCACATCCAACCCTTCCATCCTCCCTCCAATCATTCCCATAAAAAGAATAAGGGCATCATCAATATATGGGATCAAAACCCATGATACATAAACAACCAAATGTAATATTGGAGGTGGATCATAGTCCCACATGTGGAACCAGCGCAGTATATCTCCTGACTGCCTCAGATCATGATAAGGTAAGTGGTTTCCCCACCACTTACTTGTTGCCATAGATTTCTCACAAGTTCTGAAAAGGTGAGAAATGTTTGGTGCCTTTGGTGCACACCCAAAATGATATATTATCTCCCTATATCCTCCTAGGGAGTGGCCCTGCTCAATATAGTTTAAGGCCCAAAGTTGACCATGAAGTTTATAAGGAAGAATGCTCCCCCTTGGAACAATGACCTACACATGTATGTTAAAGGAATACAAATATTCATCATATAAATCATCATACATAAAAATAAGACCTTTACCATATACTTTGCTCACATAAATGGGGTGGCTAATAGATAGATCCCCTCTCATTCCCCAAGAGGAAAGAAGTAGTTGTGATAACTCCATCAAAGAGTTATGTATCTCCTCCATCTCCACATGATCCATGCATCTCCTCAAATGTTGATATATCTCCTCTCCAAAGCCTTCCCAAGTATAACCCTCATGATGGTGTTGTATGCTCTCATGGAATAAGTATGGTTGAAGAGAAAATCTTGATGTGCTTCATGTTGTAACTTTTCCTTGAGCTTGGAAGCTCTGGACAAGAATATCCTACCATAATAGTATATGACCTCATCTCTGACTGAATATCCCTCCTCTTGTAGCTGGTCATCAAGTATCATACAAGTGAAAAGATCCTTGGAATAATCCACCGACAGATGGGATTTCCAATATGGATTTATCCTCCAAAGTGACAACGCTAATGATCTATCATAAAAAGCATTTGTCATGTATTTTTCATCCTCTTTGACATCTCCCATGCCAAAGTGACATACTATAAGGTTGCTATCCTCCTTCTGCTACTCCTTCTTCAACGCAATATCTAAGACGATAGTGGGTAATGATGATGTTGGGAGAATGTATCCCTCCTCCTTGAGTCTACCCAAGACTCTCAGCGCTATACCATGACCTCCCAATGCTCTCACCCCTCTAGGATCAATCAGCGGTTCAACTAGATCTGAAGCATCTCCCATCGTCTCCTGATCTGGTGGTCTCTCGGGTGGAACGCCTTCATGTAATGAGACATCAATATCAAGAGTAGAATGCATATATGAGTGGACTACTTTGTCCTTTCTCTCACTGTGCAAATCAGTCTACCTCTTCTATGCATCAACCTTCTGAAATAGATAGGGGTGTGTGCTCTTAATCATATGATGATGTTCCTCCTCCCTATCCTCTTCTTTCATCTTCAAGGTCTCACAATCTATCAATAATGACACATGTTTCTCATGGACTGTGCCTTGATCTTTACATGCAATATTCTTTGGAATTTCTTGCAAGGGTACAAGAATTCCTCTCATTGGAGAAATTGCTCCATATTCCTCTCTATGAGGTACTAGATCTACTCCTGATGTGACAACGTTGTTACCTCTTACGTTCTCTTCCCCTTTATCATGAATGGAGGTTGCCTCATCATCATTAAGAGGCTCTTTGTTTAGTTCCTCTTTTGAAAAAGAGATCTCCATGTCTTCCTTTTGAGAAGAGAGCTCTTTCTAAAGTGGGGATCTTGCATCTAGCAAGGTATTCTGCAAGTTTTTATCCCCCTCAATAGCATTCTGGAATGTTGGAAATACTAAGAGGGGTGTGAATCAGTATTTCTTTTCAATTGTTAATTTAAAAACAGAGAGGTGTATAATAATAATATTATTAAGGATTAATAAGAACTTCAATCCTTTTTTCAAATAATTGAGTACAATAGATGTGTGAGGGCAACAACCCTTCAATGAATCAGGCACCAACCTATTGCCAAGCACCAACTTGGACTTAGATGAGGCTTCGACCTCTAGGGCTTTGACTCTATATTTTCAAGGCACCAACCTTGTGTTTAGGAGCACCAACTCCAAGGAAACCAATCCTTTTGTCTTCTTTTAATAGAGAATGTGAATAGTGTTTACTTGAACATTCTTGACACAATTATTCATTGTTTAATCACTTCGAAAACTCTTTATTGTTTGATCACTTCAAAATTATTCACTGTCTACTTGTTCATTGCCGCACTTTAATTCCAAAATTCTTTACTGTCTAATCACTTCAAAATTATTCACTCTCTACTTGTTCACCACTGCACTTCAATTCCAAAATTCTTCATTGTCTACTTGTCCATCACTGCACTTACTTTCCATAGGTTTGTGCCCTAAAACTAGACTGCAAACCATAACTCAAGTTATTGGTCCAATACTATAATTGCAGTAATCAATAGATCTGAGGGTTGTAGGTGTTCCAAGCTTCAGTGCATAAGGCACAGTCTGAGATCCTGAAAGGCATTCACCATCGAGAATATAGTGAGGGTCTTTGTTGTAAAAACACTGGTCCGAGACTGTGATGTGGACAATATGAAACACAAGTCCAAGCCCTAACACTGAGCTATAACACAGGTCTGAGGGTTGGTTTAGCTTATCTGAGTTCTGTGTTATAATTCTGTCACTCTAGCAGATAACCTGAGTTGGTATAGCAAATTATCTAAGTTTTGAGATTAGATTTATCCTCCAGAAAACAATCTAAGTTGTATTCGAGCTCAAATATTTTCCTAATTTTTGTTCAGTCAGAAACTCAGATTTACACTATAGGTATTCTACACTTCAGGTATCATCTATAGCTCTGGTCTCCTTGACCGAGGTCTTGAATAACCCAACCTTCAAATTTAACCCTTCAAATCCTTCTCAGTGTCCCTAGTTCACGAGTTGTGAACTATTGTATGTCTCTGTAATTGATCTTTTCCAAATTGTGTAGGTTTTAACCCTAAACAGAAATTATCTACACACAAATCTTCTAACAGAAAATAAACAATAGCGAGAGCATAAAACATAAAACAGATAAACACATATATTTTCCCCTAGATCCCAAATCGACTAGCTTGATTTTTCATTATATTCCTTTTAGTGTTACAACACATATATATACATGTCGAAGCATACATAAACCCTAATCCATTAACCCTGGATTAGAACATAACTGTAGTTCCCTTGACCGGATCTACAAAAAATACCAGGGGCCAAAAACCATCGTACCCTAAAACCATGTGCAAAACCATGGACATAGACTACCCACCGGAAATTAAAGACCAAAAAATTTTCGCCGAGGCGCTGCCCCAGACCCTCACAGGGGAGGCTACTGCCCCCCCTGTGACCATGGAAAGAATATAAAACATACCCAACAAATTGATGAATTGAAAATGAAGTTTTAGTTGTATATTTATAGTGATTTTCGACTAGAATGAAGTGTCACGTCTTTTGGAGGGAGGCCGACATGAAACTGTGAGTGTAGGTCAGCTAGATAAAAAATATATTTTTTTTAAAATAAAAAATTCAATATCTCACAAACCGCTGGGAGTTTCAAGGCAAGTAAAGGCTCATTGGAAAGAGGAAAAATTCCTCTTTCAGATGGTCTAGGACTCATTTTGATAGGTTGTCTCCAAGATGAGATAAACATAATTTTCTTTGTGACTGTCCTTAAATTTTATGTATCAAAAGTTTGGGACAGTATGAGGATTGTTTGGGGCAGTGTGGCTTCTACATTCTTTGGTTTGTTCATTGTTATTAATGCCATGTAGCATCATGTATCAACAATGTCATCATATACTAATGCAGTGATATGTCATAGTGCAGCCTTCATCTAAGTCAAAGTCATATTTACATTAATGAAAATCTGAATTAGCAATCTCCCCCTTTGTCATTGATGGCAATATTCTTGCCCTTCCAACATTCTCTCCCCCTTTGTCATCAATGGCAAATGGGGTGCCCAAGTACTCCCCCTATCAAGCTACTCCCCCTAATATACTATACTCCTAACATTTGCATGATTTAATGTGATGCAAGAGCAATAACTCTCATCTTTTGGCGAAGATACTCAAATTCTTCTCGTGGAAGGGGTTTTGTAAAGATATCCATAATTTGCTCTTTTGTATTGACGTATTCCAACCTAATATTGTGTTCAGCAACTTGTTCATGGAGAAAGTGGTATTTGATTGGAATATGTTTGGTCCTTGAGTACATTACCGGATTCTTTGAAATACTGATGGCACTAGTATTGTCACAAAAAATAGTAATTGGTTGCTTAGTTTATATGTTGACATCCTTCAAGGCTTTCTTCATCCATAGAATTTGTGTACAACAATCAACAGTGACTATATATTTGGCTTCAACTGTAGAAAGAGATATAGATGATTGTTTTTTGCTGAGCCAAGATACAAGACAATCTCCCATAAAGAATGCATTTACACTAGTACTTTTTCGATCATCCACGCTTCCAGCCCAATCAGCATCAGAATAAGTTGTCACAATAAGAGTTGAACTCTTAGGATACCAAAGAATGAAATCAGTAGTTCCTTTAGAATATCTGAGAATTCTTTTCACAGCTGCTAAATGGGATTGTTTAGGACTTGACTGAAATCTTGCTACTATTCCTACTGCTTTCATAATATCTACTCTTGTAGCAATTAATTATAGGAGAGCTCCAATTATTGACCTGTAAAGAGTTGCATCTATGAGAGGGGTATCATCATATTTTCTTAATTTACAAGCTATGGTCATCGGTGTGCTCATAGGTACACAATCTTCCATCCCATATCTTTTGAGCATGTCTTTAAGATATTTTGCTTGAGATATAAACATGCCTATAGAGGTTTGAGATATTTGTAGCGCAAGAAAGTAAGAAAACTCACCAATCATTGACATCTAAAATTTTTTGGACGTATTTAGAGCAAATTCATGGCTCATTTCTTCATCACTGCTAGCAAAGATTAGATCATCAACGTAAACAAGAGTGATCAGAATTTTTTCCTTGTCAATCTTCATGTAGAGATTGCTACCTACCACTCCCTTTTTGAAACCTTCTTGTTGCAGATAGTGATCCAACTTTGCATACCATGCTCTAGGGGCTTGTTTTAATCCATACAAGGCCTTTTTTAATTTGCATACAAAGTCTTTTCCTTCAACAAGATCAAATCCTTCTGGTTTCTCCATGTAAACTTATTCTTGAGATCTCCATTCAAGAATGTTGATTTTACATCCATTTGATAAACCTTGAATCCTTTTGAGCAAGTAAACGCTAAAAAAATTCTTATGGCTTCCATTTGAGTGACTGGTGCAAAGGTTTCTTCGAAGTCAATTCCTTCAATTTTCAAGTATCCTTTGCAGACAAGTCTGGCTTTATTTCCGATGATTTGTCCATCTTCATTCATTTTGTTTTTGAATACCCATTTTGTTCCAATTATATTTTTATCTTTTGGGCAAGGTACCAGTTCCCAAGTCTAATTTTTTTTGATTTAAGACATTTCTTCTTCCATGGCATTTATCCAATAAGGATATTTGCTTGCTTGAGAAAAAAATTCTAGGTTTTATTAAAGATAATAGAGCCACATCATCTTTTCTTGGGGTGCTTATCATCCTTCTTCGAGTTTGAATTCCTTCATCTATATTTCCGATGACCTGTTCTTCCAGATGATGTCTTTGAATAAACTTGATCTTAGAGAGAGTTTTTGAAGATTCACCTTGAGATTTACTTTGAGGTTCTCCATTCTCCTCTTCTTTTTCAGGTTCTTCTTCTTCACTTTGTTCAAAGAAAGGCTCAATTTCATGATTTTCAATTCTCTTTTCTGGAAGGCCTTCATCAATCTTCATATCAATGCTTTCCACTATTCTTCGTAAATGATTGTTGTAACATTTGTAAGCTTTGCTCCTAGTGGAGTATCCAAGAAATATTCCTTCGTCAACTCTAGAATCAAATTTACCTAGTGAGTCATCATTTATTTTTATGAAGCATTTGCTTCCAAAAACCCTGAAATATTTTACTGAAGCAGGTCTTCCTTTCCATAATTCATAAGGATTATTTTCATTATTTGGTCTTATTTGAGTTCTATTTAAGGTATATACTGCGGTTCCAACTGCTTCTCTCCAAAATTTTGGTTGCAAATTAGCTGCTAGTAGCATTGTCCTTGCCATTTCTTGAATGGTTCGGTTCCTTCTTTCAACTACTCCATTTTGCTGTGGTGTCCTAGCAATAGAGAGTTCTCTTTCAATTCCATGCTCTTTACAGAATTCATCAAATTATTTTGAGGTGAATTATCCTCCTCTATCCATTCTAAGACATTTAATCTTAGAATCTTTCTCATTCTCAATGAGAGCCTTGAAATTCTTAAAACATTCAAATGCTTCGAATTTATATTTTATGAAATATATCCACATCATTCTAATATAGTCATCAAAAAATAGAGAAAAGTACTGCGCAATCCCTGATGAATATTGGCCCTAACTGAGTTTGAATCCACCTAGTATGCACTGCGCAATCCTCATTGGCATCCTCATAAATTTTTGGTGCAAACTCATGCACCAGTATAGTCACAACTGATAGTCACACTTGCTCTTTCACCTACCTCTCCACTGGTCTCCACTGAAACTATCCATGCACTGAAGTTAACTGATGTATTATTTAGTTGATTAATGAGTTTATAATTAGTGAATTAATTAATAATTAATTCACACCACTCACACTAGTGTATCAATCAGTTAGACTAGATACAACTAGCTCAAGTATGTTTAGCTTAGTTAAACTGAACACAACTCCATTAACTTCCTCAATCAACTCCACCAAACTCTCTCACATGAGTTCTAACTGAAGTCTCCATGCAATAGCTCCACTTAACCCCTAGGAATAGCGTAATTCCTTCTGTCAGCTCCTGTGCCACATCTGTGCACTTAACTGAAGTGCTCCAAGAGAATAAGATAATGTTTAGAGTCCAAATATTATTAAGAGCTAATAATATTTGGCATATCTATTTTTAGACTGGCAATCTAAAAATAGATTCCGCCCAGTATGTCTAAAAATAGAAGTCCATCTATTTTTCCCGACTTGACCAACCATCCACAAATAGCATCCTGCAACTCATAGAACATGATCCATATGTCTAAAAATAGACGTAGTCTAAAAATAGACTTTGCGCCAAAAATAGCCTGCGGGCCCACTTAGTGAAGGCGACTTCTTTTCACTAATCTCATCATCTTGTTGCATTCTCAACAGAGTTCTGAGATTAGCTTTATCCTCCAGCAAACAATCTGAGTTGTATCTGAGCTCAAATATTTTCCTAATTTTTGTTTAGTCTGAAACTCAGGTCTACACTACTGGTATTCTACACTTCAGGTATCCTCTACAGCTCTACTCTCCTTGACCGAGGTCTTGAATAACCCAACCTTCAGATTTAACCCTTCAAATCCTTCTCGGTGTCCCTATTTCACGAGTTATGAACTATTGTATGTCTCTATAATTGATCTTTTCCAAATTGATGAATTTAAAATGAAGTTTCAGTTGTATATTTATAGTGATTTTCGACTGGAGTGAAGTGTCATGTCTTTTGGAGGGAGGCCGACATGAAACTGTGAGTGTAGGTCGGCTAGATAAAAAATATATTTTTTTAAACTTAAAAATTCAATATCTCACAAACCGCTGGGAGTTTGAGGGAAAGTAAAGGCTCATTGGAAAGAGGAAAAATTCCTCTTTTAGATGGTCTAGGACTCATTCTTTGTTTTCTTCATTGTTATTAATGCCATGTAGCATCATGTATCAACAACGTCACCATATAATAATGCAGTGATATGTCATAGTGTAACCTTCATTGAAGTCAAAGTCATATTGACATCAATGAAAATATGAATTAACAATCTCCCCCTTTGTCATTGATGACAATATTCTTGCCCTTCCAACATTCTCTCCCCCTTTGTCATCAATGGCAAACGGGGTGCCCAAGTACTCCCCCTGTCAAGCTGCTCCCCCTAATATATTGTACTCCTAACATGCTGCGTGATTTAATGTGATGCAAGAGCAATAACTCCCATCTTTTGGCAAAGATACTCAAATGCTTCTCGTGGAAGGGGTTTTGTAAAGATACCAGCAATTTGCTCTTTTGTATTGACGTATTCCAACCTGATATTGTGTTCAGCAACTTGTTCATGGAGAAAGTGGTATTTGATTGGAATATGTTTGGTCCTTGGGTGCATTACTAGATTCTTTGAAATACTGATGGTGCTAGTATTGTCACAAAAAATAGTAATTGGTTGCTTAGTTTCTATGTTGACATCCTTCAAGGCTTCCTTCATCCATATAATTTGTGTACAACAATCAGCAATGGCTTTATATTCGACTTCAGCTATAGGAAGAGATATACATGATTGTTTTTTGCCGAGCCAAGATACAAGACAATATCCCATAAAGAATGAATTTCGATTGGTACTTTTTCAATCATCCACGCTTTCAGCCAAATCAACATCATAATAAGTTGTCGCAATAAGAGTTGAACTCTTAGGATACCAAAGACCGAAATTAGTAGTTCCTTTAAGATATCTGAGAATTCTTTTCACAGCTGCTAAATGGGATTGTTTAGGACTTGACTAAAATCTTGCTACCATTCCTACTGCTTGAATAATATCTGGTATTGTAGTAGTTAAGTATAGGAGAGCTCTAATTATTGACTTGTAAAGAGTTGCATCTATGAGAGGGGTATCATCATCTTTGCTTAATTTACAATTTGTGGTCATTGGTGTGCTCATACGTGCACAATCTTCCATCCCATATCTTTTGAGCATGTCTTTAAGATATTTTGCTTGAGATATAAACATGCCTGCAGAGGTTTGAGATATATGTAGCCCAAGAAATTAAGACAACTCGCCAATCATTGAAATCTCAAATTTTTTGGACATATTTAGAGCAAATTCATGGTTCATTTCTTCATCATTGCTAGCAAAGATTAGATCATCAATGTAAACAAGAGTGATCAGAAGTTTTTCCTTGTCCATCTTCATGTAGAGATTTCTACCTACCACTCCCTTTTTGAAACCTTCTTGTTGCAGATAGTGATCCAAATTTGCATACCATGCTCTAGGGGCTTGCTTTAATCTATACAAGGCCTTTTTTAGTTTGCATACAAAGTCTTTTACTTTAGCAAGATCAAATCCTTCTGGTTGCTCCATGTAAACTTCTTCCTTGAGATCTCCATTCATGAATGCTGATTTTACATCCATTTGATAAACCTTGAATCCTTTTGTGCAAGTAAATGCTAAAAACATTCTTATGGCTTCCATTCAAGCTATTGGTGCAAAGGTTTCTTCGAAGTCAATTCCTTCGATTTGCGAGTATCCTTTACAGACAAGTCTGAATTTATTTCTGATGATTTGTCCATCTTCATTCATTTTGTTTTTGAATACCCATTTTGTTCCAATTATATTTTTATCTTTTGGGTGAGGTACCAGTTCCCAAGTCTCATTTTTTTTCGATTTGAGACATTTCTTCTTCCATGGCCTTTATCCAATAAGGATCTTTTCTTGCTTGAGAAAAAATTCTAGGTTCTATTAAAGATAATAGAGCCACATCATCTTTTCTTGGGGTGCTTATCATCCTTCTTCAAGTTTGAATTCCTTCATCTATATTTCCAATGACCTGTTCTTCTGGATGATGTCTTTGAATAAACTTGATCTTAGATGGAGTTTGTGAAGATTCACTTTGAGATTTACTTTGAGGTTCTCCATTCTCCTCTTTTTTTTTCAGTTTCTTCTTCTTCACTTTGTTCAAAGAAAGGCTCAAATTCATGATTTTCAATTCTCTTTTCTGGAAGGCCTTCATCAATCTTCACATCAATGCTTTCCACTATTCTTCGTAGCCGATTGTTGTAACATTTGTAAGCTTTGCTCCTAGTGGAGTATCCAAGAAATATTCCTTCGTCATCTCTAGAATCAAATTTACCTGGTGAGTCATCATTTATTTTTATGAAGCATTTGGTTCCAAAAACCCTAAAATATTTTACTGAAGCAGGTCTTCCTTTCCATAATTCATAAGGATTCTTTTCATTATTTGGTCTTAGTTGAGTTCTATTTAAGGTATATACTGCGGTTCCAACTTCTTCTCTCCAAAATTTTGGTTACAAATCAACTGCTAGTAGCATTGTCCTTACCATTTCTTGAATGGTTCAGTTCCTTCTTTAAACTACTCCATTTTGATGGGGTGTCCTAGCAGTATAGAGTTCTCTTTCGATTCCATGCTCTTTACAAAATTCATCAAATTATTTTGATGTGAATTATCCTCCTCTATCCATTATAAGACATTTAATCTTAGAATATTTCTCATTCTCAATGAGAGCCTTCAGATTCTTAAAACATTCAAATGCTTCGGATCTATATTTTATGAAATATATCCACATAATTCTAGCATAGTCATCAACAAATAGAGCAAAGTACCTTTCACCTTGAAGAGTTGGAGTTCTAGTTGGCCCACACAAATCTGCATGAATGATTTCCAAAGGTTTTGTTGTTGAGAACTCCTTAGTTTTGTGGCTAGTTCTAGTTTTCTTTCCATGTTGGCATGGGCCACATACAACTTGATTTGGTTTGCACATTTTTTGAATATCCCTTACTGCATTAATTTTGCTTATTTTGACTAGGTTATCAAAACTTGTATGCCCCAATCGCTTGTGCCATAACCAACTTTCATTTGTTTGACTTAAGTAAAATTTATCTTCTTGGATTCTACTGAGAATGTAAACATTATCTGGTTTTCTTACTCCTTTCACCACAAGTTCTCCCGAGGATGAGTCTCTTATTTCACAATTTTTTGTACTAAAGACAACATTATGTCCTTGGTCACAAATCTGGCTAACACTTAAGAGATTGTGTTTGAGCCCTTCTACCAGCAAGGTATTTTGAGCCTTTCCTAGTCCATTGACAAGGGTAGCAGTTCCTTTTCTAGTGATTTTAGCGGATCCACTTCCAAAGGATACATTTCCATTTTTCTTGTTCAATGAGATAAACTTCTTTTGGTCACCTGTCATATGTCTTGAGCATCCACTATCCACGAACCAATGATTTTCTTCACTATGAGAACATAGAGCTAGGCCACATTTATCAGTTTTAGGATTTAAATTTTTAGCTTTCTCCCTTTTGAGAGGGAAATTTTGTTCATTATGATCATAAGTATCACATAATGAGCAAGATGGATCAAAATTAGCCAAAGGATCAAAGGAATTGTAAGTTTTGATTTTTCCTTGCTCTTTAGGACCACGTAGTTGGTTTGTTTGATCATTCAATCTTGGTGCTTAATTCTTATGAGCCTTGCAATTCTTAGCTTGATACCCAAAGTTTTAACAATTGTAACAATGCCCAAGAAAAATAGTTTGATACCTGTTATAGTATCCATAGCTTGAACCAAAATTCTTCCTAGGAGTTGCTCTTTCTTCAATTCTTGGTTTTGAGATTGGACTTTGTTCCTGACGAGATGAATTTTCTTCTTTTGGATGGAAAGAGAGTACATCAACATAACTTCTGGCATTATTCTTTGTACTTGATGATTCTCCTTTGAAACCAATTCCAGACTTGTAATGTTGAGGTTTTTGAGTATTAAGAATGTTGTCAAGAGCTAGAGAGCTTTGCCAACTCTTTTAACTTGCTCCAATTCCTTTCTTATAGATAGTATTTCGGCTTCACGTTTTTCACAAATACCATCCTTCTCTTTTAGCTTAATGTTCAAGAAGTCTTCCCTTATTTTTGCTTCCTCTCTTTCTATTTTGAGAGAAATTATCTTCTTTTGTAGGTTCTCATTTTCTTCAATGGCACTTATTAGCAAACTATCCATGTTTCTTTCATGTTCTAATTCTGAGTCATCATCATTTGTAAATGCCATGAATAACGTTTCTCTGCTTCCAACATAATTACTTTCCTCATCTGATTCATCATCACTTTATTTGTTTATGACTACAAATTCATCTTCATCAGACTCATCTTGTTTGGAGAAGAAGTTCTTCTTATTAAATCCTTTCTTTTTGTACATCATTCTTTCAGAGTCCTTTTCATCATCACTATCATGTTTATGAGGAAATTTTGCAGCATAATGACCTATTCTTCCACAATTGAAAAAAATAAGAGGGTACTTACCTTTTAGATTAGATCCCCTTTTTAGTCTTCGTACAAATTGAGCTAACTTGTTTTCGGTATCGTATTCATCATTGTTGCAATTCCATCCTTTTCCTTCTTTTATAGATCTTGAGGCTTTGAAAGTTGCTTCTTTGAAATTTAGGCTCCCTTTCCTCATCTCATAGGCAATAAGAATTCCATGAATTTCATCCATATTGAGAGTATCAAGGTCCTTCATTTCTTCTATGGCACTTAATTTGGAGTCAAATCTGTCAGGAAGCGATCTCGGGATTTTTTGAACAATGGTGCTTTCTTCAATATTTTCTCTTAGTCCTTTAAGAGAGTTAACCACTTCAGCTACTCAGAGGAAGTATGATGCAATATCTTCTTCATCATTAATTTTTAGACTCTCGAATTGTCTTCTATAGATTTGAAGCTTTGCCTTCTTAACTTTGGAGTCCCCGTCATATAGAGAAACCAACTTATCCCATACTTCTTTGGCTGAGTCACTATTCATGACTTTCGTAAATTTGGAATCAGTAATTCCACTAGTGATGGAATTTAAAGCTTTGGCATTAGCAATGTAGGATATTCTTTCATCTTGATAAGTTGGAAGATTGGCAGGAGTTTTGTACCCATCCAAAAGAGGGTGCCATACTTCAAGACCAAGAGACATTATATAGTAGGACATCCTCTTTTTCCAAAAACTAAAATTTGTTCCATCAAAGATAGGTAGTTTCCTTGTTCCTTCCATGTTCTTTACTATGCCTAAGAATCCTTCCTCCAGCTGTTAGGCTGATAATGAAGAAGTTGGCTCTGATACCAATTGTTGGAAATACTAAGAGGGGGGTGAATCAATATTTCTTTTCAATTTTTATTTTTTTCCAATTAGATTCTTCACAATTAAAAACAGAGAGGTGTATAATAATATTATTATTAAGGATTAATAAGAACTTCAGTCCTTTTTCAAATAATTGAGTATAATAGATGTGTGAGGGCACCAACCCTTCAATGAATCAGGCACCAACCTATTGCCAAGCACCAAATTGGACTTAGATGAGGCTTCGACCTCTAGGGCTTCGACCATATCTTTTCAAGGCACCAACCTTGTGTTTAGGATCACCAACTCCAAGGACAGCAATCCTTTTGTCTTCTTTTAATAGAGAATGTGAATAGTGTTTACTTGAACATCCCTGACACAATTCTTCATTGTTTAATCACTTCCAAAATTCTTCATTGTCTGATCACTTCAAAATTCTTCACTGTCTACTTGTTCATCGCTGCACTTTAATTCCAAAATTATTTACTATCTAATCACTTCAAAATTCTTCACTCTCTACTTATTCACCACTGCACTTCAATTCCAAAATTCTTCACCCTCTACTTGTTCATCACTGCACTTATCTTTCCACAGGTCTGTGCCCTAAAACTATACTGAAAACCATAACACAAGTTATTGTTCCAAGACTGTAATTGTAGCAATCAATAGATCTAAGGGTTGTAGGTGTTCTAAGCTTCAATGCATAAGGGACAGTCTGAGATCCTGAAAGGTATTCACCGTCGAGAATATACTGAGGGTCTTTGTTGTAATAACACTGGTCTGAGACTATGATGTGGACAATCTGAAACACAAGTCTGAGCCCTAACACTGGGTCATAACATAGGTCCTAGGGTTGGTTTAGCTGATTTGAGTTCTATGTTATAATTCTGTCACTCAAGCAGATAACTCGATTTGGTATAGAAAATGATCCGAGTTCTGAGATTAGCTTTATCCTCCAACAAAAAATCTGAGTTGTATCCGAGCTCAAATATTTTCCTAATTTTTGTTCAGTCAGAAACTCAGGTCTACACTATAGGTATTCTACACTTTAGGTGTCCTCTACAGCTCTTCTCTCCTTGACCGAGGTCTTGAATAACCCAACCTTCAGATTTAACCCTTCAAATCCTTCTCGGTGTCCCTAGTTCACGAGTTGTGAACTATTGTATGCCTGTTTAATTGATATTTTCCAAATTGATGATTTGAAAATTAAGTTTCAGTCGTATATTTATAGTGATTTTTGATTGGAATGAAGTGTCACGCCTTTTGGAGGGAGGCCGACATGAAACTATGAGTGTAGCTCGGCTAGATAAAAAATATATTTTTTTAAACTTAAAAATTCAATATCTCACAAACCGCTAGGGGTTTCAGGGCAAGTAAAGGCTCATTGTAAAGAGGAAAAATACATCTTTCAGATGGTCTAGGAATCATTCTGATAGGCTGCCTCCAAGATGACAGAAACATAATTTTCTTTGTGACTATCCTTAAATTTTATATATCAAAATTTTGGGACCATATGAGGAATGTTTGGGGCAGCATGGCTTCTACATTCTTTGGTTACTTCATTGTTATTAATGTCATGTAGCATCATGTATCAACAATGTCATCATATACTAATGTAGTGATATGTCATAGTGCAGCCTTCATCTAAGTCAAAGTCATATTGACATCAATGACAATCTAAATTAACATGGAATGGAGTTGGGTTTATAGATCCTTCCAACTCATGCAAATGTTTTGTTTTTTTAGGCTTGGCTAGCTCAACCAAGGATGTTTCAGAATGTTTTGCATCAAATATTCTCACTAACCTCCTAGTGAACCTTGCATAAGTATATACATTTACATGATTCAAGGAATAAGTTCCATAAAACCACCAGGCATAAGCCTTACCTTCAAAATTCAGTGCTGCTACTCTAATGGCTTCATCTTCTGAAACTTGGTGTTGCTGAAAATAGGTGTTTAGCTCCTTCACCCAAGCCCTACCTGTGCATCTAGGTGACCCATTAAAAATATATAGAAAGAATCTACCCAAATCATGTTGCTTGCACCTTTTTCTTCTATCATGGTTCCTAGGTCTTCTATTCTCCTTGATATTGAAAAACTCTTGGAACTTTAGATGATCTTTGAACCTCTGTGATTGAGATTCATATTCTTGAAGATAGTTGCCAAGAGTCTCCTCCTTTGGCACATCTCCTTCCTCCATCTCTCTTGCTGTGAACATAGGCATGGTAGAGCGTTGTAGATCTGATTGTGTGGCTGAATGCTCACACCCATAATATGAAAATCTAGAGTTTTCTCTATGCACAAGCTATTTTGGATAATTTCTAAATCTCTCCATCCTCATTTATATGGTGAAGTTTTTTAATGCCCTACATATTTTGGAAAAGAAGTCTTGAGAACTCCTTCCTTTTCATTCCTCCCGATAAAGGAGTTTTACCCTTGTCTTCTTCTTTGTCTGTATAATAATACTTCCGGTGTCTTCTTCTTTGATACCTCTTCTCTCTATCAGTAAAAGGACCTCCTTCTTCTGATGACATATTATCTTTTCAAGATGCACAGGTTGTGCCAAGATTATGCTCTGATACCACTGTAATATTCCCCAAATAGGAAAAGCAAGAATATAGTGCAAAACCATGGAATAGCAGTGTAATACATTACATAAAAACAAGAGGCCAATATGGAGACTTCTATTAATTATAAAAACAACAAAATATGCATAACAAATGGGCCATAAGATGTAAAACAAGATATAACAGCCTCCAATGAACAAAACCCTCAAAAGAGGTGTTGCTACTATATATCAAAAAGCTAGAAGACTGCTACAGTGTTGTTTAAAAAGCACAGCTACAAAAAATGGATATAAAAAATATCATGGGCTGATATATGCCTCAAAATATACAACTAGTTTATATCTAGGCACTACACAACCTCCAATGAAGAACCCCACAAAGGTTTTCAACAATACACCAATGTACAAGATAGGAATCAAAGCCCTAGGGCTGAAGATTCATTGCAACATATAGATCTAGAAAATGTGGCTGATCTAATATAACAAATAATGCAGCCTCCTCCAATAGATCCTCTAAATCAAGGGTTGATCCCTTCTCTATAAAACCTCCTCTCCAAATGGTGTACTGGAACCACCCTACAACTCCTCCCTCAAAATAACACATTACAAGAAAAAAATTGCACTGTAGGGGAAAATAAATCAATGGTATGATGCCAAGATATGAAAATATGTTCAAGGGCCTTCCTTATTGTCCTCCCAATGGAAATGAACCCTTCTCCACTGAAAATAAGCACTAAAGTGACCCAAAAGTGGTCTCCACTATTGCAACTTGCAACATAACTCAACCCTCAACAAGATCTGCATTGTAGATGTAAGATGAAGCTTGGCCTAAAGCCTGAATGTGGACGTGAAGTACAAAACTCTTCCAAGAGGCCTCTCAAGGAAAGAGGTGGGATTCCTGATCAGGAACACCCAATGCTAAACAACACTTGCGATTTTAACTAATTAGCCAAAGAAAGCTATATGTCTAAACAAACCATATATTCAAAAATATCATAAACCAATACATAACGAATATGGCTTCCATCCTCTTCCTTTTATAAGAAATGAGCTTCCAAACCCCAAGCCCCATTCATTTTTGACACTACTTCCATGCAAGGTGTCTCCATCTAAAACTATGTTGTCCCTCATTGAATGCCACTCCTCCATGACAACGTTGTTGATTTGGTCAAATTTGACCCATTCAAGGTGTTCCAGTCCCTTTTCACACCTATCAGTGCTCAATTAAGCTGCCAATATGTCTTATCTTCACATTGGCATTGATTTATTCATTATTAAGGAGACTTATGGACCTCCATTGTACTTTTATTCATAAAACAAGACAGCAAAACAAATTTTAATATTCCAACTATCTCATGGATAATTTAGGAATATTACACTTTCCACCTCATCTCTACTCACTCCATCTCATCCAATGGTCCAAGATCATTTCCGGCCACCCCTCATCCTCCAAAATTTAACGTCGCAGGGGGGGGGGGGTGGTTTCGAAATGGGCAGTTTTCCAAACCATCCCCTCTGCCACATGTTGATCCCTCACCATTTTGAACCTCCCCACATCATTCCGCTTACCATTCACGACCCCTTGTGAAAAGCAGTTTTCCTCCATTGCTAAACTACGCCACTAACCATTCTATCCTAGCCACAACTATTGCACCATGAAAACCACTCCTGTCACCTCCATCCAATCACCTACGCTCACACCTACAGGTCTGTTAGGCATTTAATTGAATAAGTCATTATCCAACAGGCCTGCACCATGTCAACGTTATTCCTGTCACCCTACATAATCAATCTCCCTCACTTGTTTCAAATTTTACATTGCTTCTGTGTTCTTATTGTTTCAAGTGGTCAAATTTTAAGCTTTAAAAATCAAAGAAAGGTGCAAAAAACCTTCAAATGTCTGTATATTCAAGAAGAATTCCCTCTTCAGTTCCCTTTTCTCCCAGTTCCTTTTCTTATCAGTAGAACTCCCTTTCTTTATTCCTCTCTTCTTCATATTTCCTTCTATGCACATGCAATAAGAACATTGTTAGTTCCTTTTTCAAAGAGCAGTAATGCCTCCAAATAAGGAGCAGTAGCCATTTAACCCAATGGTTCACCCTCATGTGGACCTGGATCATGTGGCTCTAGCTGATAGAGACTTCAAGATACATGAGACTGATTCATAATTTGATTTGTTTGATGTTTATTGTTGGCTAGAAGACAAGCTCATCGATGAAGTAGATCATATAGGGACGTGGGAGACTAAATTACTTTATTATATATTCCCAAAAACCCATAGTTTCCCTGAGTTTATTAGAAAATGCCATGCTTGCTATGATATAAACCAAAGATCTGTTGTAGCCCCCACAGGAGAAGTTCTCTTCACCATTAGTGCCTAGTCCATCATGCAAATGATGCAAGCTCCTGTTGTTGAAGAAGCCACACCTTTTTCCTATGAGGCCCTTAGAGATTTATACCAAAAATTGGGTTTTTCCAGCAGAGCTAAAACATTAGAGTTATTCATGGCTACAGACACTCCATTGCCCAAGAAGAATCCTCCTTATCCATCTTCTACATTCCCTGATAAGACCCAACATATTGTCACTGTCCTTTCATACTTGTTAGGATATCATTCATATCAGTGGATAGATGAAGCAATGATAGGTTTCTATTCCATACTTTTAACAGAGTCCAAGCCTTCCATCATGCTTAACTTCAGTCAATTCTTGGTAGATGCCATTCACGACCAGTTTGTCAAATTTCACATAGAGGAAGTGTGTAAATACACTTCAATCTTAGTTTACATGTTTGTATATTTTCAGGCCAACAGGTTCCATTTTACAACGAGGAAAGTTAATGAAGACTCCCAACCTCAATCAGTCATCTTTTGGACAGCCATGCTAATGAAGGAATAGAAATATTACACCTACAAAAGATTTTTTGAACCATTTGTGCATCCATCAATGAGCATACTCAGCAGTACAATGGAACCAAAGATCAATGGGGATATTAAGAATATCATGTAGCTATCAGACCAAGTAAGAACTAGAAATTGGTACTTGTACCAGAACTACACAGAGATCAGAATTTATGCTGTGAGTTGGCCCCTTACAAGCTGCCAAATTTCCTCCCCATGAGGATATTTTCCCTGGAGTACATTAGGAATATGATCAATGCAGATGAGGTACATTTTTTATTTGCAAAAAATAAGTCTCAATTTAGGATCAAGTCCCAAATCGGTCCTTTCATTTGCAATAGTAGAGAAGCAGGAGAGGAGGCTGACAGGATGTTGAAGGAGATGAATTTCACACACAACTTCACTTGGTCTTATGAACCATTGGGTATCATCTCAAAGAAAAGGGTGGAAAATAGATCAACTCCATACATCCACACCCACGGGACTGAAATTAAACAATTCATGAAACAAACAAAGTGGGAAGAAAACACATTACAGGAGGCTGAAGACCAGGTGATTTCATCCTCAAGCCTACAGACCCCTACTCCACAAGAAAAATAGAACCCAGAGGACAAGGAAGATAGAGGAAAATAACAAGAGATAGAGGCAATAGGAAAGAGGCCAAGAGATGATTAGTCTATTTTGGAGACTGATACTTCTAGCAGAGAATTCAAATTGAAATACAAAAATAGAGAAAGAATCCATATGGATAGATCAAAACAAGGAAACAGAGCAACATATAGTGATAACAATTAGAGATTCTCCTAGTTCATCTCCAGCAGGTGGCCAAACTATATTTTCTACATCCTCAGCTACAATTCCATTTCAGCAGCAAACCCTTCCTACATCTATTACTGTTACAGGGGAAAAGGAGGAGACAATTTATGACACCTTCAGGGAAATTAAAAGGAAAAATGAGATATTTAAGACTAGCACCTACAATTAGTTTTGGAAGCAGACCAGTAGTTCACAAAGCAGGATTTTATCATCCTTTGACTCAGAAAAAGGAAAGATGAGAATGGCTTTCTTAGAAGCCTAGATTTCTCAACCTAAATCACCTGCAGATTTCAAGCATACTGATTTTAATTTAATATCAAGGACATCCATCCAATAGACTAGATGGAAATGCGCAATAATACTGGAGAGATGATCTCATCTACCTTGACAAGCACTGCAATGAGCCTATCTAAATTTCTTATATCAGTAGCCAGCATTCAATCTCAGCTCAAAATGGATAATATTTATTCTCTTGCCAATGATACTAGAATCAAATCCTTGGACGATTTAGTTTTGAAGATTGGATATGATCCAACAAATGTACAGGTAATGGAAGAGATCCTGAAGAAGAAGAACACTAACATAGCATCCCTGAGAAAACATCTTAAAATGCCAGCTACTGAATACCATTAACAAAGGACATAGAGGAGAATGAAGCACAAGAAGTAGAGATGATGAAGCTGATAATGGAGCAGTCACCACAGCTGAAAAAACTGGAGATAGAGATGGAAAATTTGGTTAAACAAAAGGAAAATGTAGCAAAGATGGCCATTATTCATTTGGATGTTTTTCCTATTGTATTCATCTACGTGGCTACAACCATAACTACAGGGACATCAGGTGGTGTAGAACAACTTGCCAAATCCATGGAGAATATGACCATACAAATAGAGGAGATTAAAAATCTGGAAGCACAGATCAATACCTTGAAGGATCTGAAGATAAGGTCTGACAATGCACATGAAATAGAAATACAAAGAGCCCAAAATCATATTGAAAGACTGATAAAGGCAGAGAGCGAAGCTTCCATTGGTCAGACCATTCGCCAAGCAAAAGAGATTTTTTGGACAAGCATAACTGATTCTATGAATGAAATACGACCTTCCATTCAAATTATATTTGAACAAAAAAACTGATTGAACATGTAAATGATGCCATAGAAAAAGAAACCAGGGAGCTTGCAAGGATGCCTGAGACAGCAAATAAAATTATCAGATTCTTGAATTCCAAGAATAGGTTCGAATTAGAGGCACTTGGAGTGGAGGACAACATCACTATCCTAGAAGTCAAGAAGGTGCTTAATAAGAAAAGCTTGGTCACGCATTTAGAGGAAAAGTGCACAATTTAGAAGTTGGTGTCAGTAGATTCTTTAACAAAATCGAGCCACTGACCAAAAGAGGGTTACCCTCACTGTTTGTAATAAATGATGAGCTTATGCCCATGCAAGATTATGTGAAGAAGTTGAAAGAGATTTCCAAGGACACAGCCAAGTTTGCAGGGATTAAAGGATAAATGAATGGAAGAGCTTTCCTTAAAGCCATGGATAATGATATATTCACCTAGCATGAAATTAAAAACATTTTTGTGTTGAGGCCAAATTTTGTGAAATTTACAGAGACAAATGAGAAATATTGAAAGTTGATCAGGATCAAGATTCCAAATGAGCAACAGTGGGAAAATTTGTGTGACTACCAAGAAGGGTCGAGGCCAGTGCATCAACAAATCAGCAAATTAGCATATCAGCCATATCAGCCATATCAACATATCAGCATCAGATCACCCAAATCTACCAGCACAACAACAGATCAAAGCAAGCAGCAACAACCTTCTGAATAATAGGGCTGGATGTCGAAGTTATTCCATTGTGTCCACTTCATGGTCACACAAGTCAAATTTTGATTATTATTGTAGTTAATAACAAATTGCCTATATAGATATGGCAATCACTAAGAGTTAGTTAAATATTGCATTCCTTCTTAGTAACAGGGGTTGGACCCTAAATTGTAAACATTTTCTATTGGAGCACTATATTTTTGGAGGTGGAGCATCAATAATAAAATACCTTTTGTAAGATACTTGAGTTGTGTTTATCTGGTGATGTTATTTATTTTCTGTGATTAACGTTTTCCATTGTTATTTCTCTCAGCGCATCATTTAAATCTAATTGTAAAGCAGAAATATGAAGATTAAGGTTTGTTGTTATAGCACCTTAATTCTGCCTGTGTTTACAATATAAATGTTTTTCTTCTGAAGTCTGGTTAAAAAATACTTAATTGATTTTTAACCATTACTGAATTCACTTTTTCTATAATCTCATAATTCATTATGTTGTAAGATCCAATAAATGTAGTTAGCTTGCCTTGCGAATGCTGTTGAAAATTTTATGCAACAACCCAGCCTTTTATGACTCCATATCCCAATGGAATTAGTTTATGTGTAAAAAGATTTTTCGGTGAAAATCACATAGGAGAAATTTTTGTCGACGCGTTTCGAACCAGCCAGTGTGGTTCATCATCAGGACAAGATGAGAAATCTGATCAGGAAACCAGTTTAAGTAGAATAGGACAGCTCCAACTAGCCGTTGGAAAAACGGCTAGTTTGACTAGAATAGGAAAATTATTATTATTATTATTATTTATTTATTTATTTATTTTAATTTTGATTTTGATTATGTTTTTATTATAAATTCTATATAAATAAAATAAAAAATCAAATAAATCAAATATGAAATCAAATCAAATAAATAATCATAATCATAATAATAATAATAATAATAATAATAATTAATCAAATAATATAATATTACTAAAGAGGTAAGATTTAAAAAATAAAAAATAAAAATAAATAAAAATATAAAATAGAAATCAAAATAAAAATTAAAAAAATAAATAAATTAAAAAAATTAAAAAATTAAAAAATTAAAAATTAAAAAAAATTAAAAATTAAAAATAAAAATTAAAAAATAAAATAAAAAATAATAATAATAATAATAAAATTCAAATTCAAATTCAAATAAAAATTAAAAATAAATAAATAAATCAATAATACTAAAAATAAAAATAAAATATAATAAATAAATAAATATAAATAAAACAAAAATATAAATATAACTAAATAAATAAATAACATAAATAAAAATACAATAATTTAAAAATAAAAATAAAAATAAAAATAAATAATATATATATATATATATATATAATAAAAACAAAACAAAACAAAAATCCTAATCAAAACCAAATAAGAAAAATAAAAGGAGCACACCTGGAAAGAGGAATCAAGATCGACTAAGAGTGAAGTGCAGGAATCCAGCATCTGCTAACATTCCACCCATCATCCCTATTAAGGTTAACCGGCCTCTTTTCTATTTCCAAGGGTTCCCTTAACTTTCGGTGGTGGAAGTGGTCAATAGTTGCAATAACCTTAGTATCTTCAATACAAATATGGTGATTTGTTTTTTCAGCATGCTCTGCCAAGGCAGAGGACCGAGATCTACCATGTCTAAGGTCAGCGGCATGTTCATGAATTCTTTGGTTAATAGATCGACCAGTTTCACCAATGTAAGGGGCCCCACAGGAACATGGAATCAAATAAACACCCTTACCATCCATCGGGAAAATCGGGTCTTTAACCGATCTAAGAGAACCATGGATGGTGCGGAGAGGCTTGAAAGTTGAAGAGACATTGTGCTTCTTCAATATCCTTGCGATTTTATCAGTAGTACCTTGGATAAAAGGAAGGTGAACTCCAGATAACCGATCGTAGGGATCTTTCTTAACCTTTGGACCTTTCACAGCTTTTTGAAAAGCTCTAAGACACTGAGCCCTACTATAACCGTTCTTACAGAAGACATTAGGGAGATGCGATTTTTCACCTTCAAGGTGGTTCACATCAGAGATTCTAAAGGCTCTGGTTGCTAGGGTACTGAGAACCCCAAGCTTCTGAGCCGGGAAATGATGAGAACTAGCATGCAAATACTGTTCAGTATGGGTCTTCTTTCTAAAAACTTGATGAGAGAAGGAACCATCATCATTTCTCGAAAGAAGGACATCCCCTTAAAAAAGTGTCTAAAGCTGTTGCTCTGGCGGTAAAATCCAGTAGCACTGTTGGCTCCCTTAGTAAAAAGCTTATTGAAAGTAATCCCCTTACCCCGAGGATTTATGGTCTTCCTAAGATTCATAAGGAAGGTGTTCCTCTTCGCCCCATTATCAACACCATAGGTGGTCCGACTTATTTGCTTGCTAAATTTTTAGCTAGTAAGTTGAAGCCCCTTGTGGGTCGCACCAACTCCTTTGTCAAAGATTCTTCCTCCTTCATTAATGAATTGAAAGACATTAAGTTGGATCCAGATGATAGGTTTGTGAGTTTTGATGTTGTATCATTATATACTTGCATTCCCATTAAGGAAGCCATTGATGTCATCTCTCGTATTACGGATCCTGATACTGCTCATCTTGTGGAGATTTGTCTTACCTCGACCTTCTTTATTTTCGAGGGTGTTTTCTTTGAACATACTTGTGGTGTGGCCATGGGTTCCCCCCTTTCCCCTGTTGTTGCTAATCTTTTCATGGAACACTTTGAATCGAGGGCCCTTTCCTCTTCCCTTTTTCAACCGAAGCTTTGGAAAAGGTTTGTTGATGACTCCTGTGTATTGTGGCCCCATGGTAAAGAGAAATTAGACCTTTTCTTCCAGCATCTTAATGATCAATCTGACTTCATTAAGTTTACCATGGAATTCGAAGTTGATGGTAGCCTGCCCTTTCTGGATGTCCTTCTTTCGAGAAATGATGATGGTTCCTTCTCTCATCAAGGTTTTAGAAAGAAGACCCATACTGAACAATATTTGCATGCTAGTTCTCATCATTTCCCGGCTCAGAAGCTTGGGGTTCTCAGTACCCTAGCAACCAGAGCCTTTAGAATCTCTGATATGAACCACCTTGAAGGTGAAAAATCGCATCTCCTTAATGTCTTCTGTAAGAACGGTTATAGTAGGGCTCAGTGTCTTAGAGCTTTTCAAAAAGCTGTGAAAGGTCCAAAGGTTAAGAAAGATCCCTACGATCGGTTATCTGGCGTTCACCTTCCTTTTATCCAAGGTATTACTGATAAAATCGCAAGGATATTGAAGAAACACAATGTCTCTTCAACTTTCAAGCCTCTCCGCACCATCCGTGGTTCTCTTAGATCAGTTAAAGACCCGATTTGCCCGATGGATGGCAAGGGTGTTTATTTGATTCCATGTTCCTGTGGGGCCCCTTACATTGGTGAAACTGGTCGATCTATTAACCAACGAATTCATGAACATGTTGCTGACCTTAGACATGGTAGATCTCGATCCTCTGCCTTAGCAGAGCATGCTGAAAAAACAAATCACCATATTTGTATTGAAGATACTAAGGTTATTGCGACTATCGACCACTTCCACCACCGAAAGTTAAGGGAAGCCTTGGAAATAGAAAAGAGGTCGGTTAACCTTAATAGGGATGATGGGTGGAATGTTAGCAGATGCTGGATTCCTGCACTTCACTCTTAGTCGATCTTGATTCCTCTTTCCTGGTGTGCTCCTTTTATTTTTCTTATTTGGTTTTGATTAGCATTTTTGTTTTGTTTTTATTTTATATTATATATATATATATATATATATATATATATATATATATATATATATAATTTATTATTTAAATTTAAATTTTTTTATTTTATTTTTTATTTTAATTTTTAATTTATTTTTAAGTTATTGTATTTTTATTTTCATTATTTATTTATTTATTTATATTTATATTTTGTTTTATTTTTTATATTTTTTGATTTATTTATTTATTTTATTTTATTTTTATTTTTAGTATTATTGATTTATTTATTTATTTTTAATTTCTATTTGAATTTGAATTTGAATTTGAATTTTATTTTATTTTATTTATTTTTATTTATTTTTTAATTTTTTCAATTTTTTTATTTATTTTTATTTTTATTTTTTATTTTTATTTTTATTTTTTATATTTTTATTTTTATTTTGATTTCTATTTTATATTTTTATTTATTTTTATTTTTTATTTTTAAATCTTACCTCTTTAGTAAGATTATATTATTTGATTAATTATTATTATTATTATTATTATTATTTATTTGATTTGATTTCATATTTGATTTATTTGATTTTTTATTTTATTTATATAGAATTTATAATAAAAACATAATCAAAATCAAAATTAAAATAAATAAATAAATAAATAATAATAATAATAATAATTTTCCTATTCTAGTCAAACTAGCCGTTTTTCCAACGGCTAGTTGGAGATGTCCTATTCTACTTAAACTGGTTTCCTGATCAGATTTCTCATCTTGTCCTGATGATGAACCACACTGGCTGATTCGAAACGCGTCGACAAAAATTTCTCCTATGTGATTTTCACCGAAAAATCTTTTTACACATACTTTATGGATCACAGAAGCCAAATTCCTAATAT
>CM076579.1:392392268-392686039 GCA_034641835.2 Pinus albicaulis | reverse complement strand
AAATAGTTAATATAATTTTAATGTTGCCATTTGGGCGATTGAGCTATAGATTTTTTTTTTTTTTCAAAAGAAAAAAACCACTGTCTATCATTTATATTATTTAATATAAATAGTACATAATTCATTACATTTCAGATATATTATCAGATTGAGTATATTATATAGATAATTTAATTATATCAAAAATATCTATTATTAAACGACATTCAGTTCATAAATCATATCTCATGACATATCGGTTCATATATCTATATCACTTACCATATCAGTCCATATCAATCCATTGTATAGCATTTCGTTGATAGCGAAAAACATAATCAAAATTACTAAGCCATATGCTTATCCCCTGTGAACTGGGGTTGAAGCATAAAACCATATTCAAAATAGCCGGCTCGCTTGCAGTCGTCTCCATCCACCCTAGTCCTGTATGAAACACATTGAAAACATGTACAGAAGAAGAAAAACATGCCACGAACCTAGCATCAAATGTTAAGGAATAAGGAGATCGTTGGCCCATACACATAAGCCATTCTTGAACTGTTTCACCTGCATGATGCCAAAAACCAAACTAAGGTCCTTCTTGGATAATCCATCAGTTGTGGTATTCATTTCTCTAAAGATGTGAGTTATCAGTGGTTAATTCATTTTAGCCCAGATCTTTTGTGTCCTTAAAATCCATCCTTGTGCACCTGGAGAAGAAAGAACCACCCTCCCAGCCACAACAACAATAATAATTTTAGAATCACCATACATGCAGGCCTCCTTGATACCAAGGTTATATCCAGCAAGAAGACCACACCAGAGTGCCAAAATTTCTGCCAAAATGTTAGTACCCTGGCCACCATTCCAGCAAATATGAATTCGTTAAGATTTTGAAATCTTAATCCATGCCCCACAACCCATCATCCCCTCCTAGCAAGCACCATCAAAGAAAATCGCAGGAATAGTAATGCGGTTCCGCCTGTAATTGATAGAGCTGTCCACAATGGGAACCACAACCGGTTCTCTATGATTGATCCATTTCATAATAGCACAATGTATAAAAGAAATAGAAAAATTCCCACCATCAAATATAATCCTGTTGCAAGCCAGCCATATTTCCCAGAGATAAAGAAGGGCAAGGATTGAAATTTTCCTTATGTCTTGTCTCATCTGAGAGCCCCCTCCATGAAGTATTTTGGAACCCAGAGAGAATCAATGATATGGTGGGTAAAAAGGTTCCAAACCTTAATCACCCGAGGGCATGAAAAGAAGAGGTGTCCCACCGATTCCTCATCATTCATGCATAGAGCACACCTACCAGGACCCTGAAAACCTCTGTGTAAAAGGGAATCGCAAGTAAGGATCCTCTTTTTCCATACTAACCATCCAAGCATAGGATCTTGTTAGTAGTATGTCTATGCCAAAATGGCTAGAATTCATTTGATGTTGATACCCGCGTCGACCGCGACATAATGTAGACGTATGTGTCCCGAACAATCACCGATCCCTACTTGGTTGCTCCCTCCCAAGTAATCATATCTCCTTTTCAAACTTGTAGCATAGTCCAGCAGCCTTAATATTCTGAATATATTCACCCCACAAAACTGCATCCTCACCAGTGAGGCCCAAGAGTACAACAGTTTTTAAAATGGGAGCACCATGTGACCAGTAGTGAATAATTTGGTAGAAGTGAATGATAATGTTGTGAGAAAGTCTATGGACGATTCTATGGCATGGAAGCGAATCACCTTTCATTCCATATATCCTATCGCTACCAATGATAATCTTCTGCCCATTCTCGAAACGCCACACAAGCCTCTCAGCAAAGATAAGGAAGATTTTTTTGAAACCCATCCATATAGCCGATATGCATCGTGGAAAAATAAATTTCCTGTTGTGAAATTGGTGTAGAGAATCACGACATAAGTATTTGACATATATGATGTCATTCCATATACCATCTCCCTTGAATGCACGCCATAGAGATTTAACTAGAAAATCAGAATTAAAAGCACGAATATTAAGGATACCCTATCCTCCTTTGTTTTTAGGAATACATAAAAGCTCAAACCTAATCAGATGTTGTTTATCTTTCATACCCGCCTCACCCCATAATAATTTTTCCAATATTTGATTTATGCGGTGAACAGTTTTTTTAGGGAGGAAAAATAAGTGACCCCAGTATACAATAAGTTATGTGAGGACCGATTGAATCATGATCAGTCTTCCCCCAGCGTGAGCCATTGATGTGACCACTTGTTTATTTTTACTCTGAATTTATCCACCAGCCACCCCCATTCCTTCAAATGGCACCCATAGGATTTTATTCTACAGCCCAAGTATAAAAACCCTTCACATGCCCTCTTAGAATGAATACCCAAGAAATTTGCAATGAATTGAATCTCCTCTTCCTCCCCATTTTCAAAAATGAGAAAATATTTCTCCTTGTTAATGCAGAGGCCCAATGCCCTCCCAAAACGAGTCAGCAAGTAATGTATATAGAACTAGTGACTTCTCATAATCTGAAAAAATATAAGAAGATCGTCCACAAAGAGTGAATGGGTGATACATACCTCATTTGAGAAGGGGAATCCAGAGATGAATCTAGAAGTCACAGCCATCTTCATCAGCCTATTGAATCCATCCATGATCAATATGAAAATAAGAGGGGAAAGAGCACAACCCTAACAAATTTCCCTTTGAGCACCAAAGAAATCCATCGGCATTCCATTTATAATGACAGCAAAAATGACCGATGATATATAGGCCATAATCTATCTGAGAATGTGCAATGGAAGTCTAATCTTAAGGAGAACTAGTCTGATATAGGACCAATCCACGGTGTTGTGTGCCTTGTATAGATCAATTTTCATAATGAGAGCCTCCATTTTCTCTACATGCATAGAATGCATAGCCTCCTGTGCTATGGCAATGGCGTCTTGAATTGACCAAACCTTCAAAAAGCCATATTGTTCCTTTGATATATGCTTTGACAGAGTCCTTCTCATTCTATTTGCAATAATCTTAGAAGATACCTTATATATAAGATTGCACAATGCAATCGGCCTAAAATCAGAGAAATTCTTGGGATCAGATGTTTTGGGGATGAGCGCCAAGAAACTGGCATTCATATTTGCCGGAATGTGACCCAATATCCGACCATTTTCCACAACATCCGTAATCTCATCTGCCATAATGTCGAAAAAATGAACATAGAATTCCGTAGGCCATTCATCCGATCCTGGACACTTGTTGTGAGCAAATGATTTTAGCATCATCTCCACCTCCTCCTTTGTGATCGTTGTGTTTAGGCATTCTAATGCCTCCTCATCAAACATGTGTCGAATGTATTGGAGAATAAACTGTTGGCACTCTGAAGAAATTCCAGGATTAGCTTGATAAGAGGTCGAGAAATGTCGATGTGCTTCATCCATTATCTCTTCCATGGAATATACATAGCTTCCATCGTCTTTCTGTATATACCATATTGCATTTCTGTTCCTCTTTTCATTAGCAGTATTGTGAAAGAACTTAGTGTTCAAATCACCTTCCTTGAGCCATGTAATTCTTCTTTTGAGTTTCCATGTTATCTCTTCAATCTTCAGAATCTCCATTCTTCGTTGTTGGATTTTTTCCATGAGTAGGTAGGTCTGATCATCAGGGGCCTTCTTGACAAAATTGGAGTGTATATCGTTGAGAGTTCTGGATATGTCGTTGAATTCCTTCCTGAGTTCCTTCTTCTTTCTAATTTCCCATTCTTTAGTGATGGCCTTCATTCTCTTTAGTTTTGCATGTAAATGCTCCCATCCATGTAACTCCTCCATTGATGTATTATCTTCCCACTGTTCTCGAATGATCCCATTGTCCTCTTCATCGAGCAGCCATGCCCGATTGAATTTGAAAGGGACCCCCTTCCTTTTTTTCTCAATTTTCCACAACAACACAATAGCCATGTGGTCTGATATATCAGACACATGTATATATGATCGCATGTTGCCCATGCAATTAGCAATCTACCCCTTCACCATAGCTCTGTCCAACCTCTTGTCGATGAACTCTCCCCCTGCCCTTAGGTTGCTCCACGTAGGCAAAATTAGATTAGGGTGAACATCAATCATCTGTGCCTGCTCGAAAATTTGACCAATATATCCTGCTAGAGGGTCCACTTGAGCCCTTTGACCCCATGATTCATCAGAATTGAAGGTCATTTTGTAATCCCCAATGGTAATCAGATTCTCCAAAGAGAGAATACCTGAGCTATTAAGACGCCCCCAGAAGTCATATCTACTTTTTCAAGGGGCATATAGATTTATAATATTGATCATACCCTGCACACCACAAATGTTCCCCGATAATAGGATGCCGCCAAAAAATCTGGAAGCTAGAAACTTGGCATGTGATGGGTTCCATAATGCCATTATGCCTCTCGCATGACCGACAGCATCCACCACCACTGCATGCCAACCGGGTCTAATGGAAAGAATATATTTGATTGCTTTCATTCTATCACATAGCGTTTCCTGTATAAGAATAATGATAGGTCTCACTGTGTTTATTATCTCCTTCGGGCGATATTTTTTTGAAGGGTCGCCCATACCCTTGAGATTTATAGAGATAATAGAGTTCATTTGCAACCACCCAAGTGTTTTCTTGCTGTAAGCACCCCGATGTCCCCAGAGGAAGATATGGGTACATCCGGGAGATCTAAGAAATCATCTTTGAGCAAAGAATTTGTTTTTGGTCTCCCCCTGAAATGCCTCGTCCCTGGTTTAGCTTTGTTACGAACAATTATATTATTTCCAGATTCAGGGGATATAACAATCTCCTGTTGTTTTGGAATTCTATCAAAAATCGTTAAGGCCGCAAAATCAAGGTTAAGATTATCTGGTAGAGAGTCAATATCACTTCCAACAAAGTTTTTTGGGGAATCTGTGATGTCAAGGGCAGTATCTGGACGAGGGGATGATGGTGAAGCCCATTCCAGTGGGGGCATGGATGGCGATACATATAGTTGTTATGATGGGATGTGAGATGGCCCGGGAGTCGCAACATGAGGGGGGGAGGCAAGGGTGGTATAAAGGAGGAGTACATTTGTTATTTCAGAACCAACAACGATATGAAGTGAAGACCCAACATCCATCCTAGACCCTATACACCTAGGGAGTACTGAGGATACTAGAGGAGTTGGCAGAGGCACCCGCCCGACCAATACCGTGTCCTTAGGAGTGGCAGAAGGAGTAAGAGTATTGGTATTAGCCCGAGACATCCCCCCAACAACATCTCGAATAAAAGTAGGAGCACATATCTCATTTACATAGGGTAGCACATCATTAGGAGGGCCTTGTTTTTCAACACAGTCATTCGCCGAAACATATTCATCCTCATCAAAGGATGGAAAAAGTGACTTACCCATATCGTGTGTACCCATTCTGGCTCTCGTAACACTAGCAACATCATCCTGGCCCGATCCTGCATTACAGGAGCCAATTTTACGAGAATTCTTGAATCGCATTGGGTAGTAGTTCTTCAAGTGACCCGTCCGATGGCATACCAAACATCGGAAGGGTACCCCCCCAATATTATACTTACTATCTATGTCTTCGTTGTCCCCAAACAAGGTCGATGTCCCCTGGTAAACCACCTTTGAAATTTACTTCCACTAACAGTCATGCTATCCTTTTGTCCATTGTCCCAATGATACGAGGGTCAATATACTTGGTGCAACCAATAGAGTCACCAATCGCCCGCAGGGCCTTCAGTGTCCAGAATTCCAGTGGAAGCCCCGACAGCTTCAGCCATATAACTTTGCTTTTCGGGGCTTCCATATCAGGATTAAAGCCTAAATACCATGGTACCAGCTGCATGAAGCTTTTTCTGCGAACCCACGTCCTCTGTATGATCTTAGTAATATCTTCCTCTTTCATGAAGTGGATACTGAACCAATTATTTAGTAACATGCTAACCTTAGGTGAGTATCCCAGGATAGGATTCCAGAATGACTTCACCCATTCTACCATGTCCATATCTTTTCCATCAGCGAACATTCAACACCAAATAAGAGCACATTTTTGGAGACTCGCCACCCTTCCCCACAAATCGTCATATTCCGTGATGACTTCCTTTACCGCCATTGTCGGTTTGTAACAGTGTCCCTTTTGGGACCATCCTCTACGATCCCCTTTGACCCTCCCACCTTCAGTCTGTGTCTACGCCCCTCCGCAATTACCAGTAGCACATACACTCTATGGAATGAAACAAGACTGTGCAATCAACTTTGCATCTTCCTCAAGAACCTTAGTGCGTATATTTTCCGCATCGATAGTGGCAGAAATTAACCCCTCCTGGGTAGATGTGTCTGATGACAGAATGTCATTAACATTCGTCATCCTTGACACCTGATAGTGATAACTCCGATGATAATGGGATGGCAGGTAGGTGGAAAGTCGCGTGACAATGGAAAGCGCCAGTTCATGCCGTCAAAGGACAACAAATCTATGCAATCCAAGTTTCTGACTATGCCACAGGAGCACGGGTAAAATCGTCAATACCAATGACCATATGTCTTTTCGTAGAACATCCATATATAATTATATTTGGGTCAATCCATGCGGAGAGTCTATAAATGGGAGCCGCCACCCGAAGTTATTTAGACCCCGTGTGCCTCATCCCAAGACTTGAATAAGTCTTTGAAAAGCCCAATATATACAGACAGATCTACTAAAAAATACCATTCATCCGTATGGTTAGATCAACCATAATTCAACACCAGCATTCGAAGGTAGAAAGAATTCAAATACCTAACACTGTCCCATCCCAGCGTCAAGCATCTAGATAGCACGCCACCATCCTGTACCAGATGTCATATGCAAGAATAAACAAAAATACACATTCTCCTTTGTCGTGTGGACTCTGAGGATCGCTATAAATGGAAGTCGTCACCTGCGGAAATACAACCTGGATAGTAACATCCCAAGGCAATTCATTTAGATAATTCTACTGGCATATCTACCCAGGCCAGAAGGTAAAAAAATTTGATTCCTTACGTTGTCAGATTAGATGTCAGCCCCCGTTCACATCCCTGAAAGTAGAGATCTCCATGAAAATAGTCGTTTCTGTTACCGGGAAAACCAGAAGCCTCTCATGGATGATTAGTCAGTAACACCCCCGTCAACAACAATAGCACCCTAGAAATGTCCACCATCTAGAGAAAAGTCTAAAACCAAAATTATTGCAAGGTCTAGGGATATGAGAGTGCAACTAGCATTTCCGAAGAGCATACCACCACGAAAGATATTGAGGATATTTTGAATCCAAATCAGAGGAAGACTCATTCATGGAGTTTTTATCCCTCATGTTTTGCATTTTCCTGATATACCAGTTTTAACATGGCTCTCAATATAAAAATAGTAGACAATACCAGCGCAATAAGCATAACAATCTCCCTTTTCTCCGAGGACATTTCACAGTCCCAAAACAACTTATGAAATTTCAGCATGCACATAGAAAATCCTCCGCATATCAACCACACCACAACAATCCTATAATAGTGCAATATAAATTTTGGACAAGAAACCCCTCCAACCATAAAACTTCATCCCCTTGGGTTATCTAAAAGTCTAGCATATGTTTGGTAAACAATATACAGGCCACCATAACAATCTTATAACAATGCAATATATATTTTGGGCCTGAAAACCCTCGAACCATAAAACTTCATTCCCCTTAGAATATCTATAAGTCTTACATATGGTTGATAATCCATACCTCCACCTTCAGATATCCATCGATCATCTAAACCGTTTAGTGTTACCTACTGTGAGTGTTCAAGTGACCTACCTTGATGTTGTTCCAAAGTGTCCTTGGCTTCCCATTTCAATTTTTAACCAGTGTTCTGGTCAATATCTCCTCCTTGTGTGCATGCAACTTAACGGAAGTATCATAAAAAGTATCATTACCATAAAAACAAATCTCTTCTCTGATATTTTTCTCAAAGTAGTAGAATGGACCTACTCTAAAATATTGAGGTATAGCACTTACAACCAGGCCTGGAATTTCAAATATATTTTTCCTGTTAATTGAAAATTTGAAGACGGTTGGTTGTTTTCCATGCCTGTCAATTTACGTTTTCAGTAAATTTGTGACTATCAATTTTTTTTTGTTACATATTGAAAAAAAATCGCCAAATTTCTTGCAGTTTGACATTCAGATGTTTAACATTCTCCCTGTGAAGAAATCTTCCATCATGGCCACCAGAACCCCAAATTTCTCTCCAAATTTCTTCCTGTTTTGTATTTTGTCTCTTCCTCATAGCTACAGTCCCTAGCTGCGGCTACATCCATCAATATAAACTTGCCTATTACCCTTATTCAGAAGCAGACAATGGTATTGCAAAATAGCTCAAAGTAAATTGGAACACTATTTTAACCGTGGTAATAAAATTATCTTTTAAACATAGTAATAAAATTATCGTTTCTGAGGCATAATTATTTTGTTTGGTATTATTATTGCTTAACCACTACCCTTTCACCACCAATTCCTGGGAAAATTATAATTTTAAATTAATCCCCTTCATCAGATTCCCTCCCTTACATTTAAATTTTACTGCTCTCGTTATTTTGTCACAATAGAAATTCAATAAACACCCCCCACCTTTAAAATATTTGGGTGCAACATCTCACTCTTCTCACTTTAACACCACTTCATTTTTCTGTCTTTGTTTTTCAAAGTATTTATGCCCATCATATCTAAACTTTTCCCCTCCCAAAAATTACAACTATCAATATAGACAGATGTGTGCCACCAAGAATAGGGCCAACTCAATCAATTCATCTAGTGGTTTTGTCATATTTACCTTTGTATTCAAATACTCTAATACAACCACTACAACAACAATGAGAAGTATTCTATGTTTCAGGTCACTTGACCATCTGGAAAACTAGACACTAAAAAAGCACCCACCCCTGGCTAGGTCCACACCACTGCAAATTATTTTTCTTCTTATTTTTTCTTAATTTTCTCATCAAACTTTCACCAAACAAGATGAAATCAATGCCACACTCATACATGACAAAGTCTTTCCATGTTCACCTCACATGCTCATGAAATTTCAATTAAAACTCTTATTCAAAATCTAAAAAGTTTCAATTCATGTCAAATCCCAAGACTGAGTTTCTATCTCCATTCTATTTCTCTTACAAGGGAAAAAGTCAAAAGTAGTTGACATGTAACTGCTACATTAAATATTACAAGGCTATTTTATTTAATTATCATTAAATTAAGTAATTAAGACAGATGAAAATATTCTTCAAAAATCTAATATGTTTCTTCCTCTAAAATAATAAGTTACTCATGAGTCATGAATATGAGTCATGAATATTAAGTCAAGTCAAAATATACAAATAATCATAGATTTATTCAGCGAATACACAAAAAAAACTAACTTGCAACCATAAAAGTTGAAATGAGAATCATGAACACACCTATTGTCAAAAATAAATCAACAATCTTCAAGGATGAAGGGCATGGTTGAAAGCATATGAAGAAATCAAACACTTGAAGAAGAAATAAAACAAGTTTATGTGGAAGTACCCGATTATTTTAAAGGAGTCACTGACTCAAATCCATACGTACTCGCAAGACAACTTCAATCAACCAGGGAGGACAAAGCCGAATGTCCAGAACTCACACTACACTTGATTTTCTGCTAGGCTGCAACTGTTCGGTCTTACACTCGAGTAATGAACATCAGATACAACGAAATACCAATACAAACCCACCAACACCAACTTAGCATTCGACATACAACAACTACATTCATATTCACTGATATGGATCATGAAATAGGTAAACAATAAAAAAAACCCAGATTGCAATTTCCACGTCTCATCATATTAAATTTTCATATAATTCGTATGGGCCTTATAGATTTGCATATCATTAGTATGGACCTAGCCACCGAGTGTAGCTCAAGAGTTATTCCATTAATGGTAAGTACTAAGGTAGTAGGCAGTGGGACACTGCAACATTTAAATAGCCTGTACAGGTTTCCAGTCCGCAAGTTTATGAAATGGAAAGTCATATATCGTAAGCTATACGATATTAAATGCGGTGAGGCAGTATATGCCCACCATTAGATTTAAATGAAATTAAATTTAACCGTGGGCATATACTGCCCCACCACATTTAATATCGTATAGCTTACGTTTTATTAGTTGCCTTATGAAATAGGATATTAAAATTTTTTACGTTTTACGTGTGAAACCAGACGTTGTTTTAACAAGTTGGAGAGATATACCACACGTCATATTTGACGTGTGAAATTTTTCCCCTGCCATCAAATACATTCTAAAACCAAAAATACATCTTGTGGGACATCAATTTCCAGGCCTGCTTACAACCAAAGAGTGTCAGCTCGATCTTAGCCTCTGCTGATCTTGCAGAGCATCCCTTTTCCGTTTTGGAGGAGTTTTACAGGTCAGCTCCAGAATTCAGTAACCACTTCTTGTTTGTGGTTAGTGAAATCTATGAGGGTAGCTGATGGAAATTTTGAATTCTACCATGGAAGTGTTGTGTTTCATGCTCTACGGAATGGAAATGGAAGCCATTTGATTTTTAGGACTGTTATTGTCCATTTTGGATAATTTTTTTCGTTAAGGGACTTCCCCTGGGGACTCTTCTTTCGTTGTTTTCTTCCTGGTTATTCCGGTGGGCAGGTTGACACCTGGTGATCGGAATTTTCAAATTTTCTGATCCAGTACTAGGGTCCTCTAACCTTGTTGACAGTTGGTATTTTTTTAGTCCATAGTACTATCCTCCTCGATCCTTCTTAATCCATATTTTATTAAGGTGAGGCATCCTTGACCTTTCCGATTGGACTACTGGTGGGGTGGCAATAATCTTTTTGCTGACTGATCCTTCTACGTCTGTGTTTACTCCCATTTCAACTTGGTGATTTTTCTTGCGATCGTGGTTTCGACCATTTACTGATCGTCCTATCCTTCCACCTACCTTTTTCTTGCTATAATGATATCTACAGACTCTCTTAATGTCTGACCTAAATTCCACTCTAGCGGATTTCAAGGAGGGTGATTTTGATGACACCTGCCTGCATGCGATTGACGCGACGAAGAAAGGAAAAGGCCGTCTTTGATATCAAGGATATCAATGATTTGCCACCTTGTGGAAATGATGGTCATCAGTGCTGAGCAGAAGGATCTGGTGGGTCTTTAGGTCATCCTATCAGTATTTTCTTCACATCATTGCTCGTTGCTCCATTCGATGATTGAATCTAAACATGCCTAAAGTGAAGCAAGACTATAGGATTTTTTAAGCCTCGGACGAGATGTGATGTGGGAATAACTAAAGCTTGGACCCCATGGTTTGAAGGTGGAATTTTGAGAATTTTTTGCAAGGTGGTTCCTCAGTGGAGAATGGAGGCACACAGACTAATATCTTAAGTCGGGTGAGCAAGTTACAGGGGGTTGGTTCAGTTTTCATTTCATCAAAGCTGTGGGTGTTAGGGAGGTTTATAGAAGGGCGTGGGTCAATTTCCGGTGCTTCTTGGCTCTCCACCATTGGCACATTGGTTTCCATCCAATTCAGAATGTGTCGCGGAATAATCTCATCTAGGTGAAGATGCCCAGCCTCCCTCTAGAATTTTGGACATCCCATGTCCTGACTGTTATTGGTGACATTATTGGGTATTGTCTTTTTGTTGACCCAAAATGTACTGGTGAGTATGAAAAAAGGGTGGCCTGGCTATTAGTGGAAGTGTCCTTCTTCGAGGGACTTCCAGCAGAGGTTGATCTGGAATGGGAAGGAGTTGTTCATCGTCAAACGTTGGGCTATTGGCAGACATTGTTTAGGTGTCATAGCTGCCATGGAACCAGTCACCTTATGCGCCACTGCCAAATCTATAAGGAGCACCTCAAAAAACCTACACACATCATGACAATAAGGGGACGAGTTCCGAGGGACAATCACCTTGGTAAGTTCATCCAAAAGGGGTCTTCTATTTTATCGGGTAATTTTGCTCCTGTTTCCCCCTCCCCCAGTAATATTTTCAATACTGATTTTGATAGTAACATGGGGTCTGATGGAAGGGACATCGCGGTGGGTCGAGATGACGACCATCATGTGTTGGATGGGGCTCCGTTACCGGTTTCTATGGTCGGATCTGCGGAGTTAACTTCGAGAGAGGATCAGAATCCTATCCTTGTTCCCTCCGTGTCTAGTCTTCCACCTTCTCCCCCTCCTCGGACTAACTATTTTTTGAGACCCTTACTGCAGATTATCTCTGATTCTTCGGTCATGCCTTCGTATCTGGGCGAGTACCTCTCCCCCCATAATTTGATTGGTAGTGACCTTGAGTTCATTCTTCATAAATAAGATGCACAAATGGTTCCTCTGCATATTGACATCGGTCTCCCATCGTCCCCTATCATTGAAATCAATCCTTCTTCCAAATCGAACGTTACCATTCGAAAAAAAAGGCAGACCAAGAGGTAAGCCAAAGTCCTCTGTTGTTTTGAACCCGATCCTCCCACCTCATAACTTTCGTAATGTCCCCGTCACGCATGCCTTAGATTGGGTCCTTAGAGAACTGGCCCTCTCACCAGAAGGTCTGCCATGATTCTATGCTCTATGAACATTAGGCAGGTGGGGGGCAGGAACAAGTTTGTTTCACTACGGGAATTTTTTGTTTCATTAAAACCCAGTATAATATTCCTGCAAGAATCGATGTCTTCGGCTGACAGAACTCGATATTTCTGTCATTCCTTGTTTCCTAATTGCCACCTGGTTGCCACAGAAGTTGTGGGGCATTCTGGTGGCATGGTATTTTTCTGGGATCCTTGTCAGGCATCCTTTAAGGCCTTCAGTTTCTTTGGGGGAATTATCATGACGGGCTTCATCAAGGGTTATAAGCACAGGTTACATTTTATCAATATTTATGCCCCATATCGAGATAGACTCATTTTCTAGAGGAGGATGGAGGAATGTGGTTTTTTTCTTCTTGACTGTTCTATTATAGTGGGTGATTTCAACTGCACTCTTCGGGAGCAAGAGATATGGGGCAAGCGGGCAAGGCAGGATCCCTTAGAGGTTTTCATGCGCACTCTTATAGAAAAATCTAACCCGGTTGACTTATCCCTAGATAGAGAAGGCCCAACCTAGTTTAATGGACGATCGGGAGAGGAGTTCAATGGGAAGAGACTCAACAAAGTCTTAGTTCAATCTTCACTCCTATCTCTGATGGGGAACCTCAAGGTTAGGGCTGAGGATGTGGTAATATCGGATCATCGTCCGATAACAGTTGAATGGTTTTTTCAGAAGTCGAAAGGGGGATATCCTTTCAAATTTAACCGGGTTTGGTTTAAAAATGATTCTTTCAATTTACTAGTAAGGAAACATATAAACACTGAACGCAGGGTGGAAGGATCATCAGAGATGGAATATTTATCGAAATCTCTGCGCAGTTTGAAGGATAGACTGAGAAAATGGGAAAAGGATCAGAAAGAAAAAATGCTTAAGGATCTGAAATCAATATCCGGTGAGACCTTGAAGATTCTTATAAAAATTGAGGAGGGTGATAAGTCTCCTCATAACTGGTCTCGATTGAAACAACTTGAAGCGGTGAGAAGGAGGATCTTGCTGATACAAGAACAGTATTGGCAACTCAAAAGCCATGCCACATGGTTGATGACAGGTGACAGTAATATGAAATTTTTTCATAATTATGCTAATGGAAGGAAAAAAATAAACTCGATATGGCAGATTGAGGCAAATGGTTCTATTGTCCACTCCACGCAGGATATACAAGCGGAAGCAGTGCGTTTTTATGAAGGCCTCTATAAGGGCAGGGAGGAAGTTGTTTATGCTGAACAACTTCAGGCATTGGATTTTCACCCTATAATGTTTGGAGATGAAGAAAATGAAAATTTTCAGAGGCCAGTGTGTAAAGAAGAAGTTGAACATGTATTAAAGTCATTTCCAGTTGACAAAAGTCTAGGTCCAAATGGCTGCGCCCCAGATTTTTTCATCGATTTTTCCGACCTCTTCATTCAGGACATTATGGAAATGGTTGAGGAAGTTATAAATATCGGTAGGTTCATTAGCGGAATTAATTCAACCTTTTTTTCCCTAATTCCTAAGAAAAGGGATCCTCAGAATTTTGAAGAATACTGACCAATCCCTTTATGCAACACCCTGTATAAAAATGTGTCGAAATTTTTGGTGGAAAGGTTGAAAATGGTCCTATCGCGCTTCATCACCCTAGAATAGTCAAGTTTCTTACCAGGCAGAATCATACATGATGTGGTTTTTGTCACACATGAGATCATGCATTCAATCAAATCTCAGAAAGTCACAGCTGGAGTGTTGAAAGTTGACTTGAGCAAAGCCTATGATAAGGTGGACTAGGGTCTCCTTAAACTTATTCTACACAATATTGGAAAGTGATTCGATCGATTGGATTATGGGCTGCGTCAATTCTTCATTCATGGCAGTAATTATAAATGGTTCGTCATTTAATTTCTTTCGTCTTGGGAGGGGCCTTAAGCAGGGCTGCGCACTATTCCCCCCTCCTTTTCGTACTGGTGATGGATGTATTTAGTTGGAACATAAAGCATGCGGTGGAATCGGGTGACTTTAGGGGCATAAGAATTACTAGAAAGCGGGATATCTCACACAATTTCTTTGTTTATGGCGTCCTTGTGTTTGGGCTATTGATCAAAAGCATCTAGTTGGCCTTATGTAATATTTTCAAGAATTTTTGCATGACGTCGGGTATGGAGGAAAACAGTGGAAAATCATTTATTTACCATTCTGAAGGCTCTACAGAACTACTTTATTACATTGAAAACATGTTCAACTTCTGTCTATCCCATTTGAATGATGGGATTACTTACCTTGGGTTCCATCTGAAAGCCTTGAGATACATCGCACCCGACTGGTCATGGTTGTTGGAGCGATATAAAAAAAGAATAAAGGCATGGTCATGTAAATGGTTGTCTAAATGCAGGAGACTTGTCCTAACCCAGGCAGTGCTACAACAATTTACAGTTTATTGAGCACACTTATATAGTATACCGATGAGGATAATCAACAAAATTCACAGCTTAATAGTAGATTTCATATGGAATGGTGACTTGGGTAAAGTATCTTACCACTTAGCCAAATGGGAACTAATAGCTAGGCCTAAAGATTTAGGAGGCTGGGGGGTTATAGATCTGGAAATTTTTAGAAAGGCTCTCTTGATGAAGTTGTTGTGGCAATTCCTTCATACCCCGGGGTTGTGGAAGGATGTAATGGACTTTAAATACCTCAAACATAAATATATGGAGGAATTATATTTGGAGGACAACTTAGAGGAGCGGAAGGGATCACCCATTTGGTCTGGTTTCATCAAAATATGGCCACTATTTAAAGAGAACCTTAGGTGGAACTTTGGAGATGGCAGAATTATCCTCATTGGTCATCCTAGACTTGGGGGAAATCCACAAAATAGTAGGGAGCTGATCTCGATTCTCCATCGCAAAGGTATCTTCTTTATGAGACAAATTCTGAATTGGCAAGAGAGGATTCTAAAATGGCACTCAGCGGGGAAAATGGGGCTAACAGAGTCTTTAAAATATGAGTGGAACAATTACTGTGAGATTTTAAGAAGTAAGGATTTAATCAAATCAAGAAGAGGGGATCGAGTCACCTGGGGAGGACTACTTAAAAAGGCCAAACAATGATCTGAGAAAATTATAGAATCATGACAAAAAACTTCATGGGTTGGGAACATGCCTATTGGTTCCTGGAAATTTGGAAACTTAAAGTTCAAACTAAAATGATTATTTTCTATTGGTTCAAACAATTTACAAAGAAGGGGCATGCATGGGCCAGGGATATGTCAACTTAGTATGAGAGCTGCAGAAGATAATAAACATATTTTTTATGAGTGCCTTTTTTCAAGGAAGGTCCTCCACACGATCTGTAGTTAGCTACGCATAGAGTCATCCACATATGATAGTGCAGAGGCATGTTATGTATGGTGGTCAGAGCATGAGAAATCCTACAGGAACATCCCCATAATTTATCACTGGTGCTTGTGGTGTAACAAGAATAGGTGGCTCTTTGAAGATCAACCAAGTACTCTGGAAAAGGTTAGTAATCAGGTTTTCATATCTGGGGTTATCTAAAGGTCAAACAGAAAACTCCTCGGGACCTTTCCATGAGAAACCAACCATATGAAATACACTACCCTGGAGGTTTTTTTGATGGGGCAGCACAAACTCACGAGATGTGAAATCGACGTTCTGACCTGCTCCCGCGATGCAGCTCTGTCTACTCTACCTTCCTCCATAAACTGTTGGGATAAAATGCCACCTTTCCCCTCATCGACCTTCATAACTCCCTTAACAATTCGGCGTTGTTTCCCATGCAGCTCTTACATGGTTAGTTGGAAACCACCGTCATTCCCGTCTGACATTATATTATGCGAGCTGTAGTACCTGCCCCCAAGTCTGTGTGGCCTCATCAAGTGACCATGTGGTATGCACAAATGCATGCTATCTCTCCTCTCCTATCTCCCACTTGCACCTTTATTGGGGAAAATTTTGTCTACAATGGTGTTGTTATAGGGATAGTATAATTTATAGACAAAATAGGATTTTTCACAGTAATGGTAAAATAATTTCAAGAACGAATGTGATTTTTTGTTGTTTATAATGAATTTTTTAATGCATAAATGGATTGAGCACCTTGAAAATCTCCCAGGGTACTCAAATTTTGCATATCAAACAACTTAAATTCAAGTTTTTAAAAATCTATGCATAATTTTGATTAAAATTAACGAGAAAACATGTCTTAAACAAACACAGTGAAGTTGGAGACTAAAAAATATTAATTTCTTAAGGTTTCGTTCAAGTTAATATAAGGAACCTTCATTTTATTTTTAAAAAATATTATTTTATATTTAAATATAATAAAGATAAAAATATCCAAGTTCTTACTATTTGGTAACTAAAGAAGTCTTACAAAGTAATTAAAAGTGTGATAAGATCTGATTTTAAAATGTAATTGTAAGAAAAGTATAAAATTTGATTAAGTTAATTGAAAAAAATATTTGTATTTGACCAAATTTAAAAGAAAACAAATACATTTAAAAAATACCTATAGAAATTACATTTAACTAAAAACTTATTTAAAGAAATCAATAATACAAAATTTCATAATTATATTTTAATTTCAAAATTAATATATAAATTATAGGAGAAATTTAATATTAATTTCTTATTAAAAAAAAAGTAATAGAAAAATTTAAAATATATATTTTAAATGAGAATTTAAATTTAAAGAATATAAAAGGAAAAGGTCAAATAGTGATCCGAGAAAAAATCATTGTTTGGCCTTTTCTCTTGGTGTACTATTTAGCTTTGCTCGAAAGTTGTCCCTTCAACCCAATCTGCCAAAGGTAATGTTGCCTCTGTGTTGTTTTTCTGTACCTCTTGTGCATATATAGAATATTTGTGCATATAAGAAAATCATGCATATCTAGAGACCATTGTATATGCATATTACAGAAGTCGCACATAGCTTTTGTATATGTGAAACTTCTGTATATTTTCATATACGAAAGTCATTTGTATATAGAAGATATGGACATATACAAAACTTGTGCATATAAGGAAGATATCCACATATGTGAAATTTGAGCATACACATAAGTTTTGCATATACGGAAGATACATGCATCTTCCATAAATACACAGCTTCCGTATATGTGCAGATTTCATACATGTGCATCTACTGTATATGTGCAACTTCAATATATGCACATATACCAAATTTACAGATAATAAAGTTGTGCATATAAGATTCCATACATGTGCATCTACTGTATATGTGCAACTTCAATATATGCACATATACCAAATTTAACCATATAAGAAAGTTGCGCATATACAAAATATATGTGCATATCTAGAGACTGTCGTATATGCCTGTTATTGAAGTTGTGCATAGCTTTTGTATATGTCAACTTCGGTACATTTACATATACAAAATTTGTGCATATATAGAAGATATGTGGATATACAAAATATAAGCACATATACGAAAGTTGAGAATATACATAAGTTGTGCATATATGGAAGATATGTGCAACTTCCATATATGCACAGCTTGAGTATATATGCAGTTTCCATACATGTGCATCCACTATATATGTACAAATTCCATATATGCACATGTACAAAATTTGTGCACAACTTCAACCCTCATATATATGTAACCTCTGTATATGCGCAACTTCCATATATTTGAATATCTTATATATATGCGCAACTTCCATATATTTGAAAATCTTATATATATGCACAACTTCTGTATATATTCCCACAGGTCTCAAAAAAAACTAACACACTTCTTTACATTCCCACCATACATACTTTTTGTGCCCTATTGATAGATAAATAAATGATTTTTTAATATATATATATATATATATATATATATAACAAAAAAAAAAAAAAAATCTTAAATAATACCGGAGAAACTTTCCTATAAATTTTTCATCTTTAAATGTTAGCTTTGAAGTGGTAAAGACACAAATCTTTATCTAATTTTGTATATTTTATTATAAGAAATGTATATTGTACTTTAAAAATTTAGTATTTTTTTTTTCATAAATAAAATTTAAAATAAATCTAAATCCATATAAAATGGTAAATGCTCAAATCTTTATCTAGTTTTGTATATTTCATTATAAGAAATGTATATTGTACGTTTTTTTTTTCATAAATTAAAATTTAAACTAAATCTAAATATATATATATATATATATATATATATATATATAACTAAAGTTCAGTAATGATAAGTTCGACCATGCATGCAACATTGAGTAAGATATAAATATAAACTTAACTTAACTTCCAAACTTGATAATTTGTCATTAAAAAAATAAAATAAAAAATACATTCTAACTACATTCATCATTGATATAATATAACACCATATCCACATCGTGAATTTAAAATTCAATGAAGACGTCATATACACTAAATCTAAAATCATGTATTTGTATTCAAAATTGGTCCAACTATTTTTCTTTTTTACAAAATGGAACTTCATTCCCAAAATAGATAATAGAAGCTCATGCCCATAAATTATCGAATAGAAAAATGGCATCATGACTTATCTAGAAAATGGGTCTATAAGTCAACCTCACAACTCTAGGTACTCCCAAGTGCATTACCAAATTGATATTGCTACAAAAATTACAATAATCAATTAGTTCTAAAAATTATAAATGCACAGAATCAATTCATTAATTCATGATAAGATTTTGATCAACTACTCATTCTGACCGTGAATATCTAAGGCAATGGAGAATATTTCCTTTCCTGGATAGATGGTGAAGCAGGTGATGTATATAGGCATGGTTCAGGGGTGGTGATGGATAAAAGGCATAATGTAAGTGAAACAAGAAAAAGATAGTGGGTGTGGGTAGTGATACACCCATTGTAAAATAGTGGGAATCGTCGTGCGGAGGGGGATCACCCCAGGGGGAAATTGGAACATTAAGAGTGGATAACTGAAACAATGAGAATTATCATTACATAAGCATTAATTGTATTGATTCAAGATACATGCACAATCATCAATGATGCACCTAGTAACAAGGGGATTAAAAAGTACTTTTTTAATGTAGTCAAGGGAAAGCTTACCTACTATATCTACTTCATTTAATAATCGTCTAACCTTACAAATGCATATTTGTATTGGTTCATACATTAAATTAGAAATCCATTAAAATGAACTCTTCATAGGTCACCTATGATGAGAAAAGGAAAACACGATAATCAAACTATTATAGTAAAGTCAAGTTCGCTATTGTGGTCCTTGTAAGAGAGATTATATTATATTAAGCAAAGTTGGTGAAAGATAAACAAAAGTAATTAAGCCGTAAGGCGTTCCTATTTGAAAACAAATCCCCTTGTCACTGTGTCCATGTTTGAGTCATTCGATCAAATGTTAGAAGATTGAAAAGTTTTAGGCCATTAGATTCACAAGTAAATAGTTTTTTATAATGTTAGTTTCTTTTTTCTTTTTAATAAGTTAGATTGAATTTAAGTTTTGGTGACTTTTAAGTTAAAATGTTGTTATTAAAAATATGTTATTTTTTAACCTCAATTTAACATTTTGACTATGTCAAATTACACAAAAATAAAAATAAGAGTGAATTAAATAAAAATATTGACATAATGTAATGAACATTTTAACTATGTAAAAATACAATAAAAAATAAAAATAATAAAATAAAATAATAATAAATTATAAAAATAGCCCATGGTATTGACCCATGGTATTCATGACCACGACCCATGGTATTCATGTGGAATGTAGTTTATTTAAAGAGGGAAATTAAGATGGCCTAGATCAATCTTAACTCTAGATCTACCAAGAGCCAAGAGGGATCATATGTCTTGATATGCAAACCTCTTTTAGAGTAAAATGAACATTTTAACTATGTCAAAATACAATAAAATAATAAAATATATAAACTATAAAACAACCCATGGTATTCATGTGGAATTTAGTTTATTTATAGAGGAAATTAAGATGGCACTAGATCAATATTAACTCTGGATCTACGAAGAGCAGAAAGGGATCATATGTCTTAATATCTTGATATGCAAACCTCTTTTAGAGTAAAAAGAGAATTGATCCCTTTGATAAATAATATAGATATAAACCAATTATTTAATAAAACTATTTTTAAATTTTTATAACCTTTATTCTTTTAAAATTTTAATTAATAAAATGTATCTAAATTTTCATACTTCCAAATATACATAGTTTTTCTTGTTATATATTATTTTTGTTACAACTATTTTATTATTCCAAAAGTACATGGTTTTTTTTGTTATATATTATTTATGCTAGAACTCTTTTATTATTCATGAGTAGTATTTCTTAATATATAGAAAATTAAATTAATAAAGAAATTTTTTAAAATCTCTAAATTATTTCATAAGACATGATTTATCTTAAGCAATAATGATGAATGCTCATAATTCTCATTTCTTAAATAACACTAAATTTACCTTTAATTACTTAATTGTAATAGTTTCTAACTACATAACAGTTTGTAACTACATACATACTCTTTCCGATTTATTTTTTTGTTAATGAATATCAAATTTATTCCGTTCAAAAAAAACTATATACATATCTTTAATTATTTAATTGTAGCTAAAAAATCTTACATGTTTTTTACTTTATAATCATAAACAATTTTCATAAATTATATGATGTCAAACTTACTCAAATTTTTATTTTGAAATTTTAAACAAAGTTTTTCACTACATAATTTTATCTTTTATAATTTTTTTATTTATTTTTCAATTCCAAACAAAACTTACAAAAGATAAAACCCACTCACTCCTTACTGTAGATTATAGTTTTACAAAATTGACACTATGTAATTAACAATATAGTAAGTTGAGACAACCCTAACGGGTTTTTTTTGGAAGTTTTATCATAACCTTTCCCTCCATCCAATATATACTATAGAGTCTTCTGAAGAGAGAGTATATTCTAGTTTATAACCTGGTCCACAATCAAAGAAAATGGCTAGGGATTTCACTTATTAGTTTATAACTTGATCCACAATCAAAGAAAATGGCTAGAGATGTCAGAGGGTATCATTCACAAAATGATTTAATGACGTTCTCAGTTGAAATGGATCCTACTATATGCATGGTGACCAGAGACACTAAAAAATTCAAAATAGATATCTCTTATGACATCCATATTGTCTACAAACCATCTAAATTTTCCATCTTATACAACAATTTCTAACAATAACCGCTAAATTTACTCTCCAATTTTTGAAACCCCCACCCATGTTGGGGAGATCACAATGTAAAATCAAATGTTCTTCTGGTTTTTTTAAAGGGTTCATAAAAAAACAAGCAACGAGAAAGTCAATATTGTGGTATAATAACTGATTTTTGAATCATTGTGACAAACAAAACATCACATTAGCTCACATAATATATCTAATGCTACAAGGATCTGAGATGATAACAAAGTTTTGAATTGTGATAATTAGGTGACAACTAAAACTAAGTTGTAGTCACAAGAAAAAGATCACAACAACTCACAGAATATATCCAAGGTTGCAATGAACCCCATTCATAGTGATGGACCTCATCGAAATTTTAGTGCACATAGAACATCACCCTAAAAATTCTATACTCTAGATCAATTTAGAATAAACTAAGATGTCTAGATTGGATGTACAATAATTGAGGATGCTTCTTAAAGTGTAAGGGAATTTAGATACTCTACCCTTCTACCAAATCTATAAAAAGTAAGACTTGCAGATTATAGTTTTACAAAATTTACACTATTTGATTAAGAATAAGTTACAAAAATGGGGTATTTAAAAAGTAATAAGAGGAAGGTACATGAGGGCCATGGTAATTAATGTGATTCTTTGTACTATTTTTATTTAAAATATTAATTTGTATTTGTATTTTTTTTAAATGAATATTGTTAAATGTGTTGTACTATTTTTATTTAAAATAGTAATTTGTATTTGTATTTTTTAATGAATATAGTTAAATGTGTAATTGAGTAAAATGTATTAAATAGATATTCTAATTTTTAAGATATTATTTAAAAAATTCAAAGTATGGTGAGTTTTGTTTTATTAAGCTTTACATCTCAAGTCCCAAACAATATTCTTCTTTCTCTTCATATTCTAGCTTGCACCTTGACACTCCTCCTCTCCTCCTCCTTGCACAAATTTAAACTACGAGGCACAAGGTAGTTGTTGCATATAGGAACATTTAGATATGATAAGAAAAATGTGATACTCTATTGTAACTTTCTCTACAAAAGTGATGTAAAATGTGTCCTAAATGTTGACAATTTCATGGTTAATGTAGTATAAGCTACATGAAAATTTACAGTCTTGTATACAAGATCAAGAAAGCTATGCCCAATATCCAACACCATAGAGCAAGACATGTTCACCAATTCAACAGTTGTTTCCAAATCTCTGTCAGTGCTATAGTTGTTTTCTCAATAAACTTGTTTTTACTGCTCCTAAGTGATGAAATCCATCGTTGTTTCATATATAAGCGTTTATCTCTAATAAGAAAAGTGTGATACTATGTTATAATTTTCTCTGCAAAATGTGTTGGAGTTGTTTTCTCAATAAACTTGTTTTTACTACTCTTAAGTGATGAAATTCATAGTTGTTGCATATAGGAGCAATTAGCTCTGATAAGAAAAGTGTGATACTCTGTTATAATTTTCTCTACAAATGTGATGGAATGTGTGCCATGAATGTTGGAAATTTCATGGTTAATTTAATATAAGATAAATAAAAATTCATTTCTTCTACACAAGATCAAGAAAGCTATGCCTAGTAGCCAACACCACAGAACTAGACATGTTCGCCAACTCTATAAATGCTACCAAATCTCTCTGGGTTTTGGAGCTATTTTCTCAATCGCCTTATTTTTACTGCTCTTGAAGTGATGAAAGTCGCCTCAAGAACATGGCAGACATGAGGGACATCAATGGTAAAGAACAATGTGATATTTTGAATATTTTCAAATATCATGAAGGAAATAATACATAGTTGACTCAATAGGAATTGATCAAGATTAAATATGGAGGAACTACACCAAAACAACCTTTGATTTTGAAAGTAGAAAATCACGATCTATTTCTTTATTCATGAGGCATTCATGTTTTCATGATCAGACAAGATATTTAACTTAACTTCAACGTATGCCCCATGATTTGTAAGGCTCAAGGAAGCAATATTGCATTAAGATTTCACTACCTACTTCCATGGAAGACAATTTTTATTTTCATTCCTCCACGATGGCTCCTTCTCTGCAATATCTTATTTCTTCTAGGCTACTCTTTCCTATTCTATTTCCTCACAGTGTTTCTTTTGCAACCTGTGGTGCAATTGATAGTTATAATTGGAAAAAGAAAAGGCCACAATAAATTCTTGATGACAACAAATTAAACCAATTAAGCAAGCATATGTAGTAATAAGGTTATCAAATAAAATAAAATATGAGGTTACCCAATAAGAAAAAATAAATACAAGTAGCTATAAGATTACCAAATATTCTAAATTAACTTTGTCTGACAATATACTTTAATTTTAATACTAATAGTTTATAATATGTCGAGCCACACATTATAATGAAATAAAGAAGAATCAAAATTAACTATATAAAAAATATATCAAAAAGACTTAATATAGAATGAACTTGTAAACTTAATCTTCATATAAATAAATATACTATCAAATATTTATTATTATATAGCATAATAGTTATTATTATTTCAAATTTATATTTATTTAAAAAGTAAAAATCGCATCCTCCCATTTAAAAAAGAAAAAATAGAAACGAAATCACAGCTATTTCTTCCAGAATATTTAAATAGATCCCCACTATAAATAGAGACTAAATAAATTAGTGTGCAGTAGAGAATTAATTATATTTCCATTATTGTTATCACCACTACTCATATTATACTTAAAAAAAACTATAACATCTATTAAATTTACATTATGACATGTTTCATATTACAAAATTTATTGTTCCATATTAATGTTCAAATAAATTATGTGTAAAATTAATGACATTGGAACATTTCCATAGTAACCTAAGAAATTATTTACCAACGTACTAACCTAAGAAATTATTTACTAATAATAATATACAAATAAGAATTGGACATTATTTAAATAGACTCTTAAAATAAAGAATGGTGTTCACCATATAATAAGTTTAATAAAAATAAATTTTGAATATACTTTAATATATATCTATGTTTCTTATATATATATATATATATAAAATGAGGGTAAGGTGTGATATTTATTTTTGTCAGATGTTATTATATTATTTTTATTTTTATTTTTAAAACAATTTTGAAATAAAGTTGAAAGATATGTTGGTCTAGTTGATTTGTGGTTAAATTAGTCTTTAAAATCATTTATTATACACTTTCAAAATGGTTACTTGTAAACCACTTTAATGTAAGAGACCTTTAAAGATACTACACACGGAACGGAATTAAAGTCCACATTCAAAGTGACCATAGTACTTATTTATAAAATCCAATACAACAAAAACTAATGGTAGCGAACAACTAAAGTTAAGATTATTTATTATCAGGATATATAAATATTAATGAACTATATTTAACATTATTTTTATATAATAATTATATTTAATTATCATTCATATATATATATAATAAATACAAATTTATATATATAATAAATACAAATTTTTATAGTATTAATTGAATTGAAAATTAAATTATTTTATTTAATTGTGAATTGTGAACTATCATTTAAAACTTAGTACAAAATCATATAAATTAAATTGTAAATTTTTTATTCATCACTTTAATTTATAGAGTAAATTGAAAGGTGATTTTGTGACATTTGGTTTGGATAATTTTTTTTCTTGTTCACTAGAGAACAAATTTTGTCTACAATGTTTTTTTTTGTAAGTTTAGCACATCCTTCCTATTTTCTATTAATAAAAAAGAGAACAACATGTTACATATAAGAAAACTTGATGGCCTCAACCTGACCGTAGGAAACCAGGTATGTTGGCTAGCTTAAAGAGTTACAAGCCAACCGATACTGAAAAATTTTAAATCGTATACTATCAGATATGTCCAGTTTAGTATCTCTTACATACAATAACTTTAAAAAGTAAATTTTATCCGAAATACACATGGTCAAAAAACGAAAAAGAGAGGATCTCAATCATCCGAAGACTCAATCGGTGTTGGGTCCTTAACACTAGAACCGGGCATGTCCACTTGATGCATGCTTTGCAGTTTTCGATCTATGCGGCCCAGATGAACATTTCCATGGTGTTGTGCAAGGCGTATTTCTTGAATGTCTCTCCTTATCTCATTTAGAATGGAGGTAGCTTTTGGGTCCCCTCTGATTTCCTAGATGTTGATAATTGCCTTAGCGAGTACACATTTAAGTGTCCAATATGTATGGATAAAATGCTGGAATAAGGACAGTCTGATTCTCGTGTTATCGGGGTCCTTTAAAAATTCCATTTCTTGATCTTGTCTTTCCCCTTCCTCCTTAGTGTTGCAGTCTCGCTCACATCCTGAGATAAGTGCTCTAACTTGTGGTGGAATACCAGTGGAGTAGGCATCAAAAATGTTTTCCATTACCTCTTTACCTAACTTCCTCCCTCTCTTGCTAGGGTCCATTGTAGGCTTAATTTGTTTCTGTTTCCCTTTGTATTTGGCCTCATTTTTTTTTCCTGTCCTTTAACCATACTGTCTTGCAGTACAAACCGTTGGATTGACTGACAGTGTTGGGGCAGGTTCGTGACCAGTGCTAGAGAAACACCTATATAGAAATTAGAGATACCTATATATTGCAATAGAATGTCAATAATTTCCTTAGTGAAACAACAGTGAAAGAGATTCGGACTATCAAGAGTGACATCCCCGTAATTAGAAAGCCAATACATGTCATAATTCCTTCTCCTCATCCAACAATTTAGAAGGGTGACGATATGAATTTTCTTATTCTGGCGCGACCGAAGATGCATGGCGAGAAGTATTCCATTCTCCTTCTCCATATTAACAGGCCGAGGGCAGAGACTTCCACTACGAGAATTGAACTCCCTCAGCACCAAAGATAAAAGACCCAATGAAAATTAAACACCCAATAAACCAGAACTTTGACAAAGTAGAACAAAGACCCCTTGTAACACAAATGAACCCCTTAGAAGCAGGAATGAGCCCCTTATAATAGATATAGGAATAGACCTCCTTGAAGCAAGAATGTTACCCCTAGAAACAGAATTGAGAATCCCATACCCCGGAAAAATACCAGTAGGACACCCCACAAAACCCCAAGAAGAAGGATAGATATTTGTATAAGAAGAGTTGGAGACCCGATATTGCAAAAAGACTCAGTGGTTGAAACTCTGGATAAACAATTAAACTTAGTGTTGTTGGAAGAATGGTCATTCAAAGCCATGTACTATAATTCATACGCTTGGGAAGATGAACTAATGGGGTTGCATACAGAGCGGAGGGTAAAATGCATGGTGCAGGGGGAATCGAAAACAAAACAATTAGGTCCACATGAGACCAAGCCAAACAAAAATAAAGACATGTAGTATTGGAACAGATCCTGTACCTTCTAACTTCTACTAGCAGACGTTCTGACCTGCTCCCGCGCTGCAGCTCTGTCTACTCTACCTTCCTTCGTAAACTGCCAAGATAAAATGCCACCTTTCCCCTCACCATCCTTCATAACTCCCTTAACAAGCCGACGTTGTTTCCCATGCAGCTCTTACATGATTAGTTGGCAACCACCGTCATTCCGGTCCATCATTATATTATGCGAGCTGTAGTACCTGCCCCTAAGTCCGCATGGCCTCATCAAGTGATCATGTGGTATGCACAGCTGCATGCTAGCTCTCCTCTCCTATCTCCCACTTGGCACCCCGATCGGGGAAAATTTTGTCTACAATGGTGTTATAGGGATAATCTAATTTATAGACAAAATAGGTTTTTTCACAGTAATGGTAAAATAATTTCAAGAACGAATGTGATTTTTTGTTGTTTATAATGAATTTTTGAATGCATAAATGGATTGAGCACCTTGAAAATCCCCTAGGGTACTCAAATTTTGCATATCAAACAACTTAAATTCAAGTTCTTAAAAATCTATGCTGAATTTTGATTAAAATTAAGGAGAAAACATGTCTTAAAAATACCATTTCACCTATAGGTTAGACTACGTGGTTGATATACATATATATATAAACACAGTGAAGTTAGAGACTAAAAAATAATAATTTCTTAAGATTTCCTTCAAGCTAATATAAGGAAACCCTTCCTTTTATTTTAAAAAAATGTTATTTTATATTTAAATATAATAAAGATAAAAATATCCAAGTTCTTACTATTTTGTAAGTAAGGAAGTCTTATAAAGTAATTAAAAGTGTGATAAGATCTCATTTTAAAATGTAATGGTAAGAAAAGTATAAAATTTGACTTGGTTAATTGAAAGAAATATTTGTATATGACAAAATTTAAAGGAAAACAAATACATTTAAAAAATATCTATAGCAATTATATTTAGCTAAAAACTTATTTAAAGAGATTAATAATATAAAATTTCATAATTATATTTTAATTTCAAAATTAATGTATAAATTATAGGAGAAATTTAATATTAATTTAAAAAAAAAAAAATTAAAAATTAAAATATATATTTTAAATGAGAATTTAAATTTAAAGAATATAAAAGGAAAAAAATTAAATTTTTATTTCAAAAGTATAAATAGCATAAAATATTAAATATTATTTTTAACAAATATACATATTTATTTAAATATTGAGGGGTTTCAACAATACATTATATTAAATATCATATAATATAATATCAAATATGATATCTAATATAGTAAAAAAGAAAAATATTATTTTTTTAATATAAGCAATAACATTAAATTTCTGATTAAAAATGAGAAAGATGAAATAAATAGTTTTTTAATAAATTTCTTATAATAATATTCCAAAAATTTAAAAGATACTATTATATATTATATATAGAATTATTATAAATAATAGTTATTTTTAAATTAATAATAAAATTAAAAAATATTATAAATAATAACTATTTTTAAATTAATAATAAAATTAAAAAATATTATTATAAATAATAATTATTTTTAAATTAATAATAAAAATAAAATTCTTTTTAGTTAAATTTTCACAATATAGACCATGTACATATGGATTTAATAAGTTTTTTCACTTCTCCAATTACTGGAAAAGAAAAAAATATGTTTGTGATTTTATGAAATTGTTTGAAACAAAATGTTATAATAAAATTGAATTAAGTTTTTCAAAAAACACTGAAGACTAAATAGCAATTGGAGAACTTATGCTGCAAATATTACACGATAATCGCAGATGATGGTTATAAACATTTACAATAGAACAGAAAATTTCAGTGGATAAAAAAGAAAACATAATTTAACGATATAATTTGACACGATAAAAGAATGGACTCTGTTTCAAATTTTATTATATATATAAGTTTTTAGGGCTTTGGTCGATTCTATGTTATTAAAGTATTTTTGTTGTTTGTCTAGGGTCAGGTTTAGTGGATGAGTTAATTTTTTTTTCTTTTTCTTTTTTTTGGTTGGGTGTGTGGATGAATTTGTTTAATTTGTGGATAATTTTCTTTTTAATTAAATTGATTAATTAAAAAAAAATATTATATAACAATTTTCATATAAATATGACATATAATTTTTTTGGGCCATATGGTATTAGTAAATATCATTATTGGTCAATGATGTTGTAACAAAGCCTATTTACAAACACTAGTGAATTTTTATGATAAAATAAAAGTAAATTACTATGATTTTGTTACATCTATTTTTAAATGTATATATATTTAAATCATATAATAATAATAATAATAAAATTATACTTTACTTAATTTTTATGTTTTTCTAATCTTTTTAATATGAAGTATATCATGAAGTCTTTTAATGCTTATTAACATTTAAGAGTCCTTTAATTTATATAATTGTGTTAATATTAACATAATTCAATTTTATTTTATTTTGTAAATTTCGTAGTACCTTTCTATTTTCATATTTTTAAAGAGCAAGTCTGTTGGCCACCGCAGAAAGTTAAAGGCTAACCAAAATTGATATTGTTTTTTCCTTCTAGTTACTACTTTTATCACTTTACTTTGTCTATAACATTTACAACTGAAAATGAAACTATAACTATTAACCACAAAAAACATGAGAAAAAACTATAAACTAAGAAGATTTTCCATCCAAAGAGTCCACAGGGGTTGGGTCCTTCGCCGTGGAGCCCAGCAGTTCCACTTGCTGCATACTTTGAAGCTGACGCTCAATCTTCCCAATTATGGCATTTGCTTGGATCTGTGCCTTCACCATCTCATGAATATCTTGTTTTATTTGTTGAAGTTCAAAAAGCACTGATGAGTTTCCTTCCTTTACTTCCATGCTTGCCATTGCCTTTGCTAGAACACATTTCATTTTCCAGTAAGTCTTAACTAATTGTTGGAACAGAGATACATGACCTCTTGTACTACCTGGGTTTGATATGAAATCCATTTTAGCCTCTGCTCGTTCAGGTCTTCATCTTCACAGTCACTTTGTCTCTCCCAACCATGAATTCTATTTCGGATGCAGAGCAGAAATACCCAGGACTCATGGATAGAAACACCAAGATCAATAACAAAATTCAATTTAATTTTTACTCAAAACAATATAAAATATACTTCAACCCTAAAAATTATAAATATAAATTCAAATTAAAAATAAAAATAAAATAAAAATATTTTTTTTACTATGCACACTCTTTTAAAAAAATTAAAATCTTAAAAGGAAATGTTTGTGAGAACCTCAATCTCATAAAACACCACTGTATGACATTAAGGAAATTGGACTAAAATGAAATTTTTTATTTTTTGAAAAAACAAAACATTATTAATTTTAAGATTAACATCAAATTAAATATCAATTTTAATATATTAAATTTAATAAATTATATATTTATATAAATCTATTTTAATATTATATAAAAAAATATACTCATTTTACTTTTCTAAATTTGAATTTATAAAAAATTCAATGCTTTACGTTGACTGCAAGTAAATACAATTAAACCTTTTAAGATTGTATCTCATAACCATTTAGATATATATATCTCATTAAAGTTAACAAGTAAATACAGCTAAACCTATTAAGATGCTTATCTCGTAATCATTTATATGTATCCAATTAAAGTCACTGAAAAGACCACGTTTGCAGAAAATTGAGGGTTTTTTTTAATAAAGAATACAAAGAAGCTTCTTAGAGAAACGAGATAAATTATAAGAAGAAGTATAAATAGGAGATATATTATTTTTATAATGTACAAAATTATCCAAGGTACATTGTAAAATTTTTATTCCATATAATTTAATATGTAATGAGTAATGACTTGTTTTTTTTTAATAAATGACTTATTAGCTGTAAATTTAAACAGAATATCTTTATAAATTTAACTGTGGCCACAAATAATGTAAATGGGTACCTGCAATAATAGGTAGGGTGTGGAATAATAAAATTCCTTTTTCCGGTCTGAATGATCGTATTACCATGTTATTTTTTGGAAACTGTACATGAACATTGGCATATTGCTTTTAAAATTATTCTGTTCTTGAACTCGACACGGTTGAAGGTGAATAGCGTAGCACAACCAATTGATATGTGTTTTCAATTGTTGTGATGTTGGCTTATATAACTAACTCAAGATCAAGCCCAAGGCCCTTTTTTTTTTTTTTTTTTAAATACTTGCTCTTTTTTAATTGAATCATATTGGAGATAATTATAGGCATCATTTTGGTATGAGAGAAGTATGCTTCTCTCTCGAAAGGGGAAAAGAAAATTGATTTTATTGAATTTTGACACTGATTTTTTTATTGAGAAATGGAACTTAGAATTGGAATAGGTAGAAGTTGAGGAAGAGGTCAACCAATTGCAAATGAGGAATTGAGAGATGAAGTAGGAACTTTTAGACTAAGGCTAGAAGCCATGGAGGCTACTAGGTATCATGATCACCCAGGGGATACTAGTGAGGAAGAAGAAATTCAAGAAGCAGAAGAAAAAGAATCCCAGAAATCAGATTTCTAAAGTCGGTTTTTGGTCCAGGTTTCTGGTATAAGGAAGAAGTACCTACATAAAGTGGCAGTTTAGATCCAGAAGAATTAACATATTGGATTAATTCTATGAATAACAATTTTAAGTATGTAGAGGTGTCTCAAGACAAACGTGCTGCTTTATGGCGGGATGAAGTGTAAGAAGAAAGGGCCTTGAAAAACAAAACCAAGATCAAGAGGTGGAGCAGGATGACTACTAAGTTGAAAAGTGAGTTCCTTCATAAAGATTATCATTTAATTTTGTTTAGAAAGATGCAGAATATTAAGCAAAACAGGATGACTTTTAGGGAGTATACGGAGGAATTTTACAAATTGAATATTAGATCAGGATATATAGAAGATACAGCTGAGAGAGTTGCCAAGTATATCAATGAATTAAGGTTTTATATTCAAGATGAATTAAGTTTAATGTCTTTGAGATCTGTTGAGGAAGCATAGCAGGTTGCATTGAAGGCTAAGGAAACATTGATAAGAAAGCAAGGTTAGAAAATGAGAACAAGGAGTGTTGGAACAAAAGAGCAGCAGCAAAAGGGAGAAGCGAGCATCTCAAACCAACAGTCACAACCATAGAAAAATATCGATGCTAGAGGAAGGAGGACTCCTTCGAGGGGTGGAGGCAGAAGCAAAGATTAGGCAAGATGTTTCACTTATGGATAGCTGGGAAATTATTCATCTGAATGTCGAGAAAAATTTGGAAAGAAAAAATGGATACAATTAGCACAAACTCAGCCAGAACCTAAACCTCCAAAGGTAGTGGAAGAATGTGTCAACCCATGAGAAGAAGGAGAAGCTTTGCTATTGAAACAAGTGTTGGATGCAGATTAACTTGTGCAAAGAAGAATCTTATTCACTACTACATGCAAGCCAAAAGGTAAATGTTGCAAAATAATTATTGATAATGGAAGTACTAATAATCAAGTTTCTACAGAGATGTTGGAGAAGTTGCAGCTCAATATAATTCCACATTCTGCATAATACAAATTTTCATGGCTACAAAAGGGCAACAAATGTTGGTGAATGAACAATGTCACTTGGAGTTCTAAATTGGACAATACAAAGAACGGGTTCTTTTTTATATTGTTCAGATGGATACTTGTCATGTCTTGTTTGGAAGAGCCTCGCAATATGACAAAAGGGTGAACTATGATGGTAGGATGAACACATACAGTTTTGAGAAGGATGGACAAAATCATGTGTTACTACCTATAAAATTAAATCTACCAGAGAGGCAACGGATCCAAACATATTGTTAATGAGCGAGAAACAATTGGTTACCAACAGTGAAAAAATTAGGAAGCACGAGCAATCAAGAGAAGTAGAGGTGACTAATCTACATTGAACAAATTAGAATTCATTTAATTTCGAAGATGAAATGTTTAGGGAACAAGAAAATGTAAAATCAATAGTTATTTCCACGATAGAAATGGTCATAACAGAGGAGATTCAGTTTAATAAACAACATTTCATAATACTGAATAAATATGTACAGGATACTGTAAATGAAAAAATGGGAGTGAGTCTTGAACATAAATACAATGCAGAACAAAAAAACCGGCATTCATGGTTTCAATTGATCCTTGCAGTTGTATGGATTTTATTTTCTTGGATAATGAAAGGGAGGATCTACCTAATCAAGGAGAAATAAATGCAAGAAAATCATGTTCGATGTCAAAGGTGGAAAATTCAATTGCAATCAGTAAAATTATGCAGGACGGAATGGATATGAGGATTGCTTAAATGGGGGAATCACCCAAAGAAGTAACCTTGGGTATCTACTGCATTGTTACAGAAAAGCAATAACAAGGAGCCTCATGAATAAGAGTCCATGAACACTTTGAAGTTTGGGTGTATGATGCAGGAGCATCGTGAAAGTTGTATTCCGTATAATTTTTATGATATGTAGTTTCTAGAAGCCTAGGTTAGTTGAGTGAGTAATGAGGTGTTTTTTTTATAAATGGCTTATTAGCTCCAATCATCCGGAGATTGAGAGTTAAGTATTAGTTAATATTGTTTTCTATTTTTAGATCCTATTATTATGAATCTAAACAAAATATCGTTGTAAATTTAATTGTGGCCACAAATAATATATTTGAATACATGCGATAGCAGGGTGTGGGTGTGGAATAATAAAATTAATTTTTCCAGTCTCGATGATGGTATTCCTTTGTTATTATTAGGAAATTGTACATGAACATTGAGAGATTACTTTTAAAATTATTTTTTGCAAGGTAGTCAGTGAATGCGTTGAGGATTTATGCACAGGGTCCACCACTGAATGCGATCAAAGGGGAATCGAGGTTGGAGAGAAGATGGATCTATGATTGGCAAGAGTCCATTAAAAGAAACCTTAGTGTAATTTCTCATGATTTTCTCCATTAGAGTCACAGAGGTGTCAATTAGTGCCATATGTTGAATGTTTTGCAAGAAAGCATCCACAGGCATCGCCGTAAGCATTACAGTGAAGACCCTTCTTCTCTGTGAATCGCGTGATAGGCATAAATAAATCAACCTCCACGCATGTGTTGTTTATTGGAAATTAAGGGTATAAAATAAGTTCTGGAACTCGACACATTTGAAGGTGAATAACATAGCATGACCAATTGATATGTGTTTTCAATTGTTGTGATGTTGGCTTATTTAAGTAATTCAAGATCAAGGCTGAAGGCCATTTTCATATATATATATATATATATATATAAATATATTATAAAATCCTTGATTTATCTTAATTGAATCATATTGGAGATAATGGTAGGCATCAATAAGAAATGATATGCTACCCACACTAGTTCCAAGGTATTATTAGGCTACCATTTCTCATGAGTTACCATAGAAAGGCTTACATAAAACCCCACAACTGAAATTTTACAAAGAAAAAACCATTGTATAAAAATGAATAAGAGGAACGTTAGCGTGAGGTATGATTTTTAACAAACTTTAACAAGGAATAAATTTGACTGTACATTCAAAGAAGGAATCAATTTCTCATCATCGGTTCAATTCTAAGAGAAAAAGGTTCCTTCCACAAGTGCCATGCTCAATGGGACTGCTACTCCTCCCACATCGTCACTACTAATAATTAACAGTATGGTATGCATGGGAATCCTTTCTATGAATGAGAAAGAGGAGGACCTTTTGATTCTCTTTCCTTAAAAATTATTGTACTTGTATCACCATTAACATGCACTCTACTTCCTGCATTTGAGTCATGGTTGTTGAGGTACTCTTTCTTATTTTAATTGAAACTAAACCCATGGAAAATGTTGCAGATGCCATTGTGATTTTCAACACCTGGATCTTTCAGCCAAAATATGAGTTAAACTATGGACAATGGATTCTGTGCGATTCTCCTCAACTATGAATCAATCTCCTCAACTAACCAACTAAGCCAGACTTGCTATTTTCCTCTAGATGGAGGTACGACCCCAACTCTCCTTCAAAAAAATAACTGCTTCAAACCTACAATTCCAGAAATCTGTGGCTTGAGGGAGGCATGAGACCCACGACTTGAGGTACTCTGCAACCAATATTAATGCCATTGGCTCAGTGACATTTTCTGAAAATTCAAAATTTCATTATCCCGTCATCAATTTGAAAATGGAAGATTATGGATACATGATACATATGTATGGTGAATGGCATTGATTACAGTGATGAAAAATGATATGGAAACAAAAATGAACCATTAGGGGAATTTTGAGGTCTAAAATGGGACTCCTAAGGAAATTATAAAATAATAGTGGAAATAATAAAATAATATTAGCTTACATCATCAAATTTTAGAGGGAAAAAAGAAAAAACTACTTTTTCAACTCGTATTTTCAACTTATCTTTGTATGGTTTCACTCAAATTTTGAGTGGGAACACTCGTTGGATGCAGAATTTGATTCCTCAACCCATGTTGCATACTTTCGATGGACCCTGCTACATGAAAAATGAGAAATACCTGAAAAATGTGATTGCAATTACGATTTTTCATGTATTTCTCAGTTTTTTGTAGCAGATTTCATTGTAAGTATGCAACATGGGCACTCCTTGGATGAGGAATTAAATTTTACATCCAATGAGTACTCCTTCTCAAAATTTTAGTAAAGCATTACGGAGATAAGTTGAAAATACGAGTTGAAAAAGTAGTTTTATTATTTTTTAATCTTTGTACTTTTTTATTCCAAAAATGATGAATCATCCCCCATGGTTGACATCATCATATTATATCTCATTGGTTCTTATAAAGTTTATTTGGGTTGTGTATTTTTCTTAGGAGGCCCATTTTAGACCTAAAAATTCCCCTAATGGTCGATAAAAGGTAGGAGGTAGACGTCACTGGAGATTGGATGCGTCATCGAAGGCTAGACAGGTTCACACATAAAGGTATCCAAAACGTAGATGATTTAGAGTACTACGAATTAATGTGTATGCATTGACTCTTTCAAATTCAAATTAATGCATATACATCCATTCTCGTGTAGGGCATGTACCAAGGATGCATAGGTATGTCATATGTATATATGGTGGGGTGTCTTAATAGACGAGTAACATTGGAAATATTGGTTGCCCTTATTCTATCTTTTATGCACATTTTTTCCCTTCCTATTTAATTTGGGGATTTTAATTTACCTATTCAATTATACGTTTTCAAAGGGCTCATTAAAGAGGATATTTTATAAGGTAGTCAGGGAGATATTGTTGTGCAATATTTTCTCGAATTTTATCTTGATAAGACTCTTTCCACTATTATCTTTTCAATTATCGATTGGTCGGGTGTAAGATCACAAATGATGAAATAATCAATAGATTTGGCACATTTAGGTGTTCTAGTTAAAAACATTGCAGTAAAGATAATTAACTCCACGGGATCTGGTAATGCATCCATTTTATTTATTTTATTAACTGAAAACAAAGATACATTCCCATATAAAAATATCTGAGTCCTTGCAGTGGCATGCTCGATTGCTCATTAAAATAGAAAACCAATACTGAAGCACAATTGTGGACCCTCTATGGATCCACCAGAAAAATTCACCATGGGGTTTTCGTCTTGGGATCAATGCTAGAAATGGTCATGCCAAGTTCTCAACCCAAACACAATAAGATAGATAAACCGAAATGATTGTAAATTCCTAGCTTTAATCCCCTTTTATAGGCTTGATGGACCTTATATTATTATTTTCCCTTGAAAACCGACAACAAATACCATGGGCCGATACCATGGGAAAATACCACGGTAATACCATGGACCAATTCCGTCCACTTTTACCAGTTCGAGAAAGGGAATATTACAAATCTTCCCGCCCAAAGATTGCTTGTCCTTAAGCGATCCACTTCTATCCACAACATAAGCATTTGTACATTGATACCAAGATCCCATACAACCTAATGTACTGTTCCATCCCTCCATGTTGAATGGTCCTGAATGGATCCTTCGATACCTGGATCCCAAAAAATCCTCTAAAAAATACTTCAATTGATAGATTTACCTAGATCCCAAACAATCCTTTGGTCAATCCTACCGCCAATGGATTCTCCTGTATCCCAATTCCACCTAAATCCTGGGATCTATGGGTTATGGTACCATTTCAGCGCTCCATCGCTGCCTGCGCCAGATGGCCCAAGCTGTAATATGCCCTTGGCTATCGGTAGCCTCCAAATAATCAACTCATTAATAGAATACCAACTCACAATCTCTCGCAAATCCATACTTGGGGAAGGATGAATATCTGCAAATCTACTATGTTGATGTTGTTCGATGCTCAATTCATGTTGCTCTACTTAGTTACCCAACATGATGTATTTGAAGAACTCTACCCTGCTCTTACCAATGTATAAAGGTGGGTTGGTAGTGTTACATGCCTTATCTATGTACTCTTGTAGAGGGCTTCTCTGGAACCCCCAACTGTACTCCTCTTGATGCCTTGTGAGGGACTTGAGTCATTCCTTAACATTAGATAACTTGGTCGTTGATTCGAGACATACCCCTATGAGATCCTCAATTTTTCTATTCTCCTGTAGGACAATGTCTCGCACTGTCCATACTCTTTACTTCAACAACATAATATCTGTCTTGAAATGCATGATTCTTTCCTAAAAGTCTTCTACTGGAAATTTTGGTTCCATGCTGAATGTCTTTGTACTTGTCTGCACTGGATGCCCAACGACCACTATCTCAACTTGAGCCTTTGACGGGATTTCTAGGAATCGTTCATTGTGAAAATTATGTCTGTCATGTTTCTCCTCGTGATCATGCTCATCAGGTCGGCTTATTACTACTGACTCATCAATTGATTCTCCTTGAATGTCTTCTTCCTCGTCCCCTCCACATGTGAGGATAGGTTGTCCACCCTCTTTGATTTTCAAACATGGATGTACTGGGGAATTGTTATCTATACCTGATTTCCCATATACTTTATGGATGGATTCAACTACCATATCATCAGGAGAAATTCCCTCCTTCCTTTCGCCATGTACTTTGTCAAGCTGACTGATCAGCTTGTCCTGCAAGTTTCTCTAAAGATCATGGTGTTGTTGCTCACGATTTTTACTTGACTACTCAAATCCTTCATAGGTCCTCTCCCCAAAACTGATGAACCCCATTATGGATGAATCCCCATGACATGAATAAGTCTCTAATTGTTCTTCCCTTGTCGCCTCCTTATCAACTGGACATGAATGGTCAAGTGCCCAAAGTCCCTTGCATACAAAGCATGAGCCTTTCCTCCTTAGTTCATTCTTGTTGTCTCCACAAATATTTATTAGTTCCTCCCTGGTTAAATTATTTCTAAGTAGATTGATGTCTTTTTTTATCAACCCTTCAACTAGTTCATAAACGGCAGGTGGTACAATTAGATCCTTCCTCCAAATGGCCAACAATTTGGATCTCAATTGTTCGCAGATTGTCCTATCTTCTCCTAAGATCGGAGACATGATATTTTGCATATATGTTTTGATGAATTTTGGATGAGATGCTATAATTTTGGTGCAGAAGTATTGGAGCATCTGAAGGATTAAATCATCACACTCTAGATCCGACATATGTATACCAAATCTGAATGTCGCCATGCGTTCCAAAATTGTGCGCTTCTGGAAAAAAGTAAAAATGGTGGTGTTGGCCAACCCTTGGAGTGCTTCTACTATTACCTGAAAATTCCTCCTCATGATGTCATCATTGTAGGGTAGTAGCGGTGTTGTTAAGGCTATGATTTTACTGAGACAAGAGATGACTGCGAGTCTTACCCTTTCACAAGAATGTTCCAAGAACCTAGGTTGTATAAAAGCAAGCATGGACGGCTTCAAGGCCTAACTTGACCCTTTCCATTTTGATTGCTCTATCAAGCTTGGAGCCATATCTAATGTTTCCAGTTGTAGGAGGACATATTCTGACTTTGTACCCTACAATTTGGATCCAAGATCAAAGATACACTTGCTTTTTACATCTTCCTTCCGGATATCTTTTGACTGTTGAAGGATAACATGGACCTTTCCAGAGAAGAGTCTATTGTTCTGCTCTTGCTTCTTATTTGTATGTTGTTTCCATATTTGATCCACAAAAGTATTATATCCCATAGAATCGACTGATATTTCATTATGTTGATTCCTGTGGCATTCCCAAAAATAAAATGATGACATTATGGCTCTACATCAATGGATCTCAATACTTCGCCAATGAGAAACCTAGGAATGATCCCTGTCTAGCAAATAACTTTCCAGCCTTTCAACAATGACCATATTTTCAAGAAATTTATGAATCTTCCATACACATGAATAAATATCATGGGTACATTTATTCATAACAGGCTGATATACAAGCTATAATGTTAGATTAGCTTCTTCTAGCCTGGTGGCCCATCAACGTTGCAATATCATAATTGTGGTTATGCTATTATTAAATAATACTTCCATGATAATATTCCGCTCAAAGGTATGAACCAAATAACCATGAAATGATAACCACATGATGTATTATAATAAGAGACTTTATATACCAATCCAACCAATTACTATATCAGTAATAATTCCATACTATTACACAGGAAAAATAACATCTACCTCTTAGTGGTGGGAAAATACCTTTATGACTCCCCAGAGACTTTCTAATCCTCCTCAGAGTGAGAAGATGGCACCCTAGGCCCTAATTTATTTTGTACAACGAGCAATGGGCCTCCAACTCCATGTTCATGTACGATCAACTCTGCGTGGGATATACGGTCCTTCGATAGCCTACTTAAGCATTCAGTCTTACCTAGGCAATGCGACTGATCTCTCCCAGTCCAGTGAACATGCAATTGGCTCAGTTTAGTAATGTGTTTAGTGTCCTTACAAGGGATTGACCTTAGCTAGTGGTGCAACAGATCCGCTGGATATATCTGGCAGGGGTGATGGAAATAATTAAATGTCTTCTCAACCCATGCCTATGGTGCTTAATGACCTCGAAAACTTCCTTGACTCATACATTGGTTATGTAGCCTCTACATAGAGAAAATGTCGTCCAACTTTATTCTGCATACACGTCAACTCGTGTGACACCCGTCCCTTCCACCGCTCAGGTTCCTCAGGGACTACGAGCTTCAATCACCACACTATTTCTCAGTGGTTGCACTCCCTTTGGCTTGGCGTGGCAGATCACGACCCCTCCTCGCCAGGTCAACTAGTGCAACGTTAGCCCGTCTACTCCTCTCTGGCTGATCGCACTTCCCTTCTCTTTCTGTAACAAATCTGAGACTGTTCTACAACTTGAAATTAGCACGAATTGCGCACAATGGATGTCATCTTCACAAATAGGTATGCTTCTTAAAATAAATGTGGATGCCAACGAATGTCGATGAATTCACCATAATAATTACACCCTTTTTATGAGATTTGAGAAAGTGGCTTCATCATTCACATCCTCAATGTTCCCTCGTTCTGTCATGGTCGACTGACTCGGCTTTTGACTCAAGCTCTGGTGTGACAAATTGTATCATACTTCTTGCACTTCGTGTAGAGAAAGGCTCCTTCAATGATTCAACCCTTTTCTTATAGATAGAGATAAGAAATGGATGAATACCTCGATCTCCTTCTAGAAATGATGAGTCTCTGATATGCAATAAATTGGCATGATGCATAAATGACTCAACCTTTTGTATATGCAATTATTTTGGTTTTCAACACCCTTATACATCGGCTTTGACTTCGCATGGTCCTTCTGGAACCCACAGTGCTATCTCAGTGGCTTTTGGCATGCCGCTTTTCGACCCCTGCAATTATTAGTGGCAGTGTGTAGGCCCACAACTGTGGAAATCACATGGACTTCGATATTTGGAATTATGGTTACTGAGGGTTATGGCTACCCAACTCAATGCACGAGAATATGGACTTGATTAATTTTCTCGCTTGTGCCGCTCCAAATATTAGCCTCTCCTCACAGCTCAACTATCGAAACCTCCATATTTGACAAATATATCAAACAATACTGTTGGACTTCAGCATGATGCGCTCCTCAGTGATGTTTTATGGCCTCTCAATAATGACCCCTCGCATACTCCTAAACTAATGCAATCCACATTCGCTCCTTCATCTTTAATTCACCATTTTCCACTTTCTTTCTCAATTATGAGCTACCCTTATTTAGATATGGGTGAGATCTGTGATTCGACCCTTTCTTAATAAATGGTTTGAGCCTCTTGATAAGATTAGTTCCTTCGGTCTCTTTGTGCTCCCACAAAGAGAGTTAATTTCAGTAAATAAATCTTGAAATTGTTCATCCAACTAGGGCAGCTACAGAAAAGCACCGAGATTGGGCGAGTCAATGGCTAGGGTGATTATGGAGAATCATCGAAGACTAGTTTCTCCTAACCCTCAATCTACAATAAAACACCCTCAGGCTGGAAGGATGCACATCTCTGATACCACTGTAAGATCCAAAATGATGAAATAATCAATATATTTGGCACATCTAGGTGTTCTAGTTAAATAAAATTGTAGTACATACACTGAACACCACGGGATCTAGTAATGCAGCCCTTTTATTTATTTTATTAACTGAAAACAAAGATACATTCCCATACAAAAATATTTGAGCCCTTGCAATCGCATGCTTAGCTGCCCATTAAAACAAAAAACAATATTGAAGCACAATAGTGGACCCCATATGGATCCACCAGACAAATTCACCTGTAGGGTTTTCATCCCAGGATCAATGCTAGAACTGGCCACGCTAATTTCTCAACCCAAACACAATAATATAGATAAACTTGAATGATTCTAAATGCATAGCATATATTCCCTTTTATAGGCTTGATGGACCTTATATTATTATTTTTCCTCGAAAATTGACAACAAATACCATGGGTTGATACCATGGGAAAATACCACAATAATACCATGGACCGATTCCGTCCACTTTGACCAGATCATGAAAGGGAATATTACATCGAGTCGCATTCTATAGGAATTCTCTCACAAGGTATGAAATAGGAGGTTGATGTGGCGATATGTGGCTCCTCTCTCATGCCTTTCGAGTTCCGCTGTATCGGCTACTTTAGGAGACTGTTTCAATTGTATCGGTTGAGTAACGTTGTGAGTAGACAACTGGCTCTACGTAGGTTCCCATAATTTGAAAAAAATACATATGGAGCTATCACTCCATTAATGGGTAGGGGAAGTATATTCCACCCAATCGATAATGTATTTGGTTAAATCAGATGGATAGCATATACTTCCCCGCCCATTAATGAAGTGATAGCTCCATATATATTGTTCTCCCTCACAATTCAGCGTTGTGGTACATGTTTTATCAAATGGTTGGGATATGTCGACCAAAAGGGATAGTTGTGTTTTCCCAATGGCATCCTCGATTGGTTTGGTGTAGTGTTTAATAGCTCAATGATTTTTTGGGACACTCCATAGTCCTCATTTTTTGAAACAATATAAAAATGTTGATATGTTTTCCCCCTCAGACCTGTTGAGAGATTTTTTTACAGGTTTAGAAGCTTTATTCGAGGTAGCAGTGGAAGAAGAGAGTTATGTCCATTGTTTGTCGAGGAATAAGCCATAATTCTTGCATAATGACAATTTAAAGGAATTTTCTCTAATGTTTGCATCTAGTAACTTGGTATTTGGGAAAGGTTTGGCTATCACCTCTTCCACTCTCTTGAAGAAAATCTAGCCAAAACAAAAGTTGATAAAGGCTACACCAAACGTTAAGAGTTTGATGTTGGGGGTGGATGTATATTGGGATCTATTTGAAAGTTTGAAGTTCCAGGATCTAGTTAGAAGGTGGGAGTTTACTAAAATCTTGAGAAAAACATTAAAGGGGTAGGTCGAACACAATTAGGCTCCCATTCTCAATTACTGGTGTAAGGTAAATATCCTGCACAAGGGATGGTTTTGTTTTCATTATGAAGAAGTCTCCAATTGTTCTTCCCTTATCGCCTCCTTATCATCTCGACATGAAGGTCAAGTGCCCAAAGTCCCTTGCATAGAAAGCATGAGCCTTTCCTCCTTAGTTCATTCTTGTTGTCTCCACAAATATTTATTAGTTCCTCCTTGGTTAACTTCTTTCTAAGTAGATTGATCTTCTGTTTGATCAACCCTTCAACTAGTTCATAAGCGGCAGGTGATACAATTAGATCCTTCCTCCAAATGGCCAACAATTTGGATCTCAATTGTTCACAGATGGCTCTATCTTCTCCTAAGATAGGAGACATGATCTTTTTCATGTCTATTTTGATGAAGTTTGGATGAGACAATGTAATTCCGGTGCAGAAGTATTGGAGCATATGAAGGATTAAATCATCACACTCTAGATCCAACATAAGTATACCAAATTTGAATTTCGTCACGCGTTCCAAAATTGTGCACTTCTGGAAAAAAGTAAGAATTGTCCAACCCTTGGAGTGCTTCTACCATTACCCAAAAATTCCTCCTCATGATGTCATCATTGTAGGGTAGTAGCGGTGTTGTTAAGGCTACGATTTTACTGAGACAAGAGGTGACTGTGAGTCTAACCCTTTCACAAGAATGTTCCAAGAACTTAGGTTGTATCAAATCAAGCATGGACGGCTTGAAGGCCTAACCTGACCCTTTCCATTTTGATTTCTCTATCAAGCTCGAAGCCATATCTAATGTTTCTAGCTGTAGGAGGACATATTCTGACTTTGTGCATTGCAATTTGGCTCCAAGATCAAAGATACACTTGCTTTTTACATCTTCCTTCCGAATATCTTTCGATTGTTGAAGGATAACATGGACCTTTCTAGAGAAGGGTCTGTTGTTCTTCTCTTGCTTCCTATTTGTATGTTTTTGCTATATTTGATCCACAAAAGTGTTTATCCCATAGAATCGACTGATATATCATTATGTTGATTCTTGTGGCGTTTCCAAAAATAAAATGACAACATTATGGCTTGGCATCAATGGATCTCAATACTTAGGCAATGAGAAACCTGGGAATGATCCCTGCCTAGCAAATAACTTTCCATCCTTTCAACAATCACCATATTTTCAAGAAAGATATGAATCTTCCATACACATGAATAAATATCATGGGTACATTTATTCATAAGAGGCTGATATACAAGTTATAATGTTGGATTAGCTTCTTCCAGGGCGGCCCATCAATGTTGCAATATCATAACTGTGGTTCTCGTATTATTAAATAATACTTCCATGATAATATTTAGCTCAAAGGTATGAACCAAATAACCATGAAATTATAACCACACGATGTGTTATAATAAAATACTTTATATGTCAATCCATCCAATTACTATATCAACAATAATACCATACTATTACACAAGATCAATAATAACATCTACCTCTTAGTGGTGGGAAAATACCTTTATGACTCCCCAGAGACTTTCTACTCCTCAGAGTGAGAAGATGGCACCCTAGGCCCTAATTTGTTTTGTACAATGAGAAATAGGCCTCCAACTCCACGTTCCTATATGATCAACTCTATGTGGGATATATGGTCTTTCGATAGCCTACTTATGCCAATAAGCAGTCGGTCCTACCTAGGCAATGTGAGTGATCTCTCCTGATCCAATAAACACGCAATTGGCTCAGTTCAACAATGTTTTTAGTGTCCTTACAAGGGGTCGACCTTGGCTAGTGGTGCGACACATCCACTAGATATGTCTGGCAGGGGTGATGGAAATAATTAAATGTCTTCTCAACCCATTCCTGTGGTGCTTAATGACCTCGCAAACTTCCTTGACTCATACATTGGTTATGTAGCCTCTACATAGAGAAAATTTCATCCAACTTTCTTCTGCATGCACGTCGACTCGTGCGGCACCCACCCCTTCCATTGCTCAGGTTCCTTATGGACTACGGGCTTCGATCACCACACTATTTCTTAGTGGATGCACTCCCTTTGGCCTGGCATGGTAGATCGCGACCCCTCCTCTCCTGGTCAATAGGTGCAACGTTAGCATGTCTACTCCTCCATGGTTGATCACACTTCCCTTCTCCTTCTGCGACAAATCTGAGACTGCGCTACGCCTTGAAATCAACACGAATTGCGCACAATGGATGTAGTCTTCAAAAATTGGTCTACTCCTTAAAATAAATGAGGATGCCAACAAATTTCGATCAAGTCACCATAATAATTACACCCTTTTTATGAGATTTGAGAAAGTGGCTTCATCATTCACATCCTTAATGTTCCCTCATTCTGTCCTGGTCGACTGAATCGGCCTTTGACTCAAGCTCTTGCGTGAAAAATTGTATCAGACTTCCTGCACTTCATGTAGAGCAAGGCTCCTTCAATGATTCAACCCTTTTCTTATAGATAGAGATAGGAAATGGATGAATACTTCGATCTCCTTCTAGAAATGACGAGTCTCTGATATGTAATAAATTGGCCTGATGCATAAATGACTCAACCTTTTGTATATAAAATTATTTTGGTCTTCAACACCCTTATACATCGGATTTGACTTTGCGCGGTCCTTCTGGAACCCACAGTGCTATCTCAGTGGCTTTTGGCATGCCTCTTTTCGACCCCTGCAATTCCTAGTGGTAGCGTGTAAGCCCACAACTGTGGAAATCACATGGAATTTGATCTTTGGAATTATGGTTGTGGAGGGCTATGGCTACTTGACTCAAGGCACAAGAATATGGATTTGAATCCTTTGCTCGCATGTGTCGCTCCAAATATTAGCCTCTCCTCACAGCTCATCTATCAGAACCTCCAGATTTGACAAATATATCAAACAATATTGTTGGCCTTTAGAATGATGTGCTCCTCAGAAATGTTTTATGGCCTCTCAATAATGACCCCTCACATCTTGCTAAACTAATGCAATCCATGTCCACTCCTTCATCTTTAATTCACCATTTTACACGTGTTTACTAGATTATGAGCTATCCTTATTCAGATCTAGGTGAGATCTGTGATTCGACCCTTTCTTAATAAATGGTTTGAGCCTCTTGATAAGATCAGTTACTTCGATCTCTTTGTGCTCCCACAAAGAGGGTTAATTTCAGAAAATAAATCTCATGTAGATGAAATTGTTCAACCAACTAGGGAAACTACAGAAAATCACCAAAATTGGGTGAGTCAATGGCTAGGGTGATTATGGAGAATCATTTAAGACTAGTTTCTCCTAACCCTCAATTTGCAATAAAACACCCTCAGGCTGGAGAGATGCATAGCTCTGATACCACTGCAAGATCCCAAACGATTAAATAATCAATAGATTTGGCACATCTAGGTGTTCTAATTAAAAAAAATTGCAGTAAAGACACTGAACACCACGGGATCTGGTAATGCAGACCTCTTATTTATTTTATTAACTGAAAACAAAGATACACGCCCATACAAAAATATTTGAGCCCTTGCAGTCGCATTCTCAGTTGCTCATTAAAACAAAAAACCAATATTGAAGCACAATCATGGAACCCGGATGGATCCACCAGACAAATTCACCATGGGGTTTTCATCTTGGGATCAATGCTAGAACTGACCACGCCAAGTTCTCAACCTAAAAACCATAATATAGATAAACCTGAATGATTCTAAATGCCTAGCTTGTATTCCCTTCTATAGGCTTGATGGACCTTATATTATTATTTTTTCTCGAAAATCAACAAATACCATGGGCCGATACCATGGGAAAATACCACAGTAATACCATGGACCGATTCAGTCCACTTTGACCAGATCAAGAAAGGGAATATTACATCGGGTCACGTTCTATAGTAGTTCACTCACAAGGTACGAATTAGGAGGTTGATGTGGTGACATGTGGCTCCTCTTTCATGCATTTTGGGTTCCGCTCTATCAGCTACTTTAGGAGATTGTTTCAATTGTATCGGTTGAGTAACGTTGTGAGTAGACAACTGGCTCTACGTAGGTTCCCATAATTGGAAAAAAATATATATTGAACTATCACTTCATTAATGGGAGGGGGGAGTATATTCCACCCAACTGATAATTTATTTGGTTAAATAAGACGGATGGCATATATTTCCTCGCCCACTAATGAAGTGATAGCTCCATATATATTTTTCTCCCTCATAATTCAATGTCGTGGTACATGTTTTATCAAAGGGTTGGGATATGTCGAGAAAAATGGATAGTTGTGTTTTCCAAGTGGCTTCCTCGGTTGTTTTGGTGTAGTGTTTGATAGCTCAATGATTTTTTGGGTGGGTCCATAGTCCTAATTTTTTGAAACAATATAAAAATGTTGATATGGTTTCCCCCTCAGACCTGTTGAGAGATTTTTTTCCAATTTTAGAAGCTTTAGTGGAGGTAGCAGTGGAAGAAGAGAGTTATGTCCATTGTTTGTCGAGGAATAAGCCATAATTCTTGCATAATGAGAATTTAAAGGAAGTTTATCCATTGTTTACATCTAGTAACTTGGTATTTGGGAAAGGTTTGGCTATCACCTCTTCCACTCTCTTGAAGAAAATCCAGCCAAAACAAAAGGCGATAAAGGCTACACCAAACATTCAGAGTTTGATGTTGGGGATGGATGTCTATTGGGATCTATTTGAAATTTTGAAGTTTCGGGATCTAGTTAGAAGGTGGGAGTTTACTAAAATCTTGAGAAAGACAGTAAAGGGGTAGGTCGAACACAATTGGGCTCCCATTCTCAATTACCGGTGTAAGGTAAATATCCTACACAAGGGATGGTTTTGTTTTCATTTCCTCTATTTAGAGGACAAAAATAATATTGTATCATTTCCATGGGTGAGGGGTAGGGGGTATTTATCACTATAAATATGGTCTATGAGTTTCAACCCTCTCGTGGAAGTGTTGCACGTTAAAATAATATGGATGAATATGTTCGTTTTACCTCTCAAACTCTAGACCAAATCGGTCATCATGGAGATTGCAAATAAAGTGGGGAAATAATATTATGTGGAGAAGGGAGTGTAGGGATGTTGGATAAAAGAGTTTCCTAGTCTCTAGTTGAAGTCAATTTTAAAGGAGGATTTCCATTGAAGTTATATATTCTTTGGGGTCATTTCCATCACATACACATTATAGAGAAAGGTTGTTTATTCTCAATAAGGGCATCCTTATTGGAAATGGAATTTTGGAAAAATATGGCAAAAAAAGGTCCAACTCATTGTTGTAAAGAACTTAGAAAAGGGATAGAACCAAAAAAAATAAAATCATTATATATCATATAAAGGATGCCATTTGGGATTTGGGGCCAGGGACACTTATATGGATAAGGAAATGGCCAAAAAGGAGGCCTACTGAGAAGAGGGGGTGAAAAATTATTTCCTGGGTTCTAAATGTATATTTCCCAATAATCCTTATCAGTAAACATACAAAGTATATTCTTGTGCTTGGACTTTATCCTCGAGATTTTTTTTTTTCAATCGAACATCTAAAAATGGCCTCCTTGCTAATTAATGATAGCTATCCACTTGTTATACTAAAGGAAGGCTTAGATATGTTCCATTGCTTAGATTTCCACCAATTTCTCGATCTGAATTCCAAATTTAAATAGAAAAGAGCCAAATATTGACTCTTGTCTATGAACATTATCAAGGCCTAGCCTATCTACATTATTCAGTTTGATCTTTTCCTGCATTTTGGGTGATTGGTTTCCTCCCTGGTTCCAATATTAAAAATATCCAATACGATCTTAATCTCACCTTAACCTCTTCCTGTTCTGTAGTGTAAATCATTTTTTACAAATGTTACCTACTACCTCCATATATACCCAACTTGGCAAATATTTCATAAAATTCCTCAAATTGAAGGTGTTAATTTAAATCCCACAATGACTTTGTATACCCTATAATTTAACTCCATGAAATTACAAATCGATGTCATTTGAAATACAATGCCTTTTAACTATTATCACTTTTGTTGCATTATCCCACCTGACATCTACAACATGAATTCTTAATAGAACTTCATAAAATTCATAATTTCTAGGCTCTGAGTTGCAAAGGTGTTCCACTTTAAGTCACCTACCTCAAAAATTCAATGAATTCATGATGCATTAAACAAGAACCTACACAACAATATCCTGTTATAATCTCATCTTTCTTATTAAAGTCTTGATTCTATATAAAATAATATGCATGACCAAGATGATAAAAAACGCAAAAATAATATTTATGGCACAATAATCCTGACTTGTGTTGTATAAATGTTCTTCTAGCTCTCTCCACGAGTCTTGGATGGCTTCAAATACACAAAAGTAAAAGAGATTAAATTTGTAAAATATATAAAGAAATATTTACATCCTTATACTTGTTACAATAGATATAAATTCAACATCAAATTTGAGAAAATTCTAAATCCATCTTGATGTTAATATGGGATTAGCACCAATTACAAACAATATTATGAATTAAATTAATTATTTGTTAGAAAGGAAAGAGGGAAGTGCTGTTAAGATTCTGAAATAAATTAAAAGCACAATAAAAATGTATCTGAAAAGGAGGCATATCCGTCAAACACAAAATTAGCTATTGATTTGAGTATGAATGTTAGTTTTGTTGTGCTAATTTCATGTTCAGATTTAAAATATATTTATTGATCTTATGCTTGATGTACATAGTTTACCTTGTTATTTATGTGTGTCAACAAGTAGCTTAACTGAGTTATTATCAGTGAATTCAAGAGCATAAAGTATGAAATTCAAATTCTGAACAATGACAACAAAATACACAGCAAACCATCACAATTGATCCATCAACACAAAGTTTTGATGAAGGAGTTCACCCCTCTTGGGCTACATCTCCTTGGTCCAGCTTCCATGGCTTGGGCCTCTGTATTAGCTCAATAGTGCAAAAATTGTTGTTTACATGCATCAAATGCTCTTGAAACATACTACAATGTGTCCACAATACCAAAATCTATGAAAAATGACTATTCATTCTCTCAATTTGGCCTTCAACTGATCTAGGCATGGCCTTCCCTCTCGGTGACCCTAGGCTTCCTTTTTTTTTCAAAGTGAAAAAAAAAAACATTTAGAATTACTCCTCTACCTCTGCAACCTATACCAATGTGTTCAAAGCATGCCAATCTACTACTAATGACCCTTCATGAGCCAAAATTGGTCGAAAATTGCTCAAAATATGGCTCACTCAAATTTTCGAGGAAATCTCCTCCGAATATGGAGAAGACTCCAGATAAGACTGCCAATTTTGGAGGTTCCACCGGTTTTGGAGGCGCCCCTAAAAATTTTCCAAGTTAAATTATGAGTTAAATTAATTAAACTGCGGATTAATTGTGGATAAGTGTGATTAGTGCGATAAGAGGGGTTTAATACAAATCTGAATTAGAATTCAGGATTAGCGCTAAATATGAGCTTTGGGTTTAATTAAATCACACTTAACAACATAATCACATGGATTAACTCTGTTAGCGCCTTTGGTTATGGTGATAAGCTCTTATGGGAGGGGGTTGGCCCCTTCCATTCTCACCGTTAAAGATTCCGGTCAAATTATATAGCGGTCACACCCAATATATAACAAGGACTTCTGGAGTGGGCTATTGGTAAGCTGTTTGGTTGGCATGGGGGTGGTCATGGGTTTGACCCCGACCACCACACATATATTTTTTTCAGAAAAATGTGCCAACTCCATAGTTAAGAAACTTTGATTTTAATATAATATGTGCCCTTGTATATAGTTTAATATATGCCACCATATATAATGTTTGAATACCTTGGGTTTAAAATATATGCCACCATATATTATTAAAACCAACCTTTGACCTTGCAGATTTGAAATATGTGCCACCCTTTGGGCTTTAGAACCTTGCAATATAAACAAATCATTTTGACCATTAAATATAAAATGAAATTCGAACTTCAGACTTTGGATAGAGTCCACTAGAGGGGGCATGTGGCGGCCCCAGGCTGCACCACGTGTCAGCGTCTGGTTGGATACCCATATATATATTAAAAAAAAGAATTGAATTCAACCTTAGGAGCATATCCTTAAAAAAAATTCGCTTTCAAACCAAACTGGCGAATACTGTTGTGACACTTGTCATAGTGCCATTGGGAAAAAACCGAAGAATATTCCTTGCATGCTGATTGGGCTGCCATGTCATCAAGCTGTCACTGTTCTGCAATTTTTTTAAAAAAAATTGCTTGTTCTAAATGGAGGTCAGTGGGCTATATCTTTTTCATCTAGAGTCGGCTTTTGATGAAATGAAGTGTGCTAGATTCCTGGCAACAGGTCGGTCGCGGTCGTTCAGTTTCCAATCAATTCTGAGAACTTTTATTTTTTAGCATTTACATTGAGCACCTGATCAGCTATATAGGTTGAAGCACAAACACCTAGCTATAAAACTCCACAAAGGAGGTCGTTGAAGATTCTGAAATACATTAAGACCATAAAAAAAATGTACCTGGAAAGAAGACATATCCTTAAAATACAAAATTAGCTATATAGGTTGAAGCAAAAACACCTAACTATATAACAACACAAAGGAGATTGTTGATGTATTTCAAGTGGAGGGATGGAATATTGGGAGAAAAAGATCAAATTAATGAAACATATCAAAATTTTATGTTGATCTTAAAAGACTTAAATCGTTGAAGGGTGTATATAGCTTAAAATAATATTCCTATCATCGACCTTTGGAGAGTTCATTTCACATAGAATCAGTCAGAGTCTTTATGGTTACTTAAAAAGTAACCAAATGGTGTTATAACAAGGATATATGTTTATGAAAGACAAATAATCAACTAGAAGAGCTTGAATGTTTGTTTATTAATTGTAACCTGCCTCCAAGTTCAAAATGGATAAGAACCAAAACTTTCTCATGCCATATTAATTATTTGCGCCACCAGAAGTAAGGTGCTTGATAGCCTAGGGTGGGGGAGATCTCGATGTGTGGTTGTGTCACTAATAAAATAAAATGAAAAAAAAAGACCCGATGTCTTATTTATTCAAATACTTCAACACAAAATAAAAATGAAATCACATCATATTTATTTCAATTTCTATATTTAAATTTTAAGAAACAATAAACTAACATAAATCCATCCTATCCGTGGAATTATTAAACATCGATAGGGATAAAAAAGGCAAGGTGCAAACTTCAAACATATTTTCTGACACTAATGGCCATTGTTTGAACTAAAATTAGGGGATTGTAGCTATATCTGTACAATTGCTAGAAAAAAAATGAGAGAATTATATCTCCAATACTCACTAGTTGGAAATCGTTTTACAAACTAAATAGATAACAAGATACATAGATAGATCATACTTAGTTTTTTAATAGGCCTCAAAGGAAGTAGCCAAAATCGGTGAGCAAGGATTGTAATCACAATGCTTTGTTCTATTTAGATTTGTGTTCCTACATTTCTTTCCCATATTTCCTCCCTCTCATGACTGACATAGAGCTTAATTTTTATTTAATTACACTTGCATAAGTGAGATTTATTGATCGAGGTGGCTCGAGGGACACACACACGAAAAAGAGGGCTTATGGAAGCTCAAAACTCAAAGTGTTTGGATTGCTCTCGAACTAGGCTCAAGTTGAATATCTCATTGTCCTGATCGTAATGGTGTAAATGGTTCGTGAAACCGAACTTGTATGCGAAATCTAGAGGCGGTCAAAGTTTTGGGTTGACTTGGATGACTTGGTAGGTTAAGGGAGACACAATTTGGAAGAAACCTAGCCACCAGATTTCGGCCAGCGCTGTTCAGATTTCGGGAGAAATTGTGGGACACTTAAAATTTCCTCTAACGCATAAAAAACTGGTTTTCAACAATGGAGGGTTGGTTATTTAATCACACCCCCCCCCCCCAAACCACCGTATATCAATTCAAATTAAATATGGGGCAGCAGGCCATGACCCCCACCGCACCCTTCGTCCATATACGCCGCCAAAAAAAAAAATGGGAGGGTGTGGCACCAACAGTGGACCCGACCCTACCCTTGACACCATTCAATGGAGGCCAACGGGTATCGAACCCGCGCCGACCACGTGGCCGGCCCACCACCATGCGGTGGGCCCAAATGTTAACCACCATCTATATATGCAAAAAAAAACCCTTACCACGCCACCTTGCATGGTACGTCGGCAGAGCTTACGGGGTGGGCCGCCCAATGCAAAGCCAACCCCCCCGACCCGCCAACGCCATTTTTAAATGCGACATTTTTTTAAAAAGAAAAATAATGCACCCATTTTCGAAGGGTTGGGATTTGACCCCCCGACCTCTCCTCAACAAATTTCAAACTTAACTAATGTGTCACAACGACTCCTTTTGGGAGTTCACCTTCATTTTTTTATTTAAACTTGAATTTTCACAAGTGCGCCCAGGCAGGTTTGAGCACACAGTTCGAGACAGGAGTAGGCATGGATTTCGAGACAGATTCCTGTTTGATGCCAAGGGAATATTTTGATCCCAGGGAGGTGAAATTTTCAGAATGTATTAAACATTATATTAATTTTAGCCAAAATTTCAAAGGGAGCGTGATGGTGAACCCAAATTTTCCTTTTGAGTTCCAGATTTCCAGATTCCCTGTGGAGCAACATATTTGAGGAATCTTGGGGGAATCTAAAAGATTCCCTGAGGCCCAGATTTCGACAGTGTCAAAATTCAGAAAATTGACATTCGATCCTACATCTCTCGGTGACATGAGTTCAGTGATGCAATTATATTTTCCATCTGAGACTTATGTTTTTCGGTCACTTTTCAAAGTGAAGTTGCGGGTGTCAGCATTCAATGTGTGAGCAATTATTTTTAGGATATTCGACGCCACGAGAGTGATGGTACAACTAGATCCAACAATTATCATTATTTTCTTTAAATATATCCATGATGTGAGGTATATACGGTATGATCGTGTACTTATTTGTCTCTTTGCTATGAGATGCATTGTGATGTATAGATCCCTGTTGATGTTTGATGTCGGATCTTGTTTTGTTCTTGATGTCAGATGTAATTTCTATGATGGATTTGTTATGTTGTAGAGATCCCTTTGTTGCATTGTTGGTGGGATACTCATTGTCACATGTATTTTTACTTGAGATCCCTTTGTTTCCATGTTTGGCAGGATACTCATAGTCATCATCCATGAGAAATTTTCATGTTGATAGGAGTCAATTTTTACAGTGAGAGTTCCTATAGCGAAACATCCTGTGGAGAGATCAAGCCACTCCTGCGTGAGGGAATTTTCCTTGTATGACAGAGAAAACACCATCCATGTACATCTTCACTATTTCCATCACTTAATGAAGGGGCCTACACCATCTTGACACCAAGGCCCGGAGACGTAGTTCCTCCTAGACAAACTCCATAATCAATATCGTATGTTGTTAATGCTTGTTATGTTCCTCTTCTTTACAGCATGCAGATGTTCATTTTATGTTCATTAACGTTTTTGTTAAATGTAATTCTAGCACATCAACCAAAGTAAAAGGTTTTGGTTTAAAGGGTATCGAAAATTTACCCGTATCAAGTGGTATAAGAGCGGTCTTCTTGATGATTTGGATTGCAAGTGTGAACCATTGAACGTGTAGTGATGGAGGATGTCAAAGACATGTACGAGACCATGCTCAGGGTGTCCGAGAAAGCAGACATGTTCTATGAATCTTATGAGAAACAAACAACAGATAACACTGAGTTAAAAACACTTCTACAAGAGGAGAAGGAGGAAAAACATCGATTGCAACTTCAGTTGCAAGCCACGACAGAGGCGTTGGTAGAATTGAAGCGCAATGATGAAATAATTTAAGCAGATCATGATGCATTAAAGACCCTACTACTGAACGAGAAGGAGAAGCAGCAATTTCAGCTTCAGCTACAAGCCATGACAGACACCTTGGAGGAAGTGAAGCGAAACGAAGGCTCAGAGAAGCCCTCTTCACATGTTTCCAAATCAAAATCTGAGGTAAACAATTGTGATCATTCTTCAGTCTCATCCCCACATGCTATTATTTCTGTTGGAAATGTGGAGATCCCCATTATAGGAACTGGCATGAGACTCCTTACCAAGATGGGTTACAAAGGAGGAGGACTTGGCATTCATGGCCAAAGCATAACTCATCCATTGGAGGTTGTACAGGGACCTCGCTATGCAATTTTGGGATACACTGAAGGGGAATGTTCAAAGGCATCTGAATCCTCCACGACATTGTGGAAATTGTTGAGGAGAGAGAATGATGGGAACACTTCACCATCATATTTTGGCAGCGCCCATTGCAGAGAGAAGGCTGAGACAAGCTCTCATCACCATGATCGCACCAGAGACCACCAGGAAAGGTATAACAAGTCTCACTATTCCAGAGTTCATTTTGATTATAAGAATGTTTCCAATCATGGACGTAGATCATGGCATAAGAAAACTTGTCATTTTTGTGGTTTACATAACCATGTCATTTCTAATTGTTGGAAAAGAATGGCACCACAAAGGAGGATGAGACGTGAAAAGCCTTCTCCACAACAAGGAAAGAAATTGGTTAAGCAGGTTTGGATGGAGAAGACCTTTTACAGCCATTACAACCAAAGTGGCCATCAAAGAGCCATGTGTTCAAGGCTCCATCCAAAGCAACACTTTAATAATGAAGTGTCGGCGCATGAACCGATTGAAGCAGATGTTCGACAAGCAAATGTGCCAAAGGGAGGTGATCCGTTCACTTTGATAAGTGAGAGATGGTTTTTCTAGATGTGGTAGTGTGTCATGGCCTTCTTTGTAAATCATATGTTGCATTTTTAACTGTAAGAGTGATGATGTGTTTTCCACCGCTTGTTAAGCAACAATTATATTATGGCCTTGTTTTATAAGTCGTGTGATGCATTTATTTTATGTAAAAGTGATGATGTGTTTTCCATCACTTTGAAATGCGATAATGATGTTTTGTCTTGTAATGATAGTTGGGGTGTGGTTTCCATTTTGATGTAAGCTTGACCACCGAGTATGTGTTATAAACTCGTGGCAAGTATGGAAATGTTAGGGTCACAGTTGGTCATATTTTGAGCATGTAATTTGCAAGAGATTGTACTATAGGTTTGCAAAGGATGCAGGTGTCGGCACATCGCTTAAGGCTCTGAAGAACAAAGGTGAAGGAGATGGAAGGGTGTCCTTTTTTGGGACATTTGTGGTGTATACATAGTACACAGTAGTTGCAGATTATTGTTGATGATTTTGGAGGATCAAAAGCTCCTCAGTGGGTAGGATTGATCCAGGTGGCTCTAGGGACACACATAGGACAAAGAGTGCTTATGGAAGCTCAAAAATCAAAGTGTTTGGATTACTCTCAAACCAGGTTCAAGTTGAATATCTCATCGTCTTGATTGCAACGGTGCGAACAGTTTGTCAAACTGAGCTTGTATGTGAAAGTTAGAGGCATTCAAAGTTTGGGTTAACTTGGATGACTTGGAAGGTTAAGGGAGACACAATTTGGAAGAAACCCAGCCACTGGATTCTGGCCAACTCCGGCTAGATTCCGGGCGAAATTGTGGGACACTTAAAATTTCCTCCAACACCTAAAAAATAGATTTCAAAAATGGAGGGTTGGTTATTTAATAACAAAAAATTAAATTTGGAGGGGTGGGCCATGACCCCCACCCCCCACCAACCACCGTATATCAATTTAAATTAATATGGGGTGGTGAGCCATGACCCCCGTCGCACCCTTCGTCCATATACACCGCCAAAAAACAAACAAATGGGAGGGCAGGCCACCTCCGGTGGACCCGACCCTACCCCTGACACCATTCAATGGAGCTCAGCGGGTATTGAACTGCGCCAGCCACATGGGCCGGCCCGCCACCATGCGGCGGCCCCAAATGTTAACCACCATCTATATACGCAAAACAAAACCCTTAGCATGCCACCTTGCATGGTAGGCCGACAGAGCTTACGAGGCAGACCGCCCAATGCGGGCCCAACCCCACCCCCCCCTCCTCCCCCCCTAATGTCATTTTTAAATGCCGCAGTTTAAAAAAAATAAAAATAAAGTGCCCATTTTAGGAGGGTCGGGATTTGACCCCCCAACCTCTCCTCAACAAATTCTAAACCTAACCAATGCGCCACAATGGCTCCTTTGGGGAGTTTGCCTTCATTTTTTTTATTTAATCTCGACTTTTCACCAGTGCGCCCAGGCAGGTTGGAGCACACAATTCGAGGTAGGAGAAGGCACAAATTTTGAGACAGATTCCTGTTTGATGCCAAGGGAATCTTTTGATCCCAAGGAGGTAAAATTTTCATAATGTATTAAACTTTATATGCATTTTAAGAATAATTTCATAGGGAGCATGATGGTGCACCCAGATTTTCCTTTTGAGCTGCAGATTTCCATATTCCCTGTGGAGCAGCATATTTGAGAAATCTAGGGGGAATCTAAAAGATTCCTCGAGTCCCAGATTTCGACAGTATTAGAATTCATCAAATTAACAGTCAATCCTACACCTCTCGGTGACACGAGTTCAACGATGCGGTCTGATTTTCCATCTGAGCCTGATGTTTTTCATCCGCTTTTCAAAGTGAAGTTGCAAGTGTCAGCATTCAATGTGTGAGCAATCATTTTCAGGATATTCGATGCCATGAGAGTGATGGTACAACTAGATCCATCAGTTTATCATCCTTTCCTTCATATAGCTTCTTGATGTGAGGTATATGTAGTATGATAATGTACTTCTTTGTCTCTTTTATATGAGATGCATTGTGTTGTATAGATCCTTGTTGATGTTTGATGTGGGATCTTGTTTTGTTCTTGATGTGAGATGTAATTTATAACATGGATTTGTTATGTTTTTGAGATCCCTTTGTTTCCATGTCGGCAGGATACTCATTGTCACATGTATGTTAGATTGAGATCCTTTGTTGCCATGTTCGGCGGGATACTCATAGTCATCATCCATGAGAAATCGTCGTGCTGATAGGAGTCATTTTTTAGAGTGAGAGTTCCTGTAGTGGAACATCTCGTGGAGAGATCCAACCACTCTTACATGAAGTCATTTTCCTTGTAGGACAGAGAAAACACCATCCATGTACATCTTCACTATTTCCAGCACTTAATGAAGCGACCTACACCATCTTGACACCGAGGCCTGGAGACATTGTCCCTCCTGGACGAACTTTGTTATAAATATCTATGTTGCTAATGCTTATTATTTTCCTCGTCTTTACAACATGTATATGTTCATTTATGTTCATTAACATTTTGATTAAATGCAATTCTAACACATCAGCCGAAGTAAAAGGTCTTGGTTTAAAGGGTATCAAAAATTTACTCGGATGAGTTATAATGTCTTCCTTTTTTACCCCTAAGCTAATGATATGAATATTGGAAAACTAGTTATTTCTATGCTAGCTCCCTCATCATTATTAAAAATGTATGATTAGGATCGTCTCAAGTTAACCACTTGTGAAGGGGTTTATGTGTTAAGTTTTATGTGTCTTTGATGATCAAATTATGATTTAATTAGATTTTACAAATGAAATACATAAATATAACACACAACAATCACATCATACCATGGATGATAATGGATTTCACCCCTCCTGGGCTACATCTCCATGGACCTTATTCAACTAGCTAGGCCCTCTTGGGATTAAGATTCAAATATATGATTAAAAGCACCTGTATTGCTCCAATGGATTTTCAAACTGCTCCATTGGCTTCATAGCACTTAAATACCTAAAAAATGACTATTTAATCTTTGAATTTGGTTTCCAGCAGATCTAGGCTTGACCTCCCATCTTGGTGGCCATGGGCTTGTTTAATATCCAAAGTGAAAAAATCCCTTTCAGAAGTGCTCCAATGCCTCTGAAAACTAGACCACTGTGTTCAAAACATCAAATTCATATAAAAATGATTATTTATTCACTACATTTGGCCTTCAGCTGATCTAGGCATGACCTTCCTTCTTAGTGGCCCTAGACTTCAAAATTCTTCAAGGTGAAAAAATCCTCTATAGAATTTCTCCTTTGTCTCTGCAAGTTGTTCTAATGGATTCATAGCATGCCAATCTGCTAGTAATGACTATTCCTGAGCCAAAATTGGTTGAAAAGTTCTCAAGATAGGCTTCATTTAATTTTCCCCTAGATTTTGCCACTAAATCTGGAGAGGTATCCAGTTAGCTCCGACAATTATGGAGAATTCGTCAAATTTGGTGTGCCTGCTAAAAACTCCGCCAACTTATAACTGAGTTAATTATAGTTAACTCCGGATTAGGAGGGATAAACTGCGCACTAAGCGCGTCTTAGTTCAGGCGCTTGTGCCGAGGTCATGTAGTGCAGACACATGGGAGGAGGGTTGGCCCACGGGGCTGGCCCCCTCCATTCCACCATCAGAGAAATGCAATACATTCAAATATAAGTTCAACGCCTTCCTTTTCAAGGAACAAGGTGATGGCTCATTGGTGAGAGATGGAGAGTGGAATGGGGGAGGTCACAGGGTTGAGCCCTGACCTCACCTCTCAATGCACGTTTTGCTAAAACTTTATCAAACGAACTTTGGATTATGTTTAATACTGCCCACCATAACATATTAATCCAAAACTATCAGACTATGGTTTGAACTTTGAGCAATTTAAAATGTGCGCTCCAACCCTTAATAATTATATCCATAAACTTTTGACTATAATACAATTTTTGCTCCACCGTATAATACGCCCCAATAGAAATATGATACCATATGCTCAGACTATGGTTTGATTTGCCAACATATATAAATAACCCAAAAATGTATTGGATTCAGACTTTAGGTTGGGCTATAGTATAGTTGCATGTGCCACCATTTAATTAATCAACCTCCAACTTAATACATAACCAAAAAAAACTCAGGTTAGTAAATAAATGTGCCCATATAATTCGATGCCACCATTGGAATATAAATTCCCACTGATGTTAAGACCTTAGGTTATAAACCAACCTTGCAATATCATGAAATTCAAATCTAGCCTTGGAGAGGGGGTCCACCAGGGAGGACACGTGGTGGTCCTTGGTTGGGCAGTCCTCCCACATATAAAAAAAATTCAAATTCAACCTTAGAAGGACATTGGGAAAATTTCACCTTCACAAACCAAACTAGTGAATCCTGCAGTGACATTTGTCACAGTCCCATTGGATAAAAACTGAAGAAAATTCCTTGCATGCTAACTAGACTTCCATGTCATCAACCTGTACCTGTTCTGTAATAATTTTTAAAAACTTTGCTTGTTATGAATGACAATGAACATGTTATAAATTCTTCATCCGAACTCGGTTTTCGATGAAACGAGTTGTGTTGGATTCCTAGAGACGAGTCGATCACTGTCGTTCTAGTTTCTTGAAATTATGAGAACTTTGAATTTTGAGCAAATTTTTTCCCCTGATCCAGATTTTGATCAGCTAAGGGAACATCTTCCCTCACCATCTCTAATCATTATTCCTCCCATGGATTATGAATTTGTTGTTTCACCATTTTTCCCCTGTATCTCTTCTCCATTTTTGCATTTTTTACCTTTTTTATTTTTTTCAATTATCTTCTTCCTGTCAATTTTCTAGGTACTTCTTGTGGCTCATTTTCCACTCTTCGCTCATATATTTTTATACCAATACATGATAAATATCTTTATATTCCATATGAGGAATATACATATTTTAGTCCTAGGGGGATTGCTTAGAAAACAAGGCTTATATCCTTTGCAAGAAATACCCATTATGGTTTCAACACATTGTCACATGTAGGATTTATCCCTACCACCTGTGCTAAACCTAATTTACTTTCCATGAGAAATATATTTATATTCCATATAATGAATATACTTGTTTTGGTTCTTGATGGAGTGCTTAACAAGGCTTGAAGCCATTACAAAAAATATTCATTATGAACTTTGTTAGCCCTTTGCAAATCCTTTATTATTTAGTGAAAGATTCGTCCATATCTTACAAGATTTTATAATCAGTGAAAAAATTGTAATGATTTTACGAGATAATATAATTTGGTGAGAGATTCACCTAAAAAATTATATATACATATTATATTATTGATAAAATCGTCTTCCATTTTTCCTATGTATCATGGGGATTCTCCCATTTATTATGCATATAAATTTAGGAGGGTTCTTAAAATTTTCCCTCATCATAGTAATGTATGTATTTTTCTTGATTCTCACGACATCTGGTTACCATCTACGTGGTGTCTTATTCATAAAAATCCCTATGCAAAAAACCCTTTATTTAATCACCAAGCTTGATGCATTTTGAAACCCTGAACCTTCTAAAAATTTACCTCACCTCTTCGTTCTTTTCCTTTTGTGGAACCTGTTACAGACAAACTGAAAACACCTCTATGGGGTCATCACTATCTCTCTTGGTCATAAATATCTGCATGGGAAATTTTGAATTTAAAGCCATCAACTCTTGGAACTTCAAGCCCAAACGTTGCTAGTGATTTGTGGATGATACTTTTTTTATTTTGTCCCTTCGAATTCTTGCCTTTCATGGCTTCTTGAACCACCTCCACAACCTATCATGTCACATCCAATTTACTAAGAAATTAGAAAAATATTATTATTCAATGGATGTGTTGTTTAAGCATTGTCTTGATGATTCACTTTTTCACCAATCGTTTGGAAAAAGACCCACACTAACCAGTACCTCCATAACCTTTCCCATCACCATCTAACCCAAAAATATGTCATCTTAAAAATCCTTTTTACTAGGGCTATTAACATTTCTGATCCCTCTTAATTAAATAAAATTCATATCTAATGAAAGCCATTAAAAAGAATGGTTATTTTTCTTGTCAAATTAATAAGGCTTACCACTCCATCCCCCCTAGAGCTATTGTTTCACTTAGCTATTTAAAAGGGTCCACAGAAGAAAATTATTGAAACTCTTCTCAAACCCTATGTGTTAAAGCAATTATTCAAATCTCCTAAAGACCACTTGGGATTTATAAATTCCCATGTTATTATTGGAATTTTTATATAGGCCAAACACGTGTATACATTAGAAGTAAAAGAATACATAGGAAATATGTATCATAATGGTTTCTCAAAGTAAAAGAATACATAGCAAATATGTATCATAATCGTTTGTCAAAAATCTTTGACCAAGCTAAAATATTTGTCCAACTTTTTATTCAAACTGGTTGTCAAACCCTGGAAATGGAAAAGCATCTCAATAGCTTTAATAGTGTTTGAACTCTCTTCTAATTATTCTTCTTTGTTTGGTTTCTAAGTATAGGTGGGGTGTCCATCGAAAATGTTGGACCCAATCCTCATACCACATACATAGTAAAGTTCTTCATATATATATATATATGGAACAAAATTCTTAATCATGGAGATTCACTTCCACCTTACCATGAAGATCCTTAAGCTATAAATAAGTTTTGTTACTATACCATGTGTTAATAGAGTGGTTTATCAATATACATATGCTGAGAAAACCATAACTCAATTCATATAACTTGTTTACATGATAGATTTTTTTAATTAAAGAATAACAACTTTGGAGATAAATCTTTAAAATTTTATATAAACCATGAATAATTAAATTAAAATCCTAAAAATCTTTCCAAAATAAATTGACTTATGCACATAATTATTTTTCCAATCAAATTAACTATAATTATAATAAATGTTATATAATTAAATTTAATAAATTAAAAAATATTCACAATTAAAAAATAATAATGCTATTAAAAAAAAACCACACTATTTTTATCAACAAATCTGAAAAATCATAACCATAATCTATTTGAACCGTTTCTAAATTATCAACTCCAACCAGGTTGGAGAAAATAACTTATTTTCTACACTTTGTCCATGCCCTACCTGTGGAAATTGGACTTTATTCAAAAACCTAGTAGTCGAAACCATAAACTTGGTCCAAATTGAAACCCTGCGCAACGTTGGAAATGATTCTTAAATGGTTGCCATTAATCGCAGCATTTGAAACCTCGTCCGCTTGGATAGCATTGAAGACAGAGTCCACATTTGTGAACATATTGGCATTTTTGTGGAAGTTCATCATCTAAGGGGACATCTCCTGCCATTCCATTCATTGAATTCATACAAATATAAATGCATCACATTAGATGATTCTAAATTTTAATTAAATTATTTTAAAGATATGATTAATCAAAAAATATTTTTTTAATTATAAATCATAAAAATCTTAAATCTAAGATAAATGCATAATTTAAAAATCTTTAAAAAATTAAAAATAAAACTCCAACGTAAATAAATTAATCTAATTAACAGAGGAGCATTTTTGTAATATTTATTAGCATTAGCAACAACCGCATTCATCATGAAGAGGAGCAAGACCATAATGAATGCAATTGCTCGCCTAGAATTCCGCAGTTGTGAAGGCCTGGCACGAAGCAAAATAATTCCTAAAACAATGACCCCAAATAACACGGAGCTCTTCATCGAAATCTCAGGGACGGATTCATCGTGCATGGCAGTGCCACCAACCCAGATAATGGTTCCCACCAAAGTTGCCTTGCCAACCAAACTTCTTTTCCACACTCTTTCCCGTCTGTAACAAGTTCAAAATTTTCGCTTTCAAGAATGAAAATGGGGATCCAATGACATTTAAACATGTTTGGAATAATGTGATTGTTTTTTATATCATTACCGGATAGGAATAGCCATCACAATAGCTACCATATTGCTCAGTGCATATGAAATTGCGGCTGATGTATAACCCAGAGCACATTTTTGGTTCCAAGAGGACCTGCACATGAATAGACTACATTATGAGTTAAGGTTAAAAACTTGAAGAAAGCCAGAGATGGTGCACACAACACAAATTACATAATAATTTTATAAGACAAATCACACAATAATTTTAATGATCTCAAAGACATTACATATATATTTTATATATGATTCTTTTAGGATCCTAGAATAATGGATCTAGATTACTAAAAATAGCTAGTACAATTATTAATTTAGGAATTCACACATTTACAACTCACTACAATTTGGAAGTAATGGAATCATTAATTCCAATACTCTTTCTTAATCTTCAAATAACAATTATAAAAATAAATATTACAACAATAGATAAATCTCTGCCAAATTTTTCTGATATGGTCATCACTAGCACTCATATCTACTCTGAAATCTCACTGTTTCAGCGCTTTTCTTCACCTCATTTTCCAGCTTCCCACTTGATCCATTTAAGACATAACGGCTTCAGACCATTGTTAACATGCTTTGCATAATTGACTCTTCTCAACTTCCACTAACTCAACTTGTTAGTCTAGATACTAAACCATCCTATAAAAGTGCCACCATCTATTGAATCCATGGCCCTCCAGAGCCTTCATTAATTATCTATCTAAAATAGCATTCTCAATACAAAATGTCTTCAGCAAAAAATTCAACAACTTGATTTTATATAAAATAACCAAAGCACCCTGGGTCACACCAACTCGACCTTATTAAAAGCTACTTTTTGACTAATACTCCAATACAAGTCACATTAATCAGTTAAATAGTTGTGTGGTTATTTATATAAGTCATCTTTCAAATATAACAATGAAATTATGTGAAACACTCTCCTTCATAAATCCATTAAAAATTTACACAAAAAAGCTAAATACAATCTAATAACTTTGCACACTATAAATTAATCTCACAACACAATAACTCTCAATACTTGTGTTTTCAATGAGATCTGCCGTTAGATCTGCGCCCCTTTCGCTTCTTATCTCCATAATTAGCTGCCATTATTCTTTTCCATAGAAATACATTGTCTATTGGCTGCCTCTCTGTCAACAATATCTGTGAATTCACTCTAGATCAAACCCGTTACGTACCATACAATTTTGACGCTGCTTTCTTACTACCGTGGATCAGAGGGACTAACTCAGGTTATGCTCTGGTAAGATCTGATCACAAAAAAACGTTGAACCAGCAGCCTCCTCGTTCAAAAATCTGCTGAGCAACTTCGATTCCATGCTCAACTTCATCCATAAACAGCCCCTTCCTGGTCACTTTGAAAAGGACGTGCTTTCGTTTCGATGTAAAGTTAAACCGCTTCATACCAAATCCCGCCCCGAGGAGTTTGACAGTCAAATGCTCATTAATTTCTATTCACGATTCTCTTTTTTTTAACTTTTTTTTAACATCGACGCCTCTTATTTGGACATGGGACTTAGTCATGCAAATTTTATCTTTGCCCACACGATTTTTCTTCCACGCTATCATGCTCGGTTCAGAGGTGAAGGCTCACCGGCATATAGAGGAATGTTGGCTATTCATTGCATACAGATCTACAAAACCAAACTCTCACACACATATTTAAACAAGGAGAAATAATGTTCATATCAGAAATAAACACTCACACAATCATATTAATCTATTTATGTACAAAACAATAACACTCAGGGCTCTCACATCTTTTTCGCTTTTCGGTAAAGCAAAGGAAATCAAGTCATATCAAGTTTTTATATCTCGTTAAAAACTTGAAAAGAGCAAGAGAGATTGTTCACACAACACAAATCACACACCAATTTTATTAGCTTTATTGATCTGAGCGATGGACATATGTATGAATATATGATTAATCTAGATACTAGAATAATGTATCTTGATATTGATTACTAAATTAACAAATACAACTATTAATCAAGAAATAATACAATTATAACTCACCACAAATCCGAAAGTCATAAACTTCATAGTTTATAGTATTTTTTCACAACGACACTAAAAACACTAAAAAAAATTTAATAAAATCATAAATTTAAATTATTTTAAATATATTTTAAATAAATAAAAACTCAATTCCAACTCCAATTACAAGAATGTCTTAACGTTTAGACTCTAAGGATTAATTTTATTCACACCTACCCAATCAAAGCGTTGACAAAATTCTCAGTGAGAGCATAACACATGAGAATTGACATGTACATCCTGCAAAAGAAATATAAAGTCAAGTCATTGACAGAATCTCAGTAGTCATGTTCAATATGCATTTTCAAGTTGCCATACTTTACAGTTACCTGTCCAAAACATATGCAAATGCCACTAATATCGACATTCGTTGACTGACAGCAAGTTTTGATGTCATTGTACTTCTCGAAAACACACTCTGTACTTCTGATTTGACTGCTGCTTAAGCTTTGAGTCTTTATAGGAGGCGAAGCGTATTTCCTATGCTATCACCCATTAATGCGCGTATGCGTGGTTTATCTTTTTCTCCTCCAAAGATTCCAACGACCACGTGGTACCACATGTAGAGCACCAACCATCCTTGTATAAATGTAAAAATTAAGAGGAAAGTAAATTAAAGAAATGTTTTAAAAATGATTTCTTAATAACATATTAATTTAAAATTTAAAAAAAAAACTTTATAAACAACTTGTGAATAATGATTTATAATTTAAATTTAGTAATGGTATAAAATTTGATGAAAATATTTGTAAAGTGTTTATTCTCTTTTTATTTTATTTTTAAATTAGCCAAGTTTATTTTATGGATTATGATAATGAGGAGAATGGAAGCAATTTTAGGTGTTATTTGGTTTTAACCTAGATAGTATTCATAAGAAAGTCTATAGAGTTAGTATTCCTTGTGATCCTTACTAAAGCTACTTCTAGTATAGCCATATATTAGTTTATAATAACATTTAGCCCTAAGGCTATTTCTAGTATAGCCATATACTTTCTAATAACATTTAGCCCTAAGGCTACTTCTAATATAACCATATAGTTTCTAACAACATAGTCCTAATTCTAAACAAAGAGACTATATAATATGATCGGTTGCAATTTAATCTCTTCCTCATCAGGAATTGATTTTCATTCACTTTTTTTTTGTCTTTGTCTTTGGTTATAAGTTTTTAGAACATGAAATTAGTAATTACATGAAATAGATTTAGATTACCCATGTACAAAGCAAAGTAAAACCATTAAATGTTACTAGCAAAAATTAGTTATTACAACTTATTTAACAATGTATATACTAATAATTGATCCAAAGATGCGTAGGAACATCTAAAAAGAATGCAACTAAGAGTTGCACACACTCATGGAAAAAATTATAAATATAACTGTAACATGTAACCATAAAAGTTAGAAACACTTACCATAAAAAAAAAACTTTTACCACCTAATTTATAACTCTAATAACATGATTATAAATACCATAACTTTTACCCATGCATACAATTGTAATATTTATTTACTATGCATAACATTTCAAAAACTACTCTACTAATCCCATGGTAAGTCTATGCATATTATACATTGCAATCTCTTTTAAACATATACTAATAAGTACCTTATGGAAAACGTTATAACATGATCAATATCATTACTATTCATTAATTATTGCACTGTTCTTTTACATTGGATATTTAGTTTGAATTGCGTGCCAACTGGCCGCATCTGCAAGTCTCAAGGCAATGATGTGTTGGTACATGGTTTTGATTGTTTTGAGATTTGGTTTAATCTCACCTCAGCTCTTTGGGGTGCACGAGGCATTCACTTAACTTGACAGGTGGGCTTTTCTCAGCCCTTGGATCCTCAGCAATCCATGGATAAGCATGGCTCACGGGTGGTTAGGGTGTAACCCTACCCCCCAAACCCTAACTGTTTTCCTTTCTCTCCGTGCTTCATCGGCTCTGCTCTTTCATCTGGATCTCGGTTCGGCTTGCTGGTATGTTGCACAGTGGTGAGGTAATGGATTTCTCATTCCACTTTGGCCGTCCAACTATAGAAACCCTCATTTTACTAACCTTTACGGTGCTCTATCAATGTTTTCCCTTGATGCTGAGGTGCTTTATTCTGTCTTACAGCCATGGTGTCTTGGCTTGTGTCGGCGTATTACTTCAATCGTTCCTCCTATGCAGTCATTCCCATTCTATGGTCTTGCATGCTCTATAGGAGATTGTTCGACTTTGTCCAAGCCAACTCAGGTAAGTCTCGGGGTTTTGCTGAGTTTTAATGGAGTTATTGAAGAGGTTTCCGGATTTTCCACAGTGTCAGAGAATATTGGTTGACGTTTTGAATCCCAACGAGGATCCTTTTTTCATTCCTTCATTCATTTATGTCCTGAAGATGGATCCCTGTTGGGATTCGAAATGTTGAAAAATATTATTTGACACTATGGAAAATCTGGAAACCTCTTCAATAATTGAGAACCACAGGAGCTTGAAAACTAGATTTAATGGAGTTTTTCTTGCATATTTATTTTGTTCAAATCATTCTTACAATCTTGGAACTTGTCTCTTCTCCTTTCAGGGCTTATTATCCGAGGACTCCTTTCGTTTATAAGGTAATTCTTGACCTGAATCCTACGTCTGAGTATTATGGTTATCTCATTATTTTCTGGAAACTTTGAGAAGGTATTTATGTAATGTGCACTATATGTGGTTGTGGCAGGTAACTTATTACCAAACCCTACCTTCTACAATTGGGTTAGTTTGGTCTCCACTAGCCTAAGATGTTCCCTCTTGCATGTCCAAGTACCCGACTCCTCTGCCCCTTTCGAACTGATATAGTTTTAATATGAGGCTCTGTATTTTAATTTTTTTGTCGAGGATATTTAAATTTTTCTTATAACTTCTAGCTCATCATGGCTTACAAAGAAGTAAATATTTGTTTAACTGTATCTATGATTTTTGGATATGGAGGGTTGAAACCCGTTTGGTTCCTTGGATGACACTACGATTCCTATTTGGGTCTTGTTTCATATATTTAATTTTCTGGCTCGGCCCTACTTAATGTCAAGTCCATAATATTAAGTATTGGTTCATAACGTAAACTCTGTCTATAGTGAATGATAAATTTAATGTCTATTGGGTATGTGTCGCAACGAATTCTTTCACTGTGAATGTAAAATATTTACTGTTGTTTTACCATGTATATGCAGTGTATTTTCATAGTCACTCCTTCAAAGGTAATGAATGGTTTTTCCCAGATTCATGCGAAACTTGTCAACACGGTTCACACCCTCTAGAATTTATTTGTATATTCTATTCGGTTCTGATAATTTTTATTTGAAATGTTATCATAGAAGAAACCTAACATGGAGGTATATATATATATATATATATATATATCACAGTTGTCATATTCTTATTTTCTTGCCATGTTGTTCCTTCAAGAAGGTCGTTCTATATTTGTTTTTTTCAATACATGTTATACTCTAAATTGTTATATTCTTCTTTTTCCCTGTTATGATAATATATGATATTGTGAATTTACTTTTACAGTTTAATTGTCACATTCAGTAATTTCCTCTTTCTTTTCCTTTTTAATAATTTTCACTTCCCAGGTGTCTGGACCATCTACAAATAAAGAGGTTTTCCTTCCCAATCCCTCAGTCCGTGTATATTTAGTCCACTTGAAGGCAGACTGCCATGTCTGGGTTTTATACTTTGGATGGAACTAATTGTTCCATCGTTTATTCCCTCTATTTCAGAGTTTCCAAACTTAATCACTAAATTGTTCGATTTCCATTATTTAGACCTTCCCTTATGTATTGGGGGCACAGTATTTTCCGAACTGGAATATTCTAATCTAGAGAAAGAGGGTTTACAAATTATCAAGAATTAAATAATTCAAATCTAACTCGTACATTGCTAATACTTATTTCATCACAGAATTTATCTCATTCTAAACTTACAACACGCAAAAATTCTTTCCAGAAATAAAGTACTTATAAAAAAAAGGAACACTTTATGTTATTCCTTTTAGGTTCATAGTACTACTTCAAATAAAAAGAGCGGATAGTTTCCTCCCAACCATGAGAGAGGCTATTATGTCCTCTACTCCCCTTGTGCTCCTCGTCGGAGTATGATTACTTAGCAGTTTCTATGGAGAGAGAGACCTCAATATCGTCGTCCAGTCTCTTCTTCCATTTCAAGTTTTTATCATAGTTCCACTAGCTCCAACCAGCTCTGGACACTCACCTTTTAGCTATCTTGTTGCCTTTTTCCTTTTGCACAAAACCCCTTTTCCTCATTAGGGTTTTCTTTTTATTCCCAAAGGAAAGGTAACTGTCAAGTAACTGCTTTTATTCTAACCACTCTGGTAACTTGGACACTTAACCATCAGTTTATGGAGACCACTCCATAATTAATCTTTATAAAAAAATAAGAATTAAACTTTTGTTCATAGTTTCCTTAATATACTCATTAAGTCAGTTTAACTTTAAACAAGTCAAATGTATCAACTTAAATAACATAACAAATAAAATCCAGGTGTTACAATAACAAAAAATGTTTGTTAGATTATTTCACAGATCTGTATAGAATTTCAGTTAAAAAAATATAAATATCAAGTGCAAAAATATGTGTGTACAATTTAGACTCAAGACTTATATAAACATTGAACAAACAAGATTAAAACCGAATATATATGTTTGTTGTTGTTGATGGTGCTGGATATTCGTCTAACACTAGTGGATCTCCACAGTGTAAAGGCCCAACTAGTCCCTACACCATTTCAGATAGGAGTCCCATCTGGTTTGCAAGCCTAACAGCGACCATGTGTATGTTTTGCTTTTGGATATCAAATGCAAAGAGATAAGTGTGAGACCAAGTGTAATATGCCAAAAAAAATAGGACAATTTCAACTCTCCATTGAAAGCTTACAAGGCAAGATACAAGATCACAACAACAACATAATCAACAAAAACATGTCATAAGAAAGAATCAAGTAGCTAAGACTAACTAAGGCATATATAATGGGAAAGCGCTAGAAACCAACTGCAAATTGGTTCACAAATAATCACTAAGATTTACATTAAATATATGAGTAGAGATTTAAAGTAAACACACAAGCTACATGCAACAAATTAGGTCATTAACATGTAACCGATATTTAGACATGCATGCATACATGATTAGTATATCAGTTAACCAATATAACCAATAGAGGAATGAATGAGAATCAATGCATGAATGGAAAAAATTCTCATTAAGATTGCTACATATTCAAATACATGTACTAGGAGCCCATCAAAACCCAATAGTGGGATGAGAGAAGTTCATATCATCTCCAAAACATAACACTAGCCTCACAATTCCTTCACCTATAAGCTACCAAGAGAAAATGTTTTTAGCTCCTCAAGCACAAAATAAAACTCCTATTATTATTCTAGTTTAAGTGCTTAAATTCCATTCAAATGAGGCATCAAGCTACATTTATAAAAATGACGAGGGTGACCTTTCACTTATCAGGGGCTCAGTTTTATGCTAAAAAATCAAAGTTCTCAGAATAATGAAAAATTTGAATGACCGCATAGTTCTCATCGTTCTGAATCTGGTGCACTTCATTTCGCGAAAAATGGACTATGTATGCTCCCCAAAATGAGTTATGTTTGTTTGCACAAATAGGAAAAAAAAATGGTGACATGGAGCCCATTCAGTAGTCTGTATGGCTAACGTGGCATGCTGACTGGGCAGGGTCAATGTTTGGTCAAAGTCCTCCGGCGAATGATGGCCTGCCAAGTGGCAGAGGTTGATTGGTTGAATTTTCGAATTATGTGGCAATTTTTTTTGGTTTAAATTTGGTCCAATTGGGTGAGGACACATGATGCATTGTAGGGCTGCCACGTGACCCACCCCCCCCGCCCCCCCCCATGATGGATCATGGATCAAAAATTTATAAGTCAGTCCAAGCAGAGGCACCGGGGTTCAACCCCATGACCTCCCATAGCCAACGCCACACATTACCATTCTGCTACACCATGAGTCTTAACCTTATTGAGGATCCACATATATTTAAATTATACCGTGTTCAAGGGCGGGGGGAGGGGGCTAGCCCCCAGCGCATAGGACTGAGGCCCGAAGACCACTGGCACAACCAATTTTTAAATGTGGAGTTAAACGGTTAAACACCATTAAATTAACTCTAATCCATATTTATTATCACTAAACTGGATTAGCACAAAAGAATTGAATTAAGTGCTAAGCAAGGTTAATTAGTGCTAACCGTGCTTAATTAAATTAATGAAGATTAATTTAGCGGACAACTAATTTCAGCAAAAACTGCCAGTTAAACTCCAGCTAGCCGGATTTAGCTCTAGTTAGCTAGATTTAGGCCTGAAATTGTGGATAAAATGTAAATGGTCATAACTTTTGGAGTTTTCGACAAAATCAGGTGCACAAAGAGGCTAGATAACCATTTTTGGGCATTTTGGACTCATTGGTGCATGTTTCAAGAGAAAAAAAAGCATTGTAAACAGTTCATTTTGAAAATTTGATCATAATATAGAGGCTAAAGCCATGGAAGTTGGACCAAGGAGATGTAGCCCAGGAGAGGCGAAATCCTTCATCAAATACCTATGTTAATGTGTTGTATGGTGATGTACTATGTTGTAGCATAATTTGACTCAGCTAAAAGTCAAGAGAGGTTATAAGTAATTCAAGGTTGTTGAGAAACAGTTATTCAAATTCAAAAAGAGCTGTAACATGTTCAAGAAGATAACCACAAAATCAATGAGGATTCATCATCATATATTGTAGGGCATAATTATCAGATAAGGGAGCTCTGTAACAAGCACGCCATCCTCTCCAATATTTTTGTTGCATACATCTGAGGAGACTGGTCCATTGGGTTTAACGCTAAAGAAAACACCTTCATTCATAGAATTTATTCAAATGAATCTTTCTAAAGGGGACTCGACAACTTCCTTAGCTATAAATAAATCTAGCCTGGAGGTGGTGAGAAATAAGGAACCAAAGTATGCACCAAGACTAGATATTGCTGACAAGTACAAAGCCTCAAATTTCCCAGCCTTGGTTTTGAGAATTGGTTCTTGGGAGCATATTTTAAAATATGAAGAAGACTTGAGAGATATCATGAGAAAATTTTAAAATGTGAACATCAGTTAAACTTGCTAAGGAAGGAAGGCATCATGAGTGGGGATTTACCGTATTTTGATTCTAGTGGTGAACCATTTCAAGATCAAAATGAAGATAGTTGTTATAGGTGCAGCACATGAGAAAAAAGCTCAGTTATTTCTGGAGTCCGATCACTTGACAGATAGTTATCTTCCACATTTCTCGAGTCTTCCAGAAAAAAGAGCTATGAGTAATCATACATGATCTCTGGGAGATCATATTTGTACATGCATTTAAAATCTAAAAGAGTTGAGCAAGTATATTGATGTAAATGAGAAGTAGAAGTTCAGAAAGTGCACATATTCTCAGGATAGTGAATTTCTGGCTCAATTTCAAACAAACTAAGAAAATTTTCAAAAATCCGCAACATGGGTTTTGTGTAGAATATACCCAGTTGACTTCCTTGCAAGAATCGTCCAAAAATTCAGAGTGGTTTTAGAGATTTCACCAATTCTTTAAATGATAGTTTTATTAAAAAACGTCTTGTAGTTGTGAATGAGGAAGCTAAGGATGATGTAAATGTGTTATGCAAAGGGATCTTATGAGTTTCCTCCTTAAACAACAACATAAAGCTCAAGAACAATCAGCCACACAACAGCTTAATAAAATTCACTTGAATAAGGAAAATCGCGTTCAATTTTTGAAGAAGGAAGTTATTATTCTATACACATGGGAGAATTAAATGAGTAAAATCTTGAAATGTTGACACTGCTATCTTCATTGTTCGTGAAGCTCTTGCAAGTGGGATGATGTTGCAATTGCACAGAATTCTAGGTATGGGAAAGAAGAAATCAATGGCTTAGATCTCTTATGCCCACATCCAACAGTAACCCGGAAGCACTAACTGCATGAAATTTATCCCAAGGAGTGCACCCACAAGCAGTCTCATTAAATCCACTCACCTACAAATCAACGACTAATATTAATTGTGGGAACACTCTCTTCAAAATTCCAAAAACCGCTTAAGTGCCCCCGCAAGTGGTTTCTGGTCTCAATAAAGGACATTATGTGGTGATAGCTGGAGCCCACATCCTTTAATTTCAAATCACAATTTTAATTTTTATGAATTTTGGAATAATGTCCTATCATAAATCTTTCAAGTAAATTTTATTTAGAAAATAATAATATCATGTATTATGTATACATATGATATTATTATAATTTTGTAATCTCCACCACAGCTAAACAGTTATTAACTGCTTGAAGTAGTTATTTGTGAAAACTGGTTCAATGGTGAGTCAAACCACAGAGATAAAAGCCCAAGAGGCAGAGTGGAGGGAGGTTCTGAGTTTTGGACCTCTGGAAGACTACAATTTTGTACTTATTTTTCTGATGAATTAATGAAAGAGGAATCAAGTTTCCTGCAACTGTTAATGGTGATTCGTGTTTCCTGTGTCATATTGTGTTTTCTCCTCTTTGAATGAAGTGAATTAATGTAGTTGTCGGTCTCTTAATTACATTTGTAAGTAAGAGTTAAATAGCCTTAATATGCGCTCCTTCGCTCCAACTTTTCTCTCTTCACAAATTCATTCTGAGACTTAAAAGTAATATATTTTGTGTTACAAGATATTATTTTGAGTTTCCCAACAATTCTTCTTTTCATTCAGATATCAACAGTTAAAGGCATTGTGGAATATTTTATTATGTCATATTATTAAGGGTTTTAAAGAATTAATTTCCAGAGGAATAGGATAAAGACCGAATGATAAAAATTGTTTCCATAAAATATATATTTTTTAATTCTTAAGCACTGATTCCTTTCACAATCGAGGGATTGTTTCTTAAATTTTATTTGTTGTTGTTTAGCCTTTATTTTATGTGAAATTGTTCATAAAATTAAGATGAAAAACACTCATGAGACTTGATAATTTTCAAGAGAACTTGAACACTTAAGAACGCATAAGACATTTGTTTCAAATTCTGAAAGAGGAATTAGCTGAGCTTTACTAACATCCTCCATTCATATCATCTTTGGTATCAAAGCTCTTAGTATTTAGGTTTTTTTGTGCAAGAAGGGATCTATTTGTTTTCAATTTTGTGTCATGCTTACAAGGTTAAAACTCAAAAGAGGAGAAGGGAAGTTGGTTGAGAGCCTTGTAGTTGGGTCAAGAGGAAAAAGGGCAAGGTTGCCAAAGTCTTCAACACCAACACATCCTCAAGTTGAATTTAAGTCTTCAGTGAGCATGTCTCATGAAGGAGAACCTACCATGACAGAAGATGAGAGAGCATTCAAGAAGGCATTCTTTGATATGAATAAGATGGTTAAGGTCCTCTATGAGGATAGGTATTTAAGGATGCAAGGAGAAATATCTAAGCATTCAAGAGGAGAGTGTTCTCTAGGAGGAGGAGGCCATGGAGATGGTAAGAAGCCACCATCCACTCCACCATCATCCTCACCACCATCTTCAACTTCCTCTTCATCATCTTCCACTACCACAACCCTACAATATGTTCATACACATACTTCAAAAGGAGCTTGAAAATCACCCTTAAACTTGATGTCAAATTTGAGCTACCGATGTATAATGGAAAAGTGAATGTAGAGGAGCTAGATAATTGGATTTGTCAATTCGAGGTTTATTACAAAATTCAAAACCTTCAAGAGGATGACATAAAGATTCAGTTGGCTTCCTTGAGAATGGAGGGCACAGCACTTGTATGGTGGGAAGCAAGGACACAAGATGAGATTAAAAACCACGGTAAGGTCTCAATGTATTGGTCTAATGTTATTGTTGTCCTTAAAAGGAAATTCTACGCTTTAGCTTAAATTAAAATATCCATTATGTACTGGCATAATTTTAGACAATTAAAGGGACAAAGTGTGCAACATTACACTCATGAATTTAGGAGAAGAGCTCTTATTTTGGGTGTCAATTTATCTTCTTAAGAAACTTTGTTAAATTATATTAGGGGTTTGCATAGTTATCTTATACATACTATTCTCATTTTCAATCCCACATAATTAGATGAGGTTTTTTTTCAAGCCATACATCTAGAAGCAAGAGGAAACATAGTCCAGATAAGAAAAGTGATAGCTTCCTTGAGTATGAAGGTAAAGGAAAGGGTAAGTTTAATGGAAGAGGAAGGAAAAATAGTTCTATCAAAATAGAGAAAGAGAAACTCACATGTAAACACTGTTCGAAAAATGTCCATGATGAAGACCATTGTTGGCAACTCCATCCAGAGTTGAAGCCAAACAAACTTAAAAACAAAGAGAAGGAGAAAATTGTTGCAATCATTAAACATGACTTAGGTTAAGATTCAGGAGATGAAACCAAGATTACAGCAATGGGTGTGAAAGGTAAGAACATAGAAAGCGCTAGTTATTCAATTTTTTCTAATGTAACTCAAAATGAAGATACAAGAATTGAACTTTTTCATATTAGAATTGTTTCAAAGCATACCAAAATAGACACACTATTTGATAGTGGTTCTCAAGCTAATTTGATTTTTGAGGACTCAGTTAAGAAGTTAAATCTTGAAACTGTTACACATCCAATACCTTATCCTTTAGGGTGGATATGCAAGAATTCAAACTTGCAGGTAACAAGGAAGTGCATCCTATGCAATCAGTTCAAAATTTATTGATGAAGTTGAACTTGATGTTGTGTCGCTTGAGATTTCAGGTATTGTTTTGGGAAGTCTTTACCTTTATGACAGGAAAACAATATTTCGATGCCATGAGAATAAGTACCACTTGTTTAAGGATGGAATTGAGTACATAGTTAGAGCTCATAAGAAGAAGATAATTTTGTCTCTTATACATGTAGGAGAAATGAAGAGAATATGTGAATGCAAGTCAAAATTTGGCTTTGTTAATGTTCAAGGATAGTGATGTTTTGAATGACACATTTAAAAAATATGCATCAAATGAAAAAGATGATTTCATTAAAGTTTCTATTTTTTGTAATAAGATGTTTCAAGTCTCTAGCATGCCACCTTTGAAAATAAGTAAACAAGATGTGAGAGATTTGCAACAGTCCACATTAGTGTTGAATAGTGATGGGAACAAAATGTTGGTGCAAGAGAGTGAAAAGTTCAAAGAGAAAGCACCAAAACAATTTTAAAAATAAGCCATAGGTGCCACAATTAATTGTTTTTGGTTTCAAGATGGTACATGGCAGTGGCGAAAACACTTGGTCAAAAGTCGACGCAAGTACAAGGCAAGACAAGCTAAAAATCGCCATGTTGACAGTGCTCGAGGTGAGACAGTTTTCAATTTTCCTTTGATTAACGACTGAGGTGGAAACAAGTTTTTTTCTTCAAAGACAACTTGTTGTTCTGAAAATTCATGGAAATTTCAGCATGACGGTGTCTATAACAACAAGACATGGTCTCAAGAATCAAGGAAAAAGTTTAGTTTTTATGAAAAGCTCAAATTTTCGAAATTGGGAAAATTTCATTGGATTAAAACTGGAAGGGTGAGGGAATTGTACCCTCATCCACATGTTCAGTAATGAAAGATAGTTTGGGGTCCAAAAGGCTTCCAGTGGGGAGGAATGATTAGGGGCTCAGTTTTATGCTAAAAAAACAAGGTTCTTAGAATTGTGCGAAACTTGAACGACCGTGTAGTGCTTGTCATTCTAAATCTGGTGCACTTCATTTCACGAAAAATGGAATTTGTATGGTCTTGGAAATGAGTTATGTTAGTTTGCAAAAACGAGAAAAAAAATGGAGATAGGGAGCCTTACCACCACTGGTGAAAGCTAACGTGGTATTATGACTAGGCATGGACAGGGTAGAGGAGATTCTCTCCGTTGAATGACAACCCTGCCAAGTGGTAGAGTTCGAATGACCGAATTTCAGGTTATGAAAATTCTTGCTCAAGCGAAATTTGGTCCAATCAAGGAGGACACATATATAAACCTAGGGCGGCCATGTTGTTACACCATTTTTTGGTCATCTAACCTATTATCATTAGATGAACCCAAGTACACCATGTAAGACCAATGTTACCCTAAGTAAAATTTCTTTCACCATGTGAAATAACATTTGTCTATTTTTCCTGGTCATATTTAACCCAAAACAAGGAAATTAATTAAATAAATCATTATTTATTTAATTATTTCCTAAGAATAAGTTATTTAAATCACTATTTAAATACTATTCCTAGTTAAATTTGACTAAATCATTTTTAAATAATTAAATAAACCATTATTTATTTAATTATATCCCCATCATTTCCCTAAAATAATAAATAAATCATTTATTTATTTGTTATTTATAAATAAAGGAATTGACCCAAGTCAAAAATCATTTTCCCTCCAACAAATATAATAAAATATTCCTAAAGGGTGATTCTAGAATTTGATTAATAATATTTTATTCATGCACCGAGTTCTAGAACACCCCAATATTTTGTTATAAATAGAAGGGTTTTCCCCATTCATTAGTCACCTCCATTGCATTAGATCACTCTGGATCTATTCTTGGTCACCATTTTCCATTTTTGCATTGTGAGCTCCCATTGAGTTCTATGTTTGTTTGGGTTTCCACATCAACCAAAGAGAGGAATTTTAGATCTGAAACACTGAGGACTTTCAAGAACCCATCCCATTGAGGAGAACCAGAAAACACCTTTCTTGTTTTCCTCTCAGGTGCCCCATTCTTTAATATAATATAAAATTCTTTTAAATACATTGTTCTTGTCTTGTCTATTGGATGCATGGAGCCATATTATATTTTATCTGCTTAATGTCTTTTGTGCTTAGATATGGATTTGTGCAAATGGCATTTAAAGATATTTCTTGTGGCAGCCCATAATCGATGTTAGGGCTATTTGTTATGTGTAGCTAAAGTGATATTTTACAACGAAAGATTCACATTTCAATATCGTTCCCCTTGATGATGGATCATGGAACAAAAATTTATGGTTGAGTCCGAGCAGATGTGCCATAGTTCAACCCCGCGACCTCCCACAAGCCAATGACACACATTACCATTCTACCACACCATGAGTCTTAACCTTATTGTGGATCCACCTCTATTTAAATTATACCATGTTCAATGGCAGGGGGAGAGGGGGTCAACCCCTAGCGCATAGGACCGAGGCTCGAAGACCACCGACATAGCCAATTTTTAAATGCAGAGTTAAACAGTTAAACACCATTAAATCAACATTAATCCACAATTATTATCACTAAATCGGATTAGCAAAAAAGGGCCGAATTAAGGGCTAAGTAGTGTTAATTACTGCTAGCCATGCTTGGCAGACCGCCAATTTCAACGGAAACTACCAGTTTAACTCCAGCTAGCCGAATTTAGCTCTATTTAGCTAAATTTTGGCATGAAATTGTGGAGAAAATGTAAATGGTCATAACGTTTGGAGATTTCGACAAAATCAGGTGTAGAAATATGCTAGATGACCATTTTTGGGCATTCTGGACTCATTGGTGTAGTTTTCATGAGAGAAAAAAAGCATTTCAAATAGGTCATTTTGCAAATTTGAGCATAATATAGAGGCTCAAGCCATGGAAGTTGGACCAAGCAGATGTAGCCCAGGAGAGGTGAACTCCTTCATCAAATACCTATGTTAATGTGTTGTATGGTGATGTACTATACTTTTATTTGTTGTTGTTCAACCTTTATTATATGTGAAATTTTTCATAAAATTAAATTAACATGAAAAACACTCATGAGACTTGATAATTTGCAAGAGAACCTGAACCCTTAAGCACGCATAAGACATTTGTTTCAAATTATGAAAGAAGAATCAGCCAAGATTTACTTGCATCCTCCATTAAGATCATATTTGGTATCAGAGCTCTTAGTCTTTAGGTTTTGTTGTGTAAGAAGGGATCTAATTGTTTGCAATTTTGTGTCATGCTTACAAGGTTAAAACTCAAAAGAGGAGAAGGGAAGCTGGTTGAGAGCCCTGTAGTTGGGTCAAGAGGAAGAAGGGAAAGGTTTCCAAAGTCTTCAACACCAGCACATCCTCAAGTTGAAGTTGATTCTTCAGTGAGCATGTCTCATGAAGGAGAACCTACCATGACAGAAGATGAGAGAGCATTTAGGAAGGCATTCTTTGATATGATTGAGATGGTTAAGGTCCTCTATGAGGATATGTATTTAAGGATGCAAGGAGAAAGTTCTAGGACTTCAAGAGGAGAGGTTTCTATAGGAGGAGGACGTCATGGAGATGGTAAGAAGCCACCATCCACTCCACCACCATCCTCACCACCATCTTCAACTTCCTCTTCATCATCTTCCACTGCCACAACCCTACAATATGTTCATGTACATACTTCAAAAGGAGCTAGAAAAACACCCTTAAACTTGATGTCAAATTTGAGCTACCGATGTCTAATGGTAAATTGAATGCAAATAAGCTAAATAATTGGATTTTTCAATTAGAGGTTTATTACGGAATTCAGAACCTTCAAGAGGATGACATAAAAATTTAGTTGGTTTCCTTGTGAATGAAGGGCGTTGTTAGGGTCCTATAAATTATAGGATCTCAAGGTGATTGAGTATTTCATAAGATGAAATTTCATATTGTGTATGATTTTCAATATTCAAGTGATTTCCAAACAATATGAAAAAAAATAAAAATAAAAGAGGGTATATTGAAAAAATAAAATAGAAAAGAAAAAGAAAGAAAAACCCCAAAAAAGAATAATACTGAAAGTGCTGCAAATCAAAATGTCACTACTAATTACCCCCGATGGGGGTGCCATGAGGAGGTTCAGAGTCGAGGTTTGGCGGTGGCACGTGGCGCCGTGCACACACAACATGACTGATATAGTACACCGCAAGATGGGAAGGGGCATGACCACACGCCAGATAATAAAATATGTCATAGGCGCAGTTGGCAACCACCGGGAATTGTTAGATAATTTTTGGAAACAACGTTGTCAAGATCCCGCATTAAAGTATGAGGCATGCTGGAGAGGAAGCACTAATCTTGAACGACAGTTGGAAGAAAGTGCAACAACGAAGACAGAAGGTTGGCATTGACAGCTTGTCATTTGGTATGTTCTGCGTCTCCTAACCTTGATAATCACCATGAATGTAAATGTAAATTAGATGACTCCCTCCATAAATTCCTCCACAAGTGGTTATTCCTCTGATCCTGACCCCTGTACAAACCCGGAAGTAGGCTACAGAATGCTTCAATATGTGCATGAGGCTCTTCCCCATAGTTATTTGGCCTTTTTAGATTATGTGGATAGTCTTCAGTTTGTTTATTCAATTGCAAGGATAAGGGTTTCAGGGTTTTACAACATGTAGTCTTTTGTTATTGGTCGAAAGAATGTAATGGTCATTCAGATTATCTCGGCCATTATGGTCATCCATTGCTTTCGAACCCCCTGTAATGTCTCTTCTCCTTCTGGTTCTATGTTTGTGTTGGGGAAATAATTTCATCTCGTTATGATAGGAAGGGTGTTGGGTAGGTTTGATGTTCAAATTGTTTCAGTCTCTCAATCGTATGAGCTAGCAAGTATGGCTAGGCATGATAGTCCTAGTAACAATGTGGGAGGTGGTAATAGGTTGTGCTCTTGGGTTCATTTCACTATTGGGAATTTAGGCTACATGCAACTCTGTAGGGTTTACAAGGCAAATTATTTTTGTTGCTTTTTCTTTGGGGGTGTAGCGAAACCATCCATCTGGGGTTCTATTTCACGCACTCTACTTCTGCATTTTATTTGGGTTAAGATGAGCTTGAGTCAATTTATGCTGAATTTGAGCCTATTTGGGTTCATGGACTTACGTCATTTTTTGAATACCTTGTATGCCATATTCCAAATGAACAAAAATGTTGTGGGCCCTACCTGCAGTAACATCCACACTGTCACTAACTTTCTTATGCCTTACATAGGCTCTGCAAAAGTAAACGCAGGTCCCTCCAACTCTCTGTATGATAATCCGTGGAAAATTCGAATCTTACTTGTATGAGGACATACAACAATGGCAAAAGGACAGACTTCAAAGAAGCCGGGTAGGGAAAAAGGAAAACAAAAATAGGTCAAACCCATTGCAAACTCCAGCAAGCAAGGAAGGAAATCCAAGAAAGAGGTTATAGAGAAACTTTTCAAAGTCTACACTACAGGTAACCCCCCTCAAGTCCGCAATCTCATCCAAGGATGGGAGAGAGAATGTGGGCAAAAAGAGGAAGATATATAAATACAGGAAGATGAAATGGACTTCATCATTGATCCGGGGAATACTAGAGGTTGGTTATCCCTTTTCCATCAGTCTATTTAGACTTATTGGACTTTTAAGTGTGTTTTGGCAAAGGCTGTCACAAGCCCTCAAGAAGTGGGAGGAGACCCACATATGGTTTGACAGGTTATTTCAGTTCTGCAGGATATTAAAAAGGAACTTCAAGTCATACGGGTATCTCAGCATCATGCAACATCATGACTCGAAAGAATTGAGAGGCAACTTCAAACAATGCACCAAGTAGACATGCCAGGATCCAATGTCAAAAACCCTGCACCGGTTGAGTCCTCAGATGACTAAATTATTGTTTCTCATTTTTGTTGTTTCATGTTTTTAGCGGATTTCATTTATATTTACAGTTTTTTGTCAGACTTTGGTAGATATAATAGTATTAAGGTAATAGTTTATAAGAGGAAAAAACAATTTCAACACTAGATGGCTTATAACTCATTAAGATGGCCAATAGACATGGTTTCCTTTGGGCAAGTTGAGGAAATCGTGTTTTGATATGTAAACCTACTTATTTTTTGATAAATATAAAAATGGAAAGGCACTACTAAACTTTAAAAAAAAAGGCCGCTGTTAATTAGATTAGTTTGTTCAATCATACAGTCTAAGCATGATTGAAAAATTTAAATTTTTTTGAATAGGTTAGAAAATTAGTATTTGCCAAATTGTTTAAACTTGGCATATCAGTAGCTAGGTAGAAAGTAAATTGACTCAACGGTTTAATCTGAGTCAATGGAAGGAATGAGGGATAGAGTAGCTTAAAGTTTTATAAAAAAGTGATTTGGGTCTGCAAGCCTAAATGCACCCTGCAAAAGAATGAATGAAAAAATGTTAGAATAGTGAAATGGGTAGGTAGAAGTGCAAGAAGAAAAATAAATGTCAAGGAAACATGAAATTTATTCCAAATTTCATCCTAAGGACTTCATGTATTTCCTGGTTGAAAAGGAAAAAAACAAAGGTGTTTTGTCCTAAGGTTCAGGAATTAATTCTTTATTAAAGATATTTTGACATATTAATGGCATATTCTAATATCCTAAGTCTTGAACTATACCCCTGCTCGATATTCATTTACACGATACCACCCTCCACTCAAATCCCATCATCGCTTAACCTCCCATCGCTTTCTATAATATTCCCCAAATGGGAAAAGTAGGAATATAGTGCAAAACCATGGAATAGCAGTGTAAGACATTACATAAAACAATAGGCCAATATTGAGACCTTCTATTCATTATAACAACAAAAAAATATGCATAAGAAATGGGCCATAAGATGTACAACAAGATATAACAAGCCTCCAATGGAAAAAACCCTCAAAAGAGGTGCTGCTACTATATATCAAAATGTCGGAAGACTGCTACAGTGTTGTGTAAAGAGCACAGCTACAAAAAATGAATATACAAAATATCATGGGCTGATATATGCCTCAAAATATACAACTAGTTCAGATCTAGGCACCATACAACCTCCAATGAAGAACCCCACAAGGGTTTTCAACAATACACCAATGTACAAGATAGGAATAAAAGCCCTAGGCCTGAAGATTCACTGCAACATATAGATCTAGAAAATGTGGCTGATCTGATATAAAAAATAATGCAGCCTCCTCCAATAGATCCTTTAGATCAAGGGTTGATCCCTTCTCTAGAAAACCTCCACTCCAAATGGTGTACCGAAACCACCCTGCAACTCCTCCCTCAAAATAACGCAGTCCAAGATAGAAACTGCATTGTATGGGAAAATAAATCAATGGCCTTATGTCAAGATATGAAAATATGCTCAAGGGCCTTCCTTACTATCCTCCCAATGAAAAGGAACCCTTCTCCACTAAAAATAAGCACTGAAGTGACCCAAAAGTGGTCTCCACTACTACAACCTGCAACACAACTCAACCCTCAACAGGATCTGCGTTGTAGATGTAAGATGAAGCTTGGCCCAAAGCTTGAATGTGGAAGTGAAGTACAAAACTCTTCCAAGAGGCCTCTCAAGGAAAGAGGTGGGATTTCCGAATAGGAACATCTAGTGCTAAAAAAAACTTGCAATCTTAGCTAAACAGCCAAAGAAAGTTGTATGTCTAAACATACCATATATTCAGAAATATCATAAACCAATACATAACAAATATGGCTGCCATCCTCTTCCTTAAAAAGAAAGAGGTGGAACCGCAACACAACTCAACCTCAAATGATCTCGCATTGTAGATGCAAGATGAAGCTTGGCCTTAAAGCTTGAATGTACCCATGAAGTACAAAACTCTTCCAAGAGTCTTGTTGAGCTCCAAGAATGTTCTTTCTCCCACCACATTCCACTCCATTTCTTTTTTCCATTATTAATCCCAGGCTCAAATGATCAATGAAATTAGTTAAAATTTCTTTAAGAATGGATATTATGACTAACTTGCTATGTTTTTATGATTTCGTCATTGTAGTGCTTGAACTAGACTAGCTACAAAACGTGTATATTTAGTTGGTTGTCACCCCGTAGTCGTCTTCATGTTTAAGCAGGTTCCAGATGTCCTCTAAGAGAAAACCACACATGGTCATATTCCACATCACGCCTTTAGCATTTTTTTCTCTCCATGAAGATTGAACGGAATTCTGTACGTGGTTATGCATGTGAGAACTCAAACAAGGAGATAGACTCCTAATAGGACAAGGACAGTCCAGATGTCCTTTGTCATATTACGATGCCACCTTTAGAGTTCTAGTTTGATTTTAATATGGAAAGACAGTAATCCCTGTATTATCTCAAGTTCTATTATGTAAATTTGCTATAAATGTAGCTCGGGAAACCAAGAGACAAGGTTAGATTTTGGTTAGATTTTGTGGTTGATTGCTAGATTTTTTAAGTCCGAGAATACTCTGTTTTGAAGTGATTCCTCTTTAATGAAAGAAGCAGCATTTCCTTGAATGCGTTGAGTCGATCTTGAACTAAATTTCGTGCTACTCTAGTGGTAGAGGGCCCCTGCCTCCTGAGCAGCCTTGTTTTTACGGTTTAGATAAGTACTTTAGTTTCATTTCTAGCTTAGACAATTTTCTGAAGTTTATGTTCATAGTTGATTTCATTAATCGTTACATATATACTTAATCTAATAAACTCTTCCAAAATATCATTACGATGAATAAGGCATAGCTGTGGTGTTGTAGATTTTAGTTGCAATTCCTTTCGTTAATTATCACAGTTAGACTTACTTTAATAAACTCTTCCAAAATATCATCATGATGAATAAGGCATAACTGTGGTATTGTAGGTTTTAGTTTCTTGTTTACACTAAGTGTCACAGCCGATCTTACTCTTACAAGCTCTTCCAAAATATCATAAGAATGAATAAGAAACAGCTGTGGTGTCTTAGATTTTAGTTGCATTTCCTTTTGAATTTTTGTTTACACTAAGTGGCATAGCCAGTATTACTCTTACAAAGCTCTTCCAAAATATCATAACAATGAGTAAGAAATAGCTGTGGTGTCTTAGATTTTAGTTGTATTTTCTTTCAGTTTTATGTTTATGTTCAATTGCATTGGATAATACAGCTAGGACTATTTTACAAACTCTTCCAAAATATCATTCATAATGAACAAGATGGGCTGTAGAATTCCATAGACTAGCTGCATGTTAATTTAGTTAGAGCACTCCGGAGGTAGATTGCATTTAGTTCAGCTCTGTCATTTCATTTCATTTTAAGTTTGATAATGGCTTTTAGTTTAACATTGTTCATTGTAGACTAGTATCACCCTAGTTTAGTCTTAGTTTAGCTCACTGTATTAACATTCTGGTTTAGTTGCTATCCATTGCATTTTAAATTTTATTAGTTGTTAAATTAAAATACCACAGTCTTCGTTATTTACAAAACTTCTTTTGTTCCAAACTCATACTAATACATAATTATCTGAACATAAGGTAGTATCAGTCTAAGGCCTGGAGTATTTTGCAACCTTTTTACCATTTCACAAACAAGCCTTTTCTCAAAGACTATTCTAAAAGGAAATCTATAACTTTTGAGTGAGGCCTAGTGGTGTTAAACTGAGTTGCAGAACAGAATTAGAAGCTAGTTTAGAATAGAAATCTTATGATGCTACAAATGTTCTTTTCCAAATATGTTTCAATAAACATTTAACCATGGATGAGATTTTGTAACATTGTAGGTTGATTGTTTGATTGTTTATTTAGGAGAACTTCATTTACACTTAACTTGTTCATTTCTCAAGCTCCTCCAACACATATTTAATAAATGAATTGGATAGGTTCAAGTTCATGTTGTGATTTGTTTCTTTGCAATAGATTCATTATCAAGCTTTGCACTTGTTGTTTACCATCCATATTTTAGGCTTCACTCTGTTTTTTAAACAATAGCTCCTTTTCACCAACACTTAGTTCTTTCCCTTTATCCATAGTTTAGGCTTTACTCTGTTTTAGTGTGCCCATCCACTCCTCTTTTCTAACATTTAGCTCTTTTCCTCTTGAAAAAAAACCCATAAAATCAAAAACATCATAAAACACTAAACACAACGTAGTGAGAAACAAACACCTAGGCACATATAGTGCACCACACTTCAGCAGTTTACCAACCCTGGTTGACAATTAATGAACTCAATTTAGGAGACTAGGTTGAGCACAAACATTTTGGCTCTGTTGTCGGGGAAGTGTAACTAGGTAGCCTTGTTTCTTAACTCCCAAAAACAATGATATGCGTAGAGAGAGAGACTCAAGGGGTAGATTCATAAGAAGTAGAAGCAGAAGTTTGATTCCTAGAACACCACTTGTTTCATCAAGACCTAGAGCCAACACACCTCCAACTCAGACCCACATTCAATCCTTTACTGATCCTAGACTTCCAGAAGACTTAAGATTAGATATTCCATTAGAAAGACCTTCCACTTCATCCACTGAACCTGTCTTAGAAGAAGATTCAAGGACCCCTGCTAGAGACACAAACTTTTCCACTTCCACAGAAGAATCAACTATGGCAGAAGAAGGGGGAGGAGGAGTCTTTAATGGAGAACACACATTATTTGGAGGGGGTAGAGGTAGAGGTAGAGGAGGAGGTAGAGGTGCAGAAGGAGAAGGAGGTAGAGGAAGAGGTAGAAGAGAAATGGGAAGCTCTTTTGGGTTTCCTATAGTAGATGAAGAAACCAATACAACCATGAAAAACATTTCACCCTCTGTCCTTCCAAACTTCTATGGACTTAAAACTGAAGATCCCGAAACCTTCCTATTTGAATTTGAAATCCTGTGTAGAACTTATGACTACTTACAAGATGCTCAAAAACTTAAACTATTTCCTTCAACATTGAAAGGAGCAACATTGAAGTGGTTTATGAGTTTGATCAACAGTTCTATTAGGACATGGGAAGACATGAAACAAGCATTTCTAGAGAGGTATTTGGATTATTGTATGCCAATCAATCATAAGGAGGAAGTGTTTAAGATGCTACAAAAAGAAGATGAAAATTTGGAAGATTTTTTGGAGAGATTTCATTACAACATCAAAAGAGCAAAAATGGAGAACTTAGATCAAGACACTTTAAAAGCTCTCTTGTTGAAGACAATTAGGGATGAATGGTTGGATATCCTTAACATGATGGGAAAAGGGGATATATCTCAGCTCACATTACCTGAAATATATGAGTTATGTATCAACCTTTCAAGAGGGAAATCCAAAACTGTAAAAGGTCCAAGAGACCCTGCTCTTGCAAGGGCAAGTAAGTCTGCTTCTGGGACAGTAAGTAGGGCAGAGATAGGACATATGCTTGATGAATTCAAATCTGACATCTTAGGGAGTCTTAGTGAACAAATAGACACCCTTAAGTTACAAAACAAGAAAAAAGCTGAATCTGATGCCTTAGCAATCTTTTGTCCCAAATGTAGAAGGAAGCATGCCTTGAGAGAATGTCCTTTGGATGCAAAAGTTGTAGAGACTTGTGTAATTTGTTCAGAAAAACATGAGACCAAGAGTTGTCCTTCACTTCCTGGTCTTAAAGCTGTCTTTCAAGAAGATACTCCTACAAGTTCCACAGAATCTCTCAATTTTGTCTCTAGAAGGCCTTGGCAAGGACCTCAAACACAAGGATTTCATGATCAATTGTATAATCAACCTCCACTAAATTGGAATTCTTGGCAGCAACCTTGGCCCCAATTTCAAAATCAATTTCAAGCTTGGGCACAAGGAGCACAAAATTCCTATGGAAGATACTCCCAGTACTATCAATATCCACCATCCTATCCACCATACCCACATTTTTCTCCTCAAAATCTTCAACAAAATCCTCAACAGAATCCTCAGAACCCACAACATCAAAATCAACCACTCCCATTACCATTTCCTCAGAAATCAAATTAGTTGCCTGCTCAACCCATACCAAACCCCAACAATAAAAATCCTCAGAATACATACATGATAGAAGGCCAACAGTTTCCAACTTATTTAATTACTCCTCTAGATCTTAGTGATGTTAAACTTAGGTCTGGAAGAATACTTGAAAAGAGGAAACCTTCTGTGATTATACAAGAACAAGACAACTCTGAGGAAGATTCTCTACGAGAAAATAAAATTCTTGAAGAAGACACATCTTTTCAGGACCCAAACATTGAAAAATCAAAACAAAAAGAACCAATAATTTCAACTCCTGTATTAGAGCAGCCATCAACATCCATTCCTACACCTCCCTTTCCAGAAAGATTACAAATTGATAGAGGTGTAGAAAAACAAATTATGGTGCCTAATTATGATTTCCTAGATGAGCTGAGAAATTTTTGCATTAAGATTCCATTATTACAAGCCATCAAGGAAATTCCAATTTTAGCAAAGACAATAAAGGAGTTGAGCATGAAGAAAACAAGAAAAAGAATAAGAGAGACAAAGAAAATTCAACTGGCAGGAAAAATAGTAGACATTATGATGGGTAAGATTTCTATTCCAAAGTATCTAGACCCAGGAAATCCAGTTGTTAAAATTCACATCAATGGAATTGAGATCCAAAACACACTCATTGATTTAGGAGCAACAATCAATATCATGAGTAGACAAATCATGGATAAACTGAAACTTCCTAATCTTCTCTTTACACCCACATTATTACAATTAGCAGACAGATCTATGATCAAACCTGATGGGGTAATAGAAGACATTCCAGTGTCCCTAGATTCTTGGGAGTACCCTATGGATTTCATGATCCTAACTCCTAAGAATAATCTAGGAGGACACCCTATTATATTAGGAAGACCTTGGTTAGCTACAGCTGATGCTTTCATTAGTTGTAGATCTGGTGATATGTACATCTCTGATGGTAGTTCAACTAAAAAATTCACTTTGTATCCTCCAACAAGAACAATTACAGATTTAGATGATACTCAATGGATAGAGGATGAAGAAGACTTACAACCTCTCTTCACAATTTCAAAAATTAGTGAAGATAGTCAAATTCTGAATACTTTAGAAAACTTTGAATCCTCTTCGGAATACAAACATGAACAATTTCAAGAAGAATCCAACATTGATTTTTTATCATCAAGACAGATGTCTCTCTATTCCATGGATAAATTTGGCAGCTCTACAATTGAGATATTTCCAGGCAAAACTTTAAACATAAACAAGAACCTAGAGAAATCTCAACAAGAAGAGCTAGTCAAGATATTACAGAGACATTCTTCCGCATATGCATGGGAGTACACTGATATGAAAGGGATAAGCCCTAAGACTTGCACTCATCACATCTACATAGAGGAAAATTGTAAACCAATCAGACAACCTCAAAGAAGGATGAATCCAAATCTTAAGGAGATTGTTAAAGAAGAATTGCAGAAATTGTTGAATGTTAACTTTATCTATCCTATTTCAGATAGTTAGTGGGTTTCTCCTTTGGTAATTGTGCCAAAGAAAAATGGTAAATGGAGGGTATGTATTGACTACCGAGAATTAAACAAAGCTACTCTTAAAGACCATTTTCCCTTACCTTTCATAGATCAAGTGTTAGACACATTAGCTGGCAAAAAGTACTTCTCATTTCTAGATGGGTTTAGTGGTTACAATCAAATTCAAGTAGCACTTGAAGATCAAGACAAAACTACATTTACCTGTCCTTGGGGTACCTATGCTTACCGAGTATTGCCATTTGGATTATGCAATGCACCTGCAACATTCCAAAGGGCAGTATTAGGAATTTTTTCAGATCTAATACATGATTGTGTAGAGGTATATATGGATGATTTCACAATTTATGGAAACACACTTGAAGAAGCCTTAACAAACTTGGAAAAAGTTTTAAAGAGATGTCAAGAAGCAAATCTTTCACTTAGTCATGAGAAATGTTTCATGATGTTTACTGAAGATATTGTTTTGGGGCATCACATTTCAGGGGATGGGATTAGAGTTGATGAGTCAAAAGTTGAAGTCATCTCTAACTTATCTATTCCAAGTTGTCAAAAAGATGTTAGGATTTTTCTAGGATTTACAAGATATTATCGGAGGTTTATAGAAAACTTCACCAAGATAGCATCTCCACTCTTTAAATTGCTTACCAAAGACTGTGAATTCAAATGGAATTCTGATTGCCAGTTAGCTTTTGAGACCCTAAAAACAAAAATTTCTGAAGCACCTATTTTAAGGGGACCTAACTGGAAGTTACCTTTTCATATTTCAACAGATGCCTCAGATACAGCTCTAGGAGCAGTATTGGGACAAAAAGACCCGATTCCTTATGCCATCTACTATACCAGTAAAAATTTGACTCCTGCAGAGTTAAACTATACTGTAACTGAAAAAGAGTTTTTAGCTGTTGTTCATGCCATAAACAAATTCAGACACTATATAACAGGTTATGAAACTTTTGTTCACACTGATCATTCTGCAATTAGATACTTAATGAACAAATCAATTACTAATGGCAGAGTCATAAGATGGTTATTGCTTTTACAAGAATTCAACATTACCATTCTAGATAGGCCTGGAAAACAAAACACAGTAGCTGATTTCCTATCTAGACTCCAAAAAATCAAAGATGACACTCCAGTTGAAGATCAATTTCCTGATGAATATCTTTTTGCAATTTCTACCCAAACTCCTTGGTTTGCTGACATTGCTAATTATTTAGTTTCAGGAAAATTTCCTTCAATAATGAATGCAAGAGATAAAAGAAAAATTATTTATGACAGTGCAAAATATTCATGGGTTGCTAATGAGTTGTACAAGACAGGTCCAGATTTTATCATTAGGAGATGTGTTCGGGAAGATGAGATGCCTGAGATTCTCAAAGCATGTCATGATGAACCTTGTGGCGGACACTTTGCTGATAAGAGGACAACCTATAAGATCCTTCACTTAGGATATTATTGGCCATCCCTTTTCAAATATGCTAAAGAGTATGTCAAAAGGTGTGACAGTTGCCAAAGGGTAGGGAAACCTTCTCCTTCAGGTGAGATGCCATTGCAGCGTCAGGTACATATTGAACCTTTTGAAAAATGGGCTTTGGATTTTGTAGAACCTATTAGTCCTCCATCAAGACAAAAGAGATATATATTAGTTTGCACTGATTATGTTACCAAATGGGTAGAGGCCAAGCCATTACTTTTTGCTAATGAAGCATTTGTAGTTAATTTTCTTTTTGAGGATATTTTTACTCGTTTTGGTGTCCCAAGGGAAATTGTTACAGATCAAGGAGCTCAATTTACATCAAGGCTAGTGGAAAAAATGATGGAGAGATACAAAATCAGGCATAGAAAATCTACTCCTTATCATCCACAAGCAAATGGTCAAGTGGAATCTACTAATAAGGTCATTGAAGGAATCCTAACAAAGGCTGTTCATTTACATAGAAGAGATTGGGTAGATAGGCTTCCTGAAGCCTTGTGGGCCTATAGAACTACATGGAGAAACACAACAGGCCATACTCCTTATGAACTTGTTTATGGAAAGCAAGTTTTTTTTCCCATAGAGTTCCAGATTCAAACTTTCAAAATGGAAGTTCAGCTAGGACTTGATCTATCAGAGGCACAAAAGCACAGATTGGAGCAGATTAATGAATTGGATGAGATCAGACAAGATGCAGTTTAGAAAACAAGTATAGTCCAACAGCAAAGGACTAGATGGCATGATAAGTATATCAAGGAAAAGAAGTTCAAAGAAGGTGACTGGGCTCTCTTGTTTGATTCAAAGTTCAAATATTTTCAAGGTAAATTCCAAACACATTGGCTTGGACCATATGAAATTGTGAAATTTTTTGACAATGGAGCAATAAAAATTAGGACAATAGATGAAGAAGAGGTCACTTTTCTTGTGAATGGTCATAGATTGAAGCTGTATCACAAACCACTCTCAAGAGAAGAATTTGTCAAGAAGTTCCAGGAAAACAGTGATGTGAAGTTAATGAAGAAGAATCTTTCTTCTTCATCAACTTAATTGAATTTTCTGAAGTCATTTTATTGAAATAAATAAATAAATAAATAAATAAAAATAAAAATAAAAATAAAGTATAAACATGAAAACCAATCACTGATTGGCATGTTTATAAAGAAAAGATAGAGTGAAAATCAGAATCTTTTGACACTCTAACTTTTCCATTTTGTTTTTGCAAGCAGCTGTTACAAAATCATAAGTGCAGATCCATTTCACTTATGGTCCATCTCATTTCATTTCACTCCATTTACTCATTCATCCATACTTCATTTCATTTCATTCATTCATATTCACTTCATTCCATATTTCATTCATCTCATTCCATACTTCATCCACCCCATTTCCATTCCAGAATTTAAAGTCTTTCTATAATTGAATAACACATATCATGAATTGCAGGCCACTTCTCATACTTCACTCCATTTCATGAGTTGTGATCCATTCCACTCCATTATTCACTTCATTCATATTCCATTATACCATATTTCATTATCCATCTTCACTCATTCCATATAACATTCCACTTATACTCCAAACCATTCCATTTTATGTTTCAAGTTCTCTACAGGTACATTCTGCAAGAAAACAGACATTCTGCAGCTAATCAGACTTTCTGCAGCCAGACAGACATTCTGCAGCTACAGACCCTGGAGGCACTGATCAGTAATCATTTGATTTGCAACAAGATGATCCTGCATATCCATGAATAAGCAAAATCAAGAAGGTTATGGGGACTCTAAAATTAATGATTTCAAAGGATGAACAAATCATATGAAGACCACAAGGAAATCAAAGCAAAGGAAAAGGTACGAAATGATTATAATGACATATCATGAAAAATTTTAGTATAGTTCAGTTATGAATAATTCGAAATTTTTTTTTGATTAATTTTATTGATCATGCCGAACCACCTCCCATAAAAAATTTGGATAAAAAGATGGTTGCAATTCCTTGAAAAATTCAGTGGCTTCCACAAAGAGGTTACTAAAACTTTTGCAAGATCCTTTAATGGAGCCGAGGTTGAAGTTGGAGATATTAAATTCACTGTCATAGAGGCTTTTATTGCAGAAGCAACGGGATTGCCTAGACAAGGAGAAAGGTGGTTTAAGAACAGAGAATTTCATAATGAAGCATGGAAGCAGATACTCAATTCACCAGGTATGGATGTCACCATTTTTAAAAAGGGTATCCCTAGCTCTGCATTAAAGAACAAATGGAGGAGCATGTTGCTTATCCTGCAAAAATTCATCACTTGTGAAGGTAGATATGGTACTTTCTATGTTTACCATATTAGGTTGATAATGCATTTTCTAGAAGAAGAACTCAACTTGCCATTTTTCTTGCTTCATAGTTTAAAGAAAATGGCTTCAAGTGTTCAAAAGAGAATTCAATTTCTAGAAACAACTTTATACCACCATGGTTTAGTCAAGATTTTAATTGAACATCATTTAGCAAAAATAGGAGATACTTGGGATGACTTCTTGGTGAGAAATCACTTTGAGGAACCAAAGGAACCTCCACCTAAAGACAAACCTACAAAAAAAAGCAGAAAATGGAAATCCTCCAAAACTGAAACTGGTAAAACAATACAAGAAAGCAGTGAAGAAATGGTTTCTGAAAAATTAGTTCAGATTAAGAAGCAGCTTAAGAAAGAGAGGATCATAAGAAAATTTGCCAGAGAAAAAGGAGAAGGGCCATCTCAACCGAGAAGGAGCCACAGACTTAGGGGGATACTAAAGAAAACAAAAGTTAAACAAACTGGAGTCATAAACATAGAAGATGAAGAAACACCTACTGAGCAGGATTTTGATGAAGAAACTTCTGAAATAGACCCTGCACAGCAAGAAATTTACAACTATGTTGAGTCATTGGAGAGAAGAGCTTCAGAAAGTAGAGACAGAACCCCTAGTCCACCAGAGTCCGAAATAGATGTGCTAAGAAGAGATAAGTACGAGCTAGAAGTACTTAATAGGCATATTAGGACTGAAAATGATATTTTGAAGGAGCAAGTTAAACTAAAAACCAATATGAATTCAACCCTGTCTCTACAAATGGACAAAGTGGAAAAGGCCAATGAAAAATTGAAAAAGAGAAACAAAAAGTTAATCGGGGCACTTACCAATTTAAGGTTCAAGTTAGTCATCAGGAAGCCCAGAAGGCCTTTAACTACCAGGCAAAGCAGAAGAAGAGGGTTGGATGTTCTTGCAGAGGTCTCAGAGTTCATGGAATAGTTGCATGAGGACATGCAAGAATCTAGCAGTGGGGGTATGTTGAGCTCCAAGAATGTTCTTTCTTCCACCACATTCCACTCCATTTCTTTTTTCCATTATTAATCCCAGGCTCAAATGATCAATGAAATTAGTTAAAATTGCTTTAAGAATGAATATTATGACTAACTTGCTATGTTTTTATGATTTCGTCATTATAGTGCTTTTTGAACTAGGACTAGCTACAGAATGCAGACATTCTGTAGCTAGTTGCCAATTCTGCAGTCGTCTTCATGTTTAAGCAGGTTCCAGATAACCTCTAAGAGAAAACCACACATGGTCATATTCCACATCACGCCTTTAGCATTTTTTGCTCTCCATGAAGATTGAACGGAATTCTGTACGTGGTTATGCACGTGAGAACTCAAACAAGGAGATAGACTCCTAATAGGACAAGGATAGTCCAGATGTCCTTTGTCATATTACGATGCCACCTTTAGAGTTCTAGTTCGATTTTAATATGGAAAGATAGTAATCCTGTATTATCTAAAGTTCTGTTATGTAAATTTGCTATAAATTTATCTTGGGAAACCGAGAGACGAGGTTATATTTTTGGTTAGATTTTGTGGTTAATTGCTAGATTTCTGAAGTCTGAGAATACTTTGTTTTGAAGTGATTCCTCTTTAATGAAAGAAACAACATTTCCTTGAACGCGTTGATTCGATTTTGAACTAGATTTCGTGCTACTCTGGTGGTGGAGGGCCCCTGCCTCCTGAGCAGCCTTGTTTTTACGGTGTAGATAAGTATTTTAGTTTCGTTTTCATTTCTACTTTAGTCAAGCTTTTGAAGTTTATGTTCATAGTTGATTTCATTAATCATTACAGCTATACTTATTCTAATGAACTCTTCCAAAATATCATTACGATGAATATGGCATAGTTGGTGTTGTAGATTTTAGTTGCAATTCCTTTCGTTAATTATCACAGTTAGAATTACTCTAATAAACTCTTCCAAAATATCATCATGATGAATAAGTCATAGCTGTGGTATTGTAGGTTTAGTTGCTTGTTTATACTAAGTGTCACAGCCACTCTTACTCAAACAAACTCTTCCAAAACATCATGAACAACGAATAGGAAATAGCTGTGATGTCTTAGATTTTAGTGGCATTTGCTTTTGAATTTCTGTTTACACTAAGTGGCATAGCTAGTCTTGCTCTTACAAGCTCTTCCAAAATATCATAACTATGAGTAAGAAATAGCTGTGGTATCTTAGATTCTAGTTGTATTTTCTTTCAGTTTTATGTTTATGTCCAATTGCATTGAATTATACAGTCAGAATTGTTCTACAAACTCTTCCAAAATATCATGCATAATGAACGAGATGGGTTGTAGAATTCCATAGACTAGTTGCATGTTAATTTAGTTAGAACACTCCGGAGGTTGATTGCATTTAGTCCATGCTCTGTCATTTCATTTCAAGTTTGATAATGGATTTTTAGTTTAGCACTGTTCACTGTAGACTAGCAGCACCCTAGTGTAGTCTTGGCTCACTGTATTAACATTCCAAGTTTAGTTGCTCTCCATTGCATTTTAAATTGCATTAGTTGTTAAATTTAAATACCACGGTCTTCATTATTTACAAAACTTCTTTTGTTCCAAAATCATATTTATACATAATAATATGGACAGAAGGTAGTATCAGTCTAAGGCCTGAAGTATTTTGCAACCTTTTTACCATTTCACAAACAAGCCTTTTCTCAAAGACTATTCTAAAAGGAAATCTATAACTTTTGAGTGAGGCCTAGTGGTGTTAAACTGAGTTGCAGAACAGAATTAGGAGCTAGTTTAGAGTAGAAGTCTTACTATGCTACAAATGTTCTTTTCCAAATATGTTCCAATAAACCTTTATTCATGGATGAGATGTTGTAACATTGTAAGTTGATTGATTATTTATTTGGGAAACTGTTTCCTTAGTTTGTTATTTCTCAAGCTCTTCCAACACATATTTAATGAATGAATTGGATAGGTTCAAGTTCATGTTGTGATTTGTTTCTTTTCAATGGAGTCATTATCAAGCTTTGAATTTGTTTTTTACTATCCATAGTTTAGGCTTCACTCTATTTTTAACCAATAACTTCTTTTCACCAGCACTTAGTTCTTTCCCTTTATCCATATTTTAGGCTTTACTTTGTTTTAGTGTAACCATCCACTCCTCTTTTCCAACATTTAGCTCTTTTCCTTTTGAACCAAAATCCATAAAATCAAAAGCATCATAAAACACTAAACACAACGTGGTGAGAAACAAATACCTAGGCACATATAGTGCACCACACTTAATCAACTACTAACCCTAGTTGACAATTAATGAACTCAATTTTAGGAGACTAGAATAATGAGCACACAAACATACCTCTCAAGGAAAGAGGTGGGATTCCCGAATAGGAACACCCAGTGCTAAACAAAACTTGCAATCTTAGCTAAATAGCCAAAGAAAGTTGTATGTCTAAACATACCATATAGTCAGAAATATCATAAACCAATACATAACGAATATGGCTGCCATCCTCTTCCTTTTATAAGAAATGAGCTTCCAAACCCTCGGCCCCATTCATTTATGACACTACTTCCATGCAAGGTGTCTCCATCTAAAACTGCATTGTCCCTCATTGAATGCCACTCCTCCATGACAACGATGTTGATTTGGTCAAAGTTGACTCAGTGAAGGTGTTCCAACCCCTTTTCACACCTAAGGGTGCTCAATTAAGCTGCCAATATGTCTTATATTCACATTGGCATTGATTTATTCATTATTAAGGAGACTTATGGACCTCCATTGTCTTTTTATTCATAAAACAAGATAGAAAAACAAAATTTAATATTCCGGCTAGCTCATGGCTAATTTAGGAATATTACAATCCTCCCCTCCCAAGTGTTTCTTGTCCCCAATCAACTTCAAGGACAAAAATAAAAATTTGGGGAACCCTTATTCCCATATGGAGCTCCAATCTCCAAGCTATCATCCATACAAAATGAATCACCTTCCAGAGTGGTAATTCATAGAAAAACTCCTCCCATCTACTCATGAGAGGCACCTCCCAAGTGCTCAAGTTACCCAAATGGCTCATTAGGGGAATTTTGAGGTCTGAAATGGGCCTCCTAAGGAAAATGTACAATCAAAATTCACTTTATGAGAACCAATCACATTTTAGGTGATTGGTTGAGGTGGCATTGTTTGAGTTAAAGGTACTTACTTGTCACCTTCTCAATGGTGGATAAAAACTCATGGTTAACTATGGTAGTGTTATAAATATTTTTAAAGTCATAAAGTAAAGTACTCATAATAAATGTTATTTCACACTTTTTGAATAAAATATTATTATTGTCATTTCATATTTTTTGAAAGAAACAATGCTTATACCTACACAATATTCATGTATTTACACATTTTTCAATAAATATTATATTTTTATATTTTAAAATATTTATTTATAAATCAAATCAATTCAATATGTAATATTAAATTTATTCATAAAACAATATATTATATTATATTATTTTTATATAGTATATTAATTACATGTTATTATATAATTTAAATAATATAAATTTTAATTAATAGTATATTCTATAATTAAGAATTTATGAATTTATATTTATATTTTATTTTAAGTTATTTAAGTACAAAGGACAAATGCATTAGTTGTGCAATGATAATGACTTTTTCTTGAAAATATCATTCTTATTTATAGTCACATCAATACAATTTTTTTATTATTTTTATTTTGGTACAACTTTTGAATTGAATTTAACCATGGTTACATTGATTTTGGTGCAAAAAGTGAATTGCAAATTCATAAATATTATTTTATTGGTTTAGCTATTATTTTATTATTTCCTTAGGAGGCCCATTTTAGACCTCAAAATTCCCCTAATGCATCCACAAGCTATGGATAGACCCAAATGTAGCAATCATGGATGGTCTACTGCTTTCCTAGAAATATGAAACATAAGAACCATGGAGAATCTCTCTCTCAAAGGGCACATCCAACCCTTCCATCCTCCCTCCAATCATTCCCATAAAAAGAATAAGGGCATCATCAATATATGGGATCAAAACCCATGATACATAAACAACCAAATGTAATATTGGAGGTGGATCATAGTCCCACATGTGGAACCAGCGCAGTATATCTCCTGACTGCCTCAGATCATGATAAGGTAAGTGGTTTCCCCACCACTTACTTGTTGCCATAGATTTCTCACAAGTTCTGAAAAGGTGAGAAATGTTTGGTGCCTTTGGTGCACACCCAAAATGATATATTATCTCCCTATATCCTCCTAGGGAGTGGCCCTGCTCAATATAGTTTAAGGCCCAAAGTTGACCATGAAGTTTATAAGGAAGAATGCTCCCCCTTGGAACAATGACCTACACATGTATGTTAAAGGAATACAAATATTCATCATATAAATCATCATACATAAAAATAAGACCTTTACCATATACTTTGCTCACATAAATGGGGTGGCTAATAGATAGATCCCCTCTCATTCCCCAAGAGGAAAGAAGTAGTTGTGATAACTCCATCAAAGAGTTATGTATCTCCTCCATCTCCACATGATCCATGCATCTCCTCAAATGTTGATATATCTCCTCTCCAAAGCCTTCCCAAGTATAACCCTCATGATGGTGTTGTATGCTCTCATGGAATAAGTATGGTTGAAGAGAAAATCTTGATGTGCTTCATGTTGTAACTTTTCCTTGAGCTTGGAAGCTCTGGACAAGAATATCCTACCATAATAGTATATGACCTCATCTCTGACTGAATATCCCTCCTCTTGTAGCTGGTCATCAAGTATCATACAAGTGAAAAGATCCTTGGAATAATCCATCGACAGATGGGATTTCTAATATGGATTTATACTCCAAAGTGACAGTGCTGATGATCTGTCATAAAAAGAATCTGTCATGTATTTTTCCTCCTCTTTGACATCTCCCATGCCAAAGTGACATACTAGAAGGCTGCTATCCTCCTTCTGTTGCTCCTTCCTTAACGCAATATCTGAGAGGATAGCGGGTAATGATGATGTTAGGAGAATGTATCCCTTCTCCTTGAGTCTACCCAAGACTCTCAGCGCTATACCATGACCTCCCAATGCTCTCACCCCTCTAGGATCAATCAGTGGTGCAACTAGATGTGAAGCATCTCCCATCATCTCCTGATCTGGTGGTCTCTCGGGTGGAATGCCTCCATGTAATGAGACATCAATATCAAGAGTAGAATGCATATATGTGTGGACTACTTTGTCCTTGCTCTCACTGCGCAAATCAGTCTGCCTCTTTTTTGCATCAACCTTTTGAAATAGATAGGGGTGTGTGCTCTTGATCATATGATGATGTTCCTCCTCCCTATCCTCTTCTTTCATCTTCAAGGTCTCACAATCTATCAATAATGACACATGTTTCTCATGGACTGTGCCTTGATCTTCACATGCGAGATTATTTGGAATTTCTTGCAAGGGTACAAGAATTCCTCTCATTGGAGAAATTGCTCCATCTTCCTCTCTATGAGGTACTAGATCTGCTCCTAATGTGACAACGTTGTTACCTCTTACCTTCTCTTCCCGTTCATCATGAATGGAGGTTGCCTCATCATCATTAAGAGGCTCTTTGTTTAGTTCCTATTTTGAAAAAGAGATCTCCATGTCTTCCTTTTGAGAAGAGAGCTCTTTCTGAAGTGGGGATCTTGCCTCTAGCAAGGTATTCTGCAAGTTTTTATCCCCCTCAATAGCATTCTGGAACGTTGGAAATAATGAGAGGGGTGTGAATCAGTATTTCTTTTCAATTTTTAATTTTTTCCAGTTAGATTCTTCACAATTAAAAACAGAGAGGTGTATAATAATAATATTATTAAGGATTAATAAGAACTTCAGTCCTTTTTCAAATAATTGAGTACAATAGATGTGTGAGGGCACCAACCCTTCAATGTATCAGGCACCAACCTGTTGCCAAGCACCAACTTGGACTTAGATGAGGCTTCGACCCTATCTTTCAAGGCACCAACCTTGTGTTTAGGAGCACCAAATCCAAGGACACTAATCCTTTTGTCTTCTTTTAATAGAGAATGTGAATAATGTTTACTTGAACATCCTTGATACAATTCTTCATTATTTAATCACTTCCAAAATTCTTCATTATCTGATCACTTCAAAATTCTTCACTGTCTACTTGTTCATCGCTGCACTTTAATTCCGAAATTCTTTGCTGTCTAATCACTTCAAAATTCTTCACTCTCTACTTGTTCACCACTGCACTTCAATTCCAAAATTCTTCACTGTCTACTTGTTCATCACTGCACTTATCTTTCCATAGGTCTGTGCCCTAAAACTAGACTGCAAACCATAACACAATTTATTGGTCCAATACTGTAATTGCATCAATCAATAGATCTGAGGTTTGTAGGTGTTCCAAGCTTCAGTGCATAAGGGACAGTCTGAGATCCTGAAAGGTATTCACCATCGAGAATATAATGAGGGTCTTTGTTGTAATGACACTGGTCCAAGATTGTGATGTGGACAATTTGAAACACAAGTCCCAGCCCTAACACTGGGCTATAACACAGGTTCGAGGGTTGGTTTAGCTAATCTGAGTTCTGCGTTATAATTTTGTCACTCTAGCAGATAACCTGAGTTGGTATAGCAAATGATCTGAGTTATGAGATTAGCTTTATCCTCCAGCAAACAATTTGAGTTGTATCCGAGCTCAAATATTTTCCTAATTTATGTTCAGCCAGAAACTCAAGTCTACACTATAGGTATTCTACACTTCAGGTATCCTCTACAACTCTGCTCTCCTTGACCGGGGTCTTGAATAGCCCAACCTTCAAATTTAACCCTTCAAATCCTTCTCAGTGTCCCTATTTCACGAGTTGTGAACTATTGTATGTCTCTGTAATTGATCTTTTCCAAATTGATGAATTGAAAATGAAGTTTCAGTTGTATATTTATAGTGATTTTCGACTAGAATGAAGTGTCACATCTTTTGGAGGGAGGCCGACATGAAACTGTGAGTGTAGGTCGGCTAGATAAAAAATGTATTTTTTTAAACTTAAAAATTCAATATCTCACAAACCGTTGGGAGTTTCAGGGCAAGTAAAGGCTCATTGGAAAGAGGAAAAATTCCTCTTTCAGATGGTCTGGGACTCATTGCGATAGGCTGCCTCCAAGATGACAGAAACATAATTTTCTTTGTGACTGTCCTTAAACTTTATGTATCAAAAGTTTGGGACAGTATGAGGAATGTTTGGGGCAGCATGGCTTACACATTCTTTGGTTTCTTCATTGTTATTAATGCCATGTAGCATCATGTATCAACAATGTCATCATATACTAATGCAGTGATATGTCATAGTGCAACCTTCATCTAAGTCAAAGTCATATTGACATCAATGAAAATCTAAATTAACAATCTCCCCCTTTGTCATTGATGACAATATTCTTGCCCTTCCAACATTCTCTCCCCCTTTGTCATCAATGGCAAACGGGGTGCCCAAGTACTCCCCCTGTCAAGCTACTCCCCCTAATATAATGTACTCCTAACATGTTGTGTGATTTAATGTGATGCAAGAGCAATAACTCCCATCTTTTGGTGAAGATACTCAAATGCTTCTCGTGGAAGGGGTTTTGTAAAGATATCCACAATTTTCTCTTTTGTATTGATGTATTCCAACCTAATATTGTGTTCAGCAACTTGTTCACAAAGAAAGTGGTACTTGATAGGAATATGTTTGGTCCTTGAGTGCATTACCGGATTCTTTGAAATATTGATGGCGCTAGTATTGTCACAAAAAATAGTTATTGGTTGCTTAGTTTCTATGTTGACATCCTTCAAGGCTTCCTTCATCCATATAATTTGTGTACAACAATCAGCAGCAGCTATATATTCAGCTTCAGTTGTAGAAAGAGATATAGATGATTGTTTTTTCTGAGCCAAGATACAAGACAATCTCCCATAAAGAATGCATTTCCACTGGTACTTTTTCAAACATCCACGCTTCCAGCCCAATCAACATCAGAATAAGCTGTCACAATAAGAGTTGAACTCTTAGGATACCAAAGACCAAAATCAGTAATTCCTTTAAGATATCTGAGAATTCTATTCATAGCTGCTAAATGGGATTGTTTAGGACTTGAATGAAATCATGCTATCATTCCTACTACTTGCACAATATTTGGTATTGTAGTAGTTAAGTATAGGAGAGCTCTAATTATTTACCTGTAAAGAGTTGCATCTATGAGAGGGGTATCATCATCTTTACTTAATTTTACAATCTGTGGTCATCGGTGTGCTCATAGGTGCACAATCTTCCATCCCATATCTTTTGAGCATGTCTTTAAGATATTTTGCTTGAGATATAAACATGTCTGCAAAGGTTTGAGATATTTGTAGCCCAAGAAAGTAAGACAACTCACCAATCATTGACATCTCAAAATTTTTGGACATATTTAGAGCAAATTCATGGCTCATTTCTTCATCATTGCTAGCAAAGATTAGATCATCAACGTAAACAAGAGTGATCATAAGTTTTTCCTTGTCCATCTTCATGTAGAGATTGCTACCTGCCACTCCCTTTTTGAAACCTTCTTGTTGCAGATAGTGATCTAACTTAGCATACCATGCTCTAGGGGCTTGTTTTAATCCATACAAGGCCTTTTTTAGTTTACATACAAAGTCTTTTCCTTCAGCAAGATCAAATCCTTCTAGCTGCTCCATGTAAACTTCTTCCTTGAGATCTCCATTCAGGAATGCTGATTTTACATCCATTTGATAAACCTTGAATCCTTTTGAGCAAGTAAATGCTAAAAACATTCTTATGGCTTCCATTCGAGCTACTAGTGCAAAGGTTTATTCGAAGTCAATTCCTTCGATTTGCGAGTATCCTTTGCAAACAAGTCTGGCTTTATTTCTGATGATTTGTCCATCTTCATTCATCTTGTTTTTGAATACCCATTTTGTTCCAATTATATTTTTATCTTTTGGGCGAGGTACCAATTCCCAAGTCTCATTTTTTTCGATTTGAGACATTTCTTCTTCCATGGCCTTTATCCAATAAGGATCTTTGCTTGCTTGAGAAAAATTTTCAGGTTCTATTAAAGATAATAGAGCCACATCATCTTTTCTTGGGGTGCTTATCATCCTTCTTCGAGTTTGAATTCCTTCATCTATATTTCCGATGACCTGTTCTTTCAGATGATGTCTTTGAATAAACTTGATCTTAGAGGGAGTTTGTGAAGATTCACTTGGAGATTTACTTTGAGGTTCTCCATTCTCCTCTTCTTTTTCAGGTTCTTCTTGTTCACTTTGTTCAAAGAAAGGCTCAACTTCATGATCTTCAATTCTCTTTTCTAGAAGGCCTTCATCAATCTTCACATCAATGCTTTCCACTATTCTTCGTAGACGATTGTTGTAACATTTGTAAGCTTTGCTCCTAGTGGAGTATCCAAGAAATATTCCTTCGTCAACTCTAGAATCAAATTTACCTAGTGAGTCATCATTTATTTTTATGAAACATTTGCTTCCAAAAACCCTGAAATATTTTACTAAAGCAGGTCTTCCTTTCCATAATTCATAAGGAGTCTTTTCATTATTTGGTCTTAGTTGAGTTCGATTTAAGGTATAAACTGCGGTGCCAACTGCTTCTCTCCAAAATTTTGGTTGCAAATCGGCTGCTAGTAGCATTGTCCTTGCCATTTCTTGAATGGTTCGGTTCCTTCTTTCAACTACTCCATTTTGCTGGGGTGTCCTAGCAGTAGAGAGTTCTCTTTCGATTCCATGCTCTTTAAAGAATTCATCAAATTATTTTGAGGTGAATTCTCCTCCTCTATCCATTCTAAGACATTTAATCTTAGAATATTTCTCATTCTCAATGAGAGCCTTAAGATTCTTAAAACATTCAAATGCTTCGGACTTATATTTTATGAAATATATCCACATCATTCTAGTATAGTCATCAACAAATAGAGCAAAGTACCTTTCACCTTGAAGAGTTGGAGTTCTAGTTGGCCCACACAAATTTGCATGAATGATTTCCAAAGGTTTTGTTGTTGAGAACTCCTTAGTTTTGTGGCTAGTTCTAGTTTGCTTTCCATGTTGGCATGGGCCACATACAACTTGATTTGGTTTGCACATTTTTGGAATATCCCTTACTGCATTAATTTTGCTGATGTTGACTAGGTTATCAAAACTTGTATGCCCCAATCACTTGTGCCATAACCAACTTTCATCTGTTTGACTTAAGTAACATTTATCTTCTTGGATTCTACTGAGAATGTAAGCATTATTTGGTGTTCTTACTCCTTTCGCCACAAGTTCTCCCGAGGATGAGTCTCTTTTTTCACAATTTTTTGTACTAAAGACAACATTATGTCCTTGGTCACAAATTTGGCTAACACTTAAGAGATTTTGTTTGAGCCCTTCTACCAACAAGGTATTTTGATCCTTTCCTAGTCCATTGATAAGGGTAGCAGTTCCTTGTCCAGTGATTTTAGCGGATCCACTTCCAAAGGTTACATTTCCATTTTTCTTTTTCAATGAGATAAACTTATTTTGGTCACCTGTCATATGTCTTGAGCATCCATTATCCACGAACCAATGATTTTCTTCACTATGAGCACATAGAGCTAGGCCACATTTATCAGTTTTGAGATTTACGTTTTTAGCTTTCTCCCTTTTGAGAGGGAAATTTTGTTCATTATGATCATAATTATCACATAATGAGCAAGACGGATCAAACTTAGCCAAAGGATCAAAGGAATTGTAAGTTTTGATTTTTCCTTGCTCTTTAGGACCACGTAGTTGGTTTGTTTGATCATTCAATCTTGGTGCTTCATTCTTATGAGCCTTGCAATGCTTATCTTGAACCCAAAGTTTTAACAATTGTAACAATGCCCAAGAAAAATAGTTTGATACCTGTTATAGTATCCATAGCTTGAACCAAAATTCTTCCTAGGAGTTGCTCTTTCTTCAATTCTTGGTTTTGAGATTGGACTTTGTTCCTGACGAGATGAATTTTCTTCTTTTGGATGGAAAGAGAGTACATCAACATAACTTCTGGCATTATTCTTTGTACTTGATGATTCTCCTTTGAAACCAATTCCAGACTTGTAATGTTGAGGTTTTTGAGTATTAAGAATGTTGTCAAGAGCTAGAGAGCTTTGCCAACTCTTTTAACTTGCTCCAATTCCTTTCTTATAGATAGTATTTCGGCTTCACGTTTTTCACAAATACCATCCTTCTCTTTTAGCTTAATGTTCAAGAAGTCTTCCCTTATTTTTGCTTCCTCTCTTTCTATTTTGAGAGAAATTATCTTCTTTTGTAGGTTCTCATTTTCTTCAATGGCACTTATTAGCAAACTATCCATGTTTCTTTCATGTTCTAATTCTGAGTCATCATCATTTGTAAATGCCATGAATAACGTTTCTCTGCTTCCAACATAATTACTTTCCTCATCTGATTCATCATCACTTTATTTGTTTATGACTACAAATTCATCTTCATCAGACTCATCTTGTTTGGAGAAGAAGTTCTTCTTATTAAATCCTTTCTTTTTGTACATCATTCTTTCAGAGTCCTTTTCATCATCACTATCATGTTTATGAGGAAATTTTGCAGCATAATGACCTATTCTTCCACAATTGAAAAAAATAAGAGGGTACTTACCTTTTAGATTAGATCCCCTTTTTAGTCTTCGTACAAATTGAGCTAACTTGTTTTCGGTATCGTATTCATCATTGTTGCAATTCCATCCTTTTCCTTCTTTTATAGATCTTGAGGCTTTGAAAGTTGCTTCTTTGAAATTTAGGCTCCCTTTCCTCATCTCATAGGCAATAAGAATTCCATGAATTTCATCCATATTGAGAGTATCAAGGTCCTTCATTTCTTCTATGGCACTTAATTTGGAGTCAAATCTGTCAGGAAGCGATCTCGGGATTTTTTGAACAATGGTGCTTTCTTCAATATTTTCTCTTAGTCCTTTAAGAGAGTTAACCACTTCAGCTACTCAGAGGAAGTATGATGCAATATCTTCTTCATCATTAATTTTTAGACTCTCGAATTGTCTTCTATAGATTTGAAGCTTTGCCTTCTTAACTTTGGAGTCCCCGTCATATAGAGAAACCAACTTATCCCATACTTCTTTGGCTGAGTCACTATTCATGACTTTCGTAAATTTGGAATCAGTAATTCCACTAGTGATGGAATTTAAAGCTTTGGCATTAGCAATGTAGGATATTCTTTCATCTTGATAAGTTGGAAGATTGGCAGGAGTTTTGTACCCATCCAAAAGAGGGTGCCATACTTCAAGACCAAGAGACATTATATAGTAGGACATCCTCTTTTTCCAAAAACTAAAATTTGTTCCATCAAAGATAGGTAGTTTCCTTGTTCCTTCCATGTTCTTTACTATGCCTAAGAATCCTTCCTCCAGCTGTTAGGCTGATAATGAAGAAGTTGGCTCTGATACCAATTGTTGGAAATACTAAGAGGGGGGTGAATCAATATTTCTTTTCAATTTTTATTTTTTTCCAATTAGATTCTTCACAATTAAAAACAGAGAGGTGTATAATAATATTATTATTAAGGATTAATAAGAACTTCAGTCCTTTTTCAAATAATTGAGTATAATAGATGTGTGAGGGCACCAACCCTTCAATGAATCAGGCACCAACCTATTGCCAAGCACCAAATTGGACTTAGATGAGGCTTCGACCTCTAGGGCTTCGACCATATCTTTTCAAGGCACCAACCTTGTGTTTAGGATCACCAACTCCAAGGACAGCAATCCTTTTGTCTTCTTTTAATAGAGAATGTGAATAGTGTTTACTTGAACATCCCTGACACAATTCTTCATTGTTTAATCACTTCCAAAATTCTTCATTGTCTGATCACTTCAAAATTCTTCACTGTCTACTTGTTCATCGCTGCACTTTAATTCCAAAATTATTTACTATCTAATCACTTCAAAATTCTTCACTCTCTACTTATTCACCACTGCACTTCAATTCCAAAATTCTTCACCCTCTACTTGTTCATCACTGCACTTATCTTTCCACAGGTCTGTGCCCTAAAACTATACTGAAAACCATAACACAAGTTATTGTTCCAAGACTGTAATTGTAGCAATCAATAGATCTAAGGGTTGTAGGTGTTCTAAGCTTCAATGCATAAGGGACAGTCTGAGATCCTGAAAGGTATTCACCGTCGAGAATATACTGAGGGTCTTTGTTGTAATAACACTGGTCTGAGACTATGATGTGGACAATCTGAAACACAAGTCTGAGCCCTAACACTGGGTCATAACATAGGTCCTAGGGTTGGTTTAGCTGATTTGAGTTCTATGTTATAATTCTGTCACTCAAGCAGATAACTCGATTTGGTATAGAAAATGATCCGAGTTCTGAGATTAGCTTTATCCTCCAACAAAAAATCTGAGTTGTATCCGAGCTCAAATATTTTCCTAATTTTTGTTCAGTCAGAAACTCAGGTCTACACTATAGGTATTCTACACTTTAGGTGTCCTCTACAGCTCTTCTCTCCTTGACCGAGGTCTTGAATAACCCAACCTTCAGATTTAACCCTTCAAATCCTTCTCGGTGTCCCTAGTTCACGAGTTGTGAACTATTGTATGCCTGTTTAATTGATATTTTCCAAATTGATGATTTGAAAATTAAGTTTCAGTCGTATATTTATAGTGATTTTTGATTGGAATGAAGTGTCACGCCTTTTGGAGGGAGGCCGACATGAAACTATGAGTGTAGCTCGGCTAGATAAAAAATATATTTTTTTAAACTTAAAAATTCAATATCTCACAAACCGCTAGGGGTTTCAGGGCAAGTAAAGGCTCATTGTAAAGAGGAAAAATACATCTTTCAGATGGTCTAGGAATCATTCTGATAGGCTGCCTCCAAGATGACAGAAACATAATTTTCTTTGTGACTATCCTTAAATTTTATATATCAAAATTTTGGGACCATATGAGGAATGTTTGGGGCAGCATGGCTTCTACATTCTTTGGTTACTTCATTGTTATTAATGTCATGTAGCATCATGTATCAACAATGTCATCATATACTAATGTAGTGATATGTCATAGTGCAGCCTTCATCTAAGTCAAAGTCATATTGACATCAATGACAATCTAAATTAACATGGAATGGAGTTGGGTTTATAGATCCTTCCAACTCATGCAAATGTTTTGTTTTTTTAGGCTTGGCTAGCTCAACCAAGGATGTTTCAGAATGTTTTGCATCAAATATTCTCACTAACCTCCTAGTGAACCTTGCATAAGTATATACATTTACATGATTCAAGGAATAAGTTCCATAAAACCACCAGGCATAAGCCTTACCTTCAAAATTCAGTGCTGCTACTCTAATGGCTTCATCTTCTGAAACTTGGTGTTGCTGAAAATAGGTGTTTAGCTCCTTCACCCAAGCCCTACCTGTGCATCTAGGTGACCCATTAAAAATATATAGAAAGAATCTACCCAAATCATGTTGCTTGCACCTTTTTCTTCTATCATGGTTCCTAGGTCTTCTATTCTCCTTGATATTGAAAAACTCTTGGAACTTTAGATGATCTTTGAACCTCTGTGATTGAGATTCATATTCTTGAAGATAGTTGCCAAGAGTCTCCTCCTTTGGCACATCTCCTTCCTCCATCTCTCTTGCTGTGAACATAGGCATGGTAGAGCGTTGTAGATCTGATTGTGTGGCTGAATGCTCACACCCATAATATGAAAATCTAGAGTTTTCTCTATGCACAAGCTATTTTGGATAATTTCTAAATCTCTCCATCCTCATTTATATGGTGAAGTTTTTTAATGCCCTACATATTTTGGAAAAGAAGTCTTGAGAACTCCTTCCTTTTCATTCCTCCCGATAAAGGAGTTTTACCCTTGTCTTCTTCTTTGTCTGTATAATAATACTTCCGGTGTCTTCTTCTTTGATACCTCTTCTCTCTATCAGTAAAAGGACCTCCTTCTTCTGATGACATATTATCTTTTCAAGATGCACAGGTTGTGCCAAGATTATGCTCTGATACCACTGTAATATTCCCCAAATAGGAAAAGCAGGAATATAGTGCAAAACCATGGAATAGCAGTGTAATACATTACATAAAAACAAGAGGCCAATATGGAGACTTCTATTCATTATAAAAACAACAAAATATGCATAAGAAATGGGCCATAAGATGTAAAACAAGATATAACAAGCCTCCAATGGACAAAACCCTCAAAAGAGGTGTTGCTACTATATATCAAAATGCCGGAAGACTGCTACAGTGTTGTTTAAAGGGCACAGCGACAAAACATTAATATACAAAATATCATGGGCTGATATATGCCTCAAAAGATGCAACTAGTTTAGATCTAGGCACTACACAACCTCCAATGAAGAACCCGACAGGGGTTTTCAACAATACACCAATGTACAAGATAGGAATCAAAGCCCTAGGGCTGAATATTCACTGCAACATATAGATTTGGAAAATGTGGCTGATCTGATATAAAAAATAATGCAGCCTCCTCCAATAGATCCTCTAAATCAAGGGTTGATCCCTTCTCTAGAAAACCCCCTCTCCAAATGGTGTATTGGAACCACCCTATAACTCCTCCCTCAAAATAACTCATTACAAGACAAAAATTGCACTGTAGGGGAAAATAAATCAATGGTATGATGCCAAGATATGAAAATATGCTCAAGGGCATCCCTTATTGTCCTCCCAATGGAAAGGAACCCTTCTCCACTGAAAATAAGCACTGAAGTGACCCAAAAGTGGTCTCCACTATTGCAACCTGCAACACAACTCAACCCTCAACAGGATCTGCATTGTAGATGTAAGATGAAGCTTGCCCTAAAGCCTGAATGTGGAAGTGAAGTACAAAACTCTTCCAAGAGGCCTCTCAAGGAAAGAGGTGGGATTCCCGATCAGGAACACCCAATGCTAAACAACACTTGCAATTTTAACTAAATAGCCAAAGAAAGCTATATGTCTAAACAGACCATATATTCAAAAATATCATAAACCAATACATAACGAATATGGCTGCCATCCTCTTCCTTTTATAAGAAATGAGTTTCCAAACCCTAAGCCCCATTTATTTATGACACTACTTCCATTCATGGTGTCTCCATCTAAAACTGTGTTGTCCCTCATTTAATTCCACTCCTCCATTAGGGCGTTGTTGATTTGGTCAAAGTTGACCCATTCAAGGTGTTCTAGTCCCTTTTCACACCTAAGGGTGCTCAATTAAGCTGCCAAGATGTCATATTTTCAAATTGGCATTGATTTATTCATTATTAAGGAGACTTATGGGCCTCCATTGTCCTTTTATTCATAAAAAAAGACAACAAAACAAAGTTTAATATTCCAACTATCTCATGGAAAATTTAGGAATATTACACTTTCCACCTCATCTCTGCTCCCTCCATCTCATCCAATGGTCCACGATCATTTTTGGCCCCCCGTCATCCTCCGAAAGTTAACGTCGGGGGCTGAAATGGGCGGCTTCCCAAACCGACCTGCCACATGTTGTTTCCCACCATTTGAACCTCCCTACTTCATTCCTCTTACCATTCACGACCCCCGTGAAAAGCGTCTCCATTTTCAACAGCACGGACTGCTCTATCCTACTCACAACCATTGCACCATGACAACCAATCTTGTTACCTCCATCCAATCACCTACGCTCCCGCCTAAAAGTCTGTTAGGCATTTAATTGACTATGTCGTTATCCAACGGGCCCGCGCCATGTCAACAGTATTCCTACCACCCTACATAATCAATCTCCCTCACATGTTTCAAAGTTTACATTGCTTTCATGTTCTTATTGTTTCAGGTGGTCAAATTTTAAGTTTTATAGATCAAAGAAACGCGTGAAAAACCTTCCACTATTTGTAGATTCAAGCATAATTCCCTCTTCAGCTCCCTTTTCTCCCAATTCCTTTTCTGATCAGTAGAACTCCCTTTCTTTATTCCCCTCTTCTTCAAATCCCCTTTTTTGAACCTGCAATAATAACATTGTCAGTTCCTTTTTAAGAGAGCAGTAATGCCTCCAAAGAAGGAGCAGAAGCCATTTAACCCAATGGTTCCCCTCATGTGGACCTGGATCATGTGGCCCTGGCTGACAGAGACTTCAAGATACATGAGACTGATTCATAATTTTATTTTTTTGATGTTTATTGTTGGCTATAAGACAAGCTCATCGATGAACTCGATGATATAGGGTTGTGGGAGACTAAATTACCTTATTATATATTCCCAAAAACCCACAGTTTCCCTAAGTTTATTACAAAATTTCATGCTTGCTATGATATAAACCAGAGATCTATTGTAGCCCCCACAGGAGAAGTTCTTTTCACCATCAGTGCCCAGTCCATTATGCAAATGATGCAAGCTCCTAGAAGAAGCCACACCTTTTTCCTATGAGACCCTCAGAGATTTATACCAGAAATTGGATTTTTCCAGCATATCCAAAACACTAGAGTTATTCATGCTATAGATACCCCATTTCCCAAGAAGAATCCTCCTTATCCATCTTTTACATTCCCTGATAAGCCCCAATATATTTTCACTGTCCTTTCATACTTGTTAGGATATCATTCAGGTCAGTGGATAGATGAAGCAATGATAGGTTTCATGTCCATACTTTCATCAGAGTCCAAGCCTTCTATCATGTTTAACTTCATTCAATTCTTGGCATATGCCATTCACGACCAGTTTGTCAAATTTCACATAGAGGAAGTTTTTAAATACACTTTAGTCTTAGTTTACATGTTTGTATATTTTCAGGCCAACAAGTTTTAGTTTACAATGAGGAAAGTTAATGAAGACTCTAAACCTCAATCATTCATCTATTGGACAAACATGTTAATGAAGGAACAAAAATATTACACCTACAAAAGATTTTTTGAAGCCTTTGCACATCCAACAATGAGCATCCTCAGCAATACAGTGGAACCAAGGATCAATAAGGAGATTAAGAAGATCATCCAGATATCAGACCAAGTAAGAACTAGAGACTAGTACTTGTACCAGAACTACATGGAGCTCAGAATTTATGGGTGTGAGTTGGCCCCTTACAAGCTGCTAAAGTTCCTCCCCATGAGGATCTTTGCCCTGGAGTACATCAGGCAGATGATCAATGAAGATGAGGAACACTTATGGTATCTGCCAAAAATAATTCTCAATTTAGGATCAAGTCCCAAATTGGTCCTTTCATTTGCAATAGTAGAGCAGCAGGAGAGGAGGCTGACAGGATGTTGAAGGAGATGAAGTTCACACACAGATTCACTTGGCCTTATGACCCATTGGGCATCATCTCAAAGAAAAGGGTGGAAAATAAATCAACTCCATACATCCACACCCATAGGCCTGAAATTGAACAATTCATGAACCAAACAGAGTGGGAAGCAAACACATTGCAGGAGGCTGAAGAGCAGGTGATTTCATCCTCAAGCATACAGAGCCCTACTCCACAAGAAAAATAGAACTTAGAGGACAAGGAAGATAGAGGAAAATAACAATAGAAAGAGGCAATAGGAAAGAGGCCAAGAGATGATCAGTTTGTTTTGGAGACTGATACTTCTAGCAGAGAATTAAAAATGAAATATAGAAAGAGAGAAAGAATCCATATGGACATAGATCAAAGAAAGGAAAATAGAGCAGCATATAGTCATAACAATCAGATATTCTCCTAGTTCATCTCTAGCAGGTGGCCAAACTATATTTTCTACATCCTCAACTACAAATCCCTTTCAGCAGCAAACCCTTCAAACCCCTACATCTCTTGATGCTACAGGGGAAAAGGAGGAGAAAATTTATGACACCTTTGGGGAAATTGAAAGGAAAAATGAGATATTGAAGACCAACCCCTACAACCAGTTTTGGAAGCAGACCAACAGTTCACAAAGCAAGCTTTTATCATCCTTGGACTCAGAAAAAGGAAAGATGAGAATGGCTTTCTTAGAAGCCCATATTTCTTAGCCTAAATCACCTGCAAATTTCAAGCATACTGCTTTTGAATTTAATGTCAAGGATATCCATCCAATAGACCAGATGGAAATGCACAAGTAGACTGGAGAGATGATCTCATCTACCTTGACAAGCACTGCAATGAGCCTATCTAAATTGCAGGTATCACTGGCTAACATTCAATCTCAGCTCAAAATGGAGAATATTTCTTCTCTTGCCAAGGATACTAGAATCAAATCCCTGGATGATTTAGTTATGAATATTGTATATGATCCAAAAAATGTACAGGCAGTGGAAGAGATCCTGAAGAAGAAGAATGCTAACATAGCAGCCCAGAGAAAGCAACTTAAAATGTCAGCTACTAAAAACCCTTAACAAAGGACATAGAGGAGAATGAAGCACAAAAAGCAGAGATGATGAAGATGATAATGGAGCAGTCACCACAGTTGAAGAAAATGGAGACAGAGATGGAAATTTTGGTTAAAGAAAAGGAAAAAGTAGCAAAGATGGCCATTATTCCTTTGGATGTTGTTCCTATTGCATTCATCCCCACAACTACACCAACAACTACAGGTACATTAGGTGGTGCAGAACAGCTAGCCAAATCCATGGAGAATATGACCATACAAATATAGGAGATTAAAAATTTGGAAGCATAGATCAATACCTTGAAGGATCTGAAGATAAGGTCTGACAATGCACATGAAATAGAAATACAGAGAGCCCAAAAGCATATTGAAATACTGATAAAGGCAAAGAGCGAAGCTTCCATTGGTAAGGCCATTGGCCAAGCAAAAGAGATTATTTGGACAAGCATAATTGATTTTATAAATGAAATATGGCCTTCTATTCAAATTATATTTGAACATAAAGAAATAATTGAACAGGTAAATGATGCCATAGAAAAAGCAACCAAGGAGCTTGCAGGGATGCCTGAGACAAAAAATAACATTATCAGATTCTTGAATTCCAAGAATAGGTTCAAATTAGAGGAACTTGGAGTGGAGGATAGAACAACAACTATCTTGGAAGTCAAGAAGGTACTTAATAAGAAAATCTTGGTCACACAGTTAGAGGAAAAGTGCCACAATTTAGAAGTTGGAGTCAGTAGATTCTTTAATAGAATTGAGCCATTGACCAAAAGAGGGTTACCCTCAATGTTTGTAATAAATGATAAGCTTATGCCGAGGCAAGATTATGTGAAGAAGTTGAAAGAGATTGCCAAGGACACAATCAAGTTTGCAGGGATTAAAGGATCAATGATTGGAAGAGCTTTCCTTGAAACCATGGATAATGATATATTCATCCAACATGAAATTAAAAACATTTTTGTGTTGAGGCCAACTTTTTTGAAATTCACAGAGACAAATGAGATATACTGAAATCTGATCAGGATCAAGATTCCAAATGAGCAATAGTGGGAAAATTTGTGTGACTACCAAGAAGGGTGAAGGTCAACGCATCAACAAATCTGCAAATGAACATATCAGTGTATCAACGATATCAACATATCAGCATCAGATCACCCAAATCTGCCAGCACAACAATAGATCAAAGCAAGCAACAACAACCTTTTGAAGAATAGGGCCAGATGTCGAAGTTATTCCATCATGTCCACTTCGTGGTCACGCTAGTAAAATTTTGTTTATTATTGTAATTAATAACAAATTGTCTATGTAGATGTGTCAATCACTGTAGAGTTATTTAAATACTGCGTTACTTCTTAGTATCAAGGGTTGGACCCTAAATTGTAAAAATTTTCTATTGGAGAACTGTATTATTGGAGGTGGAGCATCAATAATAAAATACCTTTTGTAAGATACTTGAGCTGTGTTTATCTAGTGATGTTATTTCTTTTCTGTGTTTAAAGTTTTCCATTGTTATTTCTCTCAATGCATCATTTAAATGTAATTGTAAAGTAGAAATCTGAAGATTAAGATTTGTCATTAGAGCACCTTAATTTTGGTTGTGTTTACAATATAAATTTTTTTCTTCTGAAGTCTGGTTAAAAAATACTTAATTTCTTTTTAACCATTACTTAATTCACTTTTTCTCTCATCTCATAATTCATTATGTTGTAAGATCCAGTAAATGTAGTTAGCTTGCCTTGTAAATCCTCTTAAAAAGTTTATGCAACAACCCAGACTTTCTTATGACTCCATAGCCCAATGGGAATTAGTTTAATCAGATCTTCTAATCTAGCCAAACAATCAACCAAAAATCAACCCCTACAATCATTATAACTAGCCTAAAATCGAATTCATAAAACAAAGCAAAAGCTAAAGAGAGATCCCTCTCTAAGTCTAGGAGGGCAAGATCTTAGGATCCAAAGTGGTTTTGATGTTGTCCTATATAATTTCTGACCTACCCTTTGAACTGAAGTATGAGATAAGCCTTCACTCTTGGATAAATATTATAAGGCCTTTACAATTTCAATGGTAAACTCATTCATGCACTGGTCTATGATACCGATCTTTGAGTGTGAGCTATGGCACAAATGATTCAATCACCTACACTACAAAGCCTTACCTCATGTAAGGAAGATGGTTTCTAGAATTCCTAAGATAGTAATGGATCATGAAGGAATTTTCATATGCTGTGCAAATGGAAAGCATGTAAAGGGACCATTCCCTTCAAGCAAAACAAAAACTAGTCGAGTACTTTATCTCATACATTTTGATTTATATGGACCTATGCATGTTACTTCTCTTGATAGCTACTTGTATTTCACGATTTTTGTTGATGATTTTTCTTGCAAGTCATGAATATTATTTTTGAAAAATAAATGGAAGCATTTAACATGTTTAGATATTTCAAGAATCTAACTGAAAATCAAATGAGAAAGTTGATCAAAGCTTTCATATCTGATAATGGGGGACAGTTTGCCTCCAATTATTTTAATGATATTTGCAAACATTTTGGAATAAATAAATAAACCACTCTTCCATTCAATCCAAAAAAAAATGGTGTAACTGAGAGAAAGAACAAAACCATTATTAAAGTGGCTAGAGCCATGATGAATGATCACAATCTACCAAAGTTGTTGTGGGGAGAAGCTGAAAATATTGTTGTTTATGTGCAAAATAGAACTCCTCTTACGGCCTTAGACAATAACAATCCTGAAGAAGTATTCGCTGATGAAAGGCCTGAGGCGAGTCATTTGAGAATGATTGGTTGTCCTATGTACTTCCATGTGCTGAAAGAGAAAAGTAACAAACAAGAAGCTTCAAGTAAGAAAGGTATGTTTGTTGGTTATTGTCATAATTCAAAATTTTATAGAATTTATGTACATAGTCAAGGAGCTATAGAGTTTAGCATGGACATAACATTTTATGAAGATGCATATCTTGGAGAAGCAAGAGACTCTCCTCCTCTTTCCATTTTTGTAAGACAAGCTATTAATGAAAAATATCATGCATTTGAGTTTGAACCAAAACGTGAGAATGAGCTTGTTGATAATTCCATGGGTTCCATAGATCCTCTAGATCCTCAACCACATGATCCTCCTACCAAAAAGATACCTTTATAGATGGAAGATACCTTGTTAGATGTTCATCAACATGCTTCCCTGAGAGGAGATTTCAGAGAAATTAAGAAGCCAATTTGGTTTCAAGGGTATGTTGTTGCCATGAGAAACATCATTAAAGAAAAACCATGCACCTTTAAAGAAACTGAAAAATAACGAGTCCAGAAAGATTACATGACTGAGGAATGTGAGTCCATCATCTAGAATGATGTCTAGGAATTGGTTCTGAGACCTCAAGGTAAATATATTGTCACTTCCAAATAGTTTTTTAAGATTAAACATGATGCAAATGGTATTATTAACAAATATAAAGCCATATTTTTAGCTAGAGGTTTCTCTTAGAAATAGGGAATAGATTATGATGATATTTTTGCACATATTTCTCGATATATTACTATTTGATTTCTTGTTTCCATAGTTGTTATCCAGGGATGGACTCTTTGCCAATTGGACTTGAAAAGTGGTTTCTTCCATGGCTTCCTCAAGGAAGAGATATTTTTGGAACAACCACAAGGATTTGAAGAGAATGATAGAGAAACTCATGTATGTAGACTAAAGAAAGCCTTATATGGGTTGAAGCAAGCTCTAAGAGCTCAGTATGCTAACATTGATACCTACTTGATGGAGTTTTCCTTCACTAGAAGAAGTGCATATTGAAACCTCAATTTCAAGATTGTCTAATGTATACCTATGATTTTGGTATTGTATGTTGATGTTTAGTCTTGACAAGAGGAGAACCTCTTATCCTCCAGTGTAAGAGGGAGTTAGCTTCTAAATTTCAAATGAAATACCTTGGTTTGATTCATTACTTTCTGGGTCTAGAGGTATGGAAAATACCTGGTGAAATTTATCTTTCTCAAGGAAAATATGTTGTTAAGCTTCACTAAATATTTTCTAGGGTAGAATGTAAGTCCATGCATACTCCTATGAAAATTGAATTTAAGAAATTATGTGGCAAAGTTGTAGGACCTAATCTGGAAAATCCCATAGAGTATACACAGCTCATTGGTGCTTTGATGCTTTTGGAAAACACTAGACCTAAAATATGTTTTGTTGTAAACACTTTAATTCAACATTTCATTGATCCTTTCGATGCCCACTAGATAGATGCAAAACATTTACTTGAATACTTGCATGGAACTACCAATATAGGATTGAAATACACTGCTAAAAATGTAAGACTCCATGGATATATTGATGTTGATTGGGCTGGTAAATCTATTGATAGAAAGAGCACTTATGGGTGTTTCTTTAGCTTGAGATCTACCATGATGTCTTGGATGAAGAAAAGGTAGAAGCATGTTGCACTAAGTACAGCTGAAGATGAGTACATTTATGCTAGCATGGCTAGTTATGATTCAATTTGGATAATAAATCCTTTTGGGGAACTATTTGAGAAATTTCAATACATAATAGTTATATATTGTGGAAATAGGAGTTGGATTTGACCTGCATAAAATCTTGTGTTTCATGAAAATTCCAAGCATATTGAGATCAAGTGTCACTATATATGGGATATGTTGTAGAGAGGAGTAGTGGGGCTCCATCACATATCCATTGAAGATTATATATTTGGCATTCTTACCAAACCTTTATCGAAAGGAAATTTCTTGGCTTTTAGAGAGAAACTTGTAGGACTTATGGACGTGACCCTTCCTAGAAGTTGTCACATCTGATCGAGAAAACTAAGTTTCCTTTCCCCTATCATATCTCATAGTATTAGGGAATGATTTTAGAAATTTTGTGAGGATGAGGGACATTTTGTGTAGTGTGTGCCACAAGAGTAGGCCTCAATATACATCCAATCCATAGTTTGGGACGTGGGAAGAGCCACCTATCTAGCCAATAGGTGTAGTGAGACTTGTATGTGTGACTTTTCAAGGATGTAGGTTTTCTGACCCTTTCCGCTCAATGAAACTTGGTTGTGTTTGATTCTTATCGGTGTGACTTGTTTGAGTCTTGTTTATGTGATGCATGTGTTCTATCACTTAATTTTTGTGATGAAAATCGGTTGAGTGTAATCCTTGTCTATGTGACATGTGATGATCATTTCCTTTACAAATTTGTGTCAAGTGGATGGTTCTTCTTTATATTTCAACTTCATTGTTACATATGTTGCATTGTAGAGTTGAACTCAAATGAATGTAAGAGATCAGAGGAAGCAGAGATCTTTGATGCAAAAAAAAAAAATTCTCCCTAGATAAGAGGGAGTGTTAAAATTTGATAGCTCACGGGTGAATTTCTCCTAGAAGAAATCAAATCTTTCAGTTTTGTTTGAACCAACTATAATAAAATTTTATTTCTGACAATTATAATATGAATTTCCAAAAAAGTAAGTCACATCTCAATTTGGAAGTGACTTTCCAAAAATAGAAACCCATGTCTAAATGATAAAGGATGATCTCGACATATGGAATCCACTTTAAAATCAAATCAATCATGATTATACAAGTTGGGAATTAATATTTTATCCTTACTAGTATTATTATTATTATTATACTATTATTTTTAAAATAGTCTAAATTCATTCACCTTTAATGGATTATAAAATTGATTCTCAATAGTCTCATGGAATAAGTCACATAAATTGAGAATATCTTACTTGGAAAATCAAACCACTCTCTTGGAATAAAATAGTAACTCCACACTTAAGAGAATGTAACTCTCCCTCACTAATTAAATGTATGGAAAAAGTGTAACTCCTCCTCAATAAATGCACTTGTAGCTCCCTCACTCAATTTGATTTGTAACTCTGACCAAATATTCTCTCATTTTAAGTGTAACTTTCTCTCTCCTTAATTCCAATTGTAAATCCTCAAGACAAGTGTAACTCTCTCTCTATTCTTTGGATGAGTTACACTTCTCCTCAAGTAACTCCTCCCTCATGGAATTCGATTCTCCTATTGTTGGCTTAAGGAATGACTTCATTTTGTAACTCCTCTCCTTTCTCATGTATTTAAGCAAGAGCAAGTGAGAGTTGATCATAGAATGTTCAATGTGAAGGAGAGCAAGTGTTGAGTGTGTGTAAGAGAAGTGTGAGAGTAAGTGAAGAGAAAGAGAAATGGAATATCTAGAGAAAGTGTGAAGGATAAGATCTTTTCAAGTGAAGGAGGAGATCTTCAAGCAAATATCAAGAGCACTTCAGTTACAATTTAATTAGACATTGGTGACTTTATTCATTTTTTTTTTTGTGTGTGTGTGTGTGTGTGTACACTCTACTAAAAAATTGAAGAAATCTAATAGAAGAATAACCATTTGGGATTCCCACTTGAGTGGTTTTCCCTTGGGCATTGGACTTAAATATCAGTGTCTCATATTTGTGATTAGTTATCTTCATATGATCCTTAATTTTATGTTCTATCTACAATCGTCAATCTGAAAAGTTTTGAAGAATAAATTTGCATTCTAATTAATTGTAACATCATAGCACATTTAGTTTTCTGTAAATTAATTTCAAGTCTCGGTGTAGAACATTTAGTTTTCTGCAAAGAACATTCAGTTTTCTGTAAAGTAAATTCAACTTTATGCAAAGTACATTCAACTTTATGCAAATTAAGTTCATTTTTTTGCATAGAACTTTCATGTTTCTACAATGAATCTAAGTTTATGCATAGAAATTTTAGATTTTTAACAATTTTTGATGTTATCTCACCTTGAAATGTACTTCCACATGCCACGCCAAAATGCTACCATGTCACCCTATTTGTATTGCGACATGTCATTTATAGATGTTACCACATGTCCTGAAAACCCGAAGTTGGGAAACACTTTTTGGCGGATGGAAAACATTTGGTTGAAATTTTTAATTTCTCGTTCGAGAAAATAGTTAACTCAATTTCTTGACCGATGGTTTTTAGAACTCTCGTCCAAGATATTTGTAATGTTTCGCCCGAAATCTAGATTGGGCTTAACCAGATTTAAACGGAGTTAAACTACTCTCAGACTAGAGTTAAGTATGTTCTCGTCTGAGAGTTTTATTGACATAAACTCTCGAGTTTAATGATTTATACAACTCTCGAATGAGAGTTTTAAAAATCTCGGCCTAGAGTTGTTTTAACTCTCATCTGAGATTTTAGATTCTCTTATATAGAATATGTGCCTCTTCGATAAGATCAGAGTGAGAAATATGATCTTCCAGGTGCGATAATCTGCATATATCAAGTGCCTCTTTTTTGTTCCACACAATTATCAGGTGACCGTATGTAGTAGATTTGGATTCTTCTCTTTATTTGGTAGCGGCTTGAATCCAGTCCTCTAACCTGTTGAGTCTCCAGCTCCAACATTTTCTTCAGGGCACTCTAATTGTTAGAACTACAAGTCTCCCAATCGGGGAGGTTCATGTCCATAACTCATCAGTCGATCGCAATTAGAAGAGTTTTTTATACTTCTCATCCAACTGTTAAAGTTGGAATTGGAGAGACATAATGTGAATAATACATATATCCACATATAAGATTGCGCGAATTATGAAAAGGAAAAAAGTTTGAGAACACATCATCTGATTTGGTATAGCTGCATGTTCCGAAAGCACTAACAGGCCTACAAAGACATGGTTGGCACATTGTAATTCTTCTATCTTTTTTTATGTTATCACGGTGATTGTGTATATAACTTAGTTGAATATATTACATTTATTAAAACCTTATATTTGATCCTATGTCTCAATTTTCATTGGTAGAGCCTCCTGGAAACATATTTCTATATTTATTATATAATAATAGATGAATGGTTTTGAGTGAAAATAGAATAAAATAAATAACATGCAATGAAGATCTATGTTTTACAACATCATATTTTTGGATAAATAACATATTTGTGCGTAATGGAGTAAGGGAGGGATCCATATCTACCGTGACTATTGTACGCGATCATTTGGCTCAGTAACATCTCCACTAGAAGAGTTCATAAACCTTTCAGGCTTGAATTCCAGAGGGTGTTCCCATTCAGTGGGGTCTTCAAAATCTCATTGTTCACAGACACGTGATGCCCTCCATATGTGCAACGCTCCTTCAGAACCTATGAGTGTTACAGCAACAATGAAATTACCCATTCCATTGTGAAATCGAAGACAATACTAGGCTTTTGTCCATCAGAAAACAGTTCCCAAACTTTGAATTTTTTGTAACACTAATATCATGTGATACTCAAGGTTTTAATGAATATCCAGTGTGTGTATCCAAAAGGCATTCTTTAATGCCAAAAGGAAATATACCAGTAGAGATGAAATTCTTTTCTAAATTGGAATTAGATAGCTAATATGATTTTGAACACCTCGTTCTCTGTGCTTTTTTAATAACCTTCAAGCATTCTCATTTATGGGAATTTTGGTGTCCTCTCAGGGCTTCAGTGATAATCTACACAGAGGGCGAATTCAAAGGAATTTCATTGGGAAGACTATCTCCATGGATATTTTATGGCCAGGGATATAAGAAAATTTTTGTATACAGTCATCCACACCATTTCTAGAAGTTCCCAAAGTTCTCGAAGGCCTACTGATATCCCACATACAAAATTTTTGAGTTACTTTATCCATCAATGATCATCCATAAAGAGACATTGCGCAAGGATAAGCCACAAATTCCCATCTGTTTGTATACTTGAGATGTCTATCTAATACACATTGTAGTTTTGTTGGACAATTCACATGTCCACATAATGTCGTTGTCTTAGTCGGATAACATTTTTATAAATCCTGTGGTCGATATATATATATTTACCAAGTATTATTGCAGATTAACATTGTGTCTGGATGAAAATTAAAACTCGTAGCTTGTTTATCAACTGAATCACTACATCCACATTGGCATTCGAAGGTAGGAAAACCTACTAACTGAAGTTCAAATACCTTCACACGGCCAATCCCAGGTTTGAATGTGGTTGCCCTTAAGAACTAGCCCAACACTGACAGAGTAGAGCACTAATGCTATTATAGTATGAACGTTTATATGCATGGCATTTTGCAATATATGGTTCATAGCATTCATTATATACATTATATTTCTTAATATACTATTTCCGCAAAAGAATTTTTGTTAACTGGAATTCATGAAAGCTTGCGTCCAGTGTATTTCTCATACGCAAACTCTCGGCTGAGATTTTTTAAAAATTTCAAGCAAGAGTTTACTCGCACGATTAAATTTAACCTGTGGTGGTTTAAAATCTCAGTCGAGAGTTTAATATTTCTTGCCGGAGAGTTTATTAAATGTCTCACCCAAGAAATTATCTCGCCCGAAAGTTTTTGGTCAATGAAAAACCCAGAAAATTCTGCAATTTTCAGGAACCTATAGATTTGTAGGGGAGGAACACTTACAAAAACAAAATGTTATCTTTCAGACCTGGTACCATTAGATTCATCTTTGAATCTAGTTTGTAATGATATAATATTCGTGGAGTTTCATTAAAAGTTTCAATTTGTCATTAATTTTATACTAAATTGTGTCACTATGGAATTTCATTGTTCTGAAAATTGCAGTGAAATAAATTCAATAACTTTAAAATGGCAACACCAAAAAAATCAGAAAAATCATATTTTGATTCCTCTCCCTGTATCCCTCAAAAGGGTATTCTCATTTTTCTTATTGACAATCACATTGAAAAGAAAATGTAGGGCTCATAAAATGTACTGAAACATCACCGGTTGTTTTTCTTCGTCCATTTCAAAAAATAATAAAAATTAGTGATTTAATCTGAAAATTACCGAAAAATAGTCATTGTAATAGTGAAATCTATGTATATTATGATGATATGGTTTATTTCCAAAAAATGAATAATCATCCCTTAAAAAAGTTAGGGTTCAAAAAGTGATTAATTATGTTTTCCTGAAAATTTCAAGTATATGCAGTTAGTAAACAACAAATTTACCCCTCTATATGTCAATATATATATATATATATATATATATATATATATATATATATATATATATTTACATATGAGTATGGAGGTAAGATGATTCTCTACAAATCTTGTTTTTTATCTCAAAGCGTAATTTGCATTGAAAATATGAGTTTAGTGGAGTTGAGGTTGAAAAAACATAGAAAATTACAATTTTCAACGTCAAAAAAGGGCAAAAAGTGTTTCCCAACTTCAAGTTTTAACTCAAGTTGTACTTTTTACATGTTGATTTAAATCTTCATATTTCCATAACTTTCACATACGGACTCTGTTCGATGTAATTCAAGTTGAATTGGAAACTTGCTCATCATAATCAACCGTTTGAAAGCTATGACAACTAAAAGCATATTATTATCAATTTGCACTTTCTCACATCACTTTGCATGTGTTACTTCAGTTACTACCTATGCACTAAACATTAGCAACATTAAAAAATATAATAATGCTAATTAAAGTGTACTAACAACATATTTACTCCTCTCTCTAGGTCCAATTTGTTGTGTTAATGTTCTTTGAAGCACATTGTGGTTAGAATTATATGCCACCACTTCATTCCCATGCTCCATAACCCCTTCTTTATCCACTTTTGTAGAAATGAATGAAAAATGTATTTCTCACATTCATGAGCCTATTTAACTTCCTTGTGATTACCAGCAAAGAATCATCCTTCATTTCATGAGCTCAAGTGATGTACCATATATTGTCTTTGAAAATCTGATACATATTTCTATTCCTATAGTTGATAGCCTTCCTTTCAAACAAGTAAGAAATTCCAAGCACAATTCCACAAATATGCAATGGAACAACATTTAGTTCAACTTCATCCACAAATTTATATGCAATAGAAAACCTAAGCTTAGAGTTTTCAGTCACCTACAACTTAGTTTTGTTACATACCCATATAAGCGAATAAATTTTAGGATGCAATATTGTTTCTAATTTAGTTCCTTAACAATTTTCTTAGATATCATATTGGCTTGAGAACCAATGTCAAACAAAATATCTACTTTGACATGGTTGGTTACCACCCTTATGTGAAATAGTTCACTCCTCTTTCTTGCAAAAATAAATGACGAAATATAAGGAAGAGAACCAACATGTGAATATGATATACCTTTCAAAACCATTGTTGCAATTTGTGCCTCATCATCACAGTCTAATCCTAGATCCCGCTAGACTGTTGATGCCACCTTTTTCTTGTATTTCCTAACTCGAAGCCATTTAGGCCATAAATATGGACGTAGCTTCCAACAATGATCATCATTTTGTTCCTCTTTATTTAAATGGGTACAACAACATATCCCACAATTATATATATTAACACACTTAAAAAATATAATTAGAGTTCAAATATTAGAATCTCACTTCATACATGAATGAAAATGGTTTGGGGATTGTCTTCCTTCCTGATTAAGTCCTCTTAGTAATATATGCTTGCAACAATTACAACAATTATTTAATTTAGAAAAATAAAAAACTGTAAAATCAATTTCACTCATATGCTTCATAATATTTTGATCAAATAATTTGTTTCATCATGATTATTGGAGGTGATGGAGAAAATTTCACTTCCTAGCTTTGACATGGATTACTTGACTAGACAACCTACTTTAAGGAAATGATGGTGGTTGGGGAGGATGTAGTTACAAAAATAGTAGATGTAACCACCATAAATCTAGCTATAGTAAATGAAATTCTTGTTGTTGCATCAATGGATTAATTGATAGGAGGTGGGGCTCTTGGTTGGAAAACCTACTCTAAGTCAATAATGGGAGCTGGGGATGATGTAGTTGTAAAAATTTTGGATGTAACCACTATAAGTGTAGCTACAGTAAATTCAATACTAGTTGTTACAACAACAAATGAAATTATAGGAGAGGTCAGACAATTGAGTGGTATACAATGAATGGATGTAAGCATAGTGGAAGGATAAATAGTTTGGGTGAAGGATCGCATTGGGTGGGTATGGAAGGGGGAAGGACAAGAAATGATGGCACCTCCATAAAAAAAGTTAATATGTTGGATTAGTATGAAAAAATCAAATTTAACTAATTTAAGATGATGAATCTCACATTATAAGAAGATATGGTATAACATATGATACTTGGTTGGGGGATTACTTGCTAATCGTAGGTGGGGATGGATACGTAAAAACTCCAATTGATAGTTGTGAAATCATAATAAAATTAAGATTGATTTCTTGCAAATAACTTGGACATGTTCAAAACAACAAAATTTTAAATCATACTAAGTTATCATTGAAGTAGAAAAGTATAAATTCGTTTAAATACCCATGTATGTGGGTTTGCAATGTTAAATGTTCCATCCATGGATGCATCGATTTTAGGATAACTAAATTATTCCCACCTCAATGGTTTTGTATCGTCTTGTAGCATTTGTAGATGCCAAAAAAAGGACTCAGAAATAATTAATCTTAATTTATGTTTATTGAATATTTTTCAATTGTGAAACCAAATATATAACCAATGATTCAGAATTAATTAAAAAATTTACTAACCTAATCCATAAATATCATATGGATAGGATCCTCCATTGGTCCATGTCAAGTATTCCCATAATTCGAGCATAGATGTGGTGCTACTCGACTCAAACCAAAAACACCAACTTTCCTACATGGAGTTGATGGTTTATAATCAGTGTGGCCCAAAGGCACACATATGAAGGCCTAAGAAACTCCTCTGATGGATATCATTTGGAGGCTACCACAAATGAACTATGATACAGTAGACTACAAATGAGATGTGTTATCACATTTCCAGTGGCAACAATGCAATTTGAAAGCCAAGGTTCATATGGTGGGGGCGGGGGTGGGACTACACCTCGGAGCGAGTGAACCTCACAATGAATTATTCCTAGCATTTAGTAAATCTTGAGAAGAGCCAAAACCAAGCCCCTAGAGCTCACTGGTGTCAAAATAACTAATGTGGAGACCAATTATGAACAAAACCCAAAATATTTGAAGGAAATATAATGTCACTTTCTTATTATTTCAAGGAATTTTATCAAAAACCATAAACCCATGACTCATCCAAATCATTTTCCATGGATAAAATGTGCACCAATCCATTCAAAGATGTATTTACCTCAAATAAGGGGGTTTTTTAGTTCTTATGACAATAAGTAACCCCACAATCATTTGTTTGGTGATATTCAAATATTAAACTTGCCTTTTATTGATACCAATGGAGTAGAATTCTCTCGTCTTGTCTCTATATTCATTGATATTTGTCAATTGACCATGGGAATGACTAATGGAGGAAATAATGTTATTAAGGGATGTTGCTAATGAGAATCATGATGATTTCCTTGCGTTTCTAAGCTCTCAAATCCATATTTTTAATTAATTCAAATCTTATGTAATTTATGTTTGTGGGTTGGGATTTGAATATGGGTTAATGTTTTCTTGGGGCTCTTCTTTAGGGTTGATTTGTTGATTTGGATTAGGGTTTTTAGCCATGATAATTGTGTTTAATAAATCTGCACTTGAAAAAAATCCTTTAAAACTTTCAATTTTTTATTTCATTAAAAAAATAAAAGACTTACCTCTACCTAGTGAACCATTATAGCCTTGAAACTCTACCTAGAGTGTGCACACATTTAGTTTGAGTTGGAAATAAGTTGTTGGATGGTATATTCATAGTGGGGGGAAATAAGGAGACCCCATGGGCTTGGGTTTTCTTTCTCTTTATGGACAAAGAAACATGCATGCATTATTTTTTAAAGCATGTGTGCATTAAAATAATGCAAACACACTTTTATAAAAATAATGCATGTGTATTTCTTGGCCACATCAAAATGTAAGTGTGGAGGTTTGGCAATTATTCAACCTAAAGAAATAGCAATGTTCTTACACATTTGAGAAACCATGCACATTCCTTAAAAAAGTCAATAATATTCTCCTATTTCACCAAAATTAGGTACCATATGTAGAAATTATATAACTTGTGTGTTATATGTCCAAAATTCTCCTGATCTCACACTATTTTAACTTCATGCAAAATACAGAATCTATTCCACCATTGATCATTTGTGGAAATTAAATCAAGATTGCAATGCACACATAAAACAATAAAAATTCACACACATTAACACAGTTGTTTAACGGGAAAGCCTGAAGCTGAAAACCCCAACTATCTGTATATAATATATGTCATAGATATCTTGTAACAATCCTCATACAAATCTGGTCATATCAAGCTCTCAGTACAATACAATCGCTACACACTAATCAAGAACAATCAACAAAAATCTGCACTTATTTTTTCCCTCCTGATAACCTGCCTCTACTGCGCAATCCTTTCTGAAGAATGGCTCTGGATGAGTTTGAATTGCTCCAGCATTTCTCACGCAATCCTCATTAGCATCTCCAATGAATGTGTGGTGCATACAATGCAACACTATAGTCACAACTGATAGTCACACTTGATCTTTCACCAATATCTCCACTGAGTCTCCACTGATCTGTTCTGCACTGTAGTTAACTGTTGTTTTTTTCCAGTTAAATAATGAGTTATTATTTAGTGAATTAATTTAACTAATTAATTCACTCAACTCCACTGAAAGTATCAATCAGTTAGAAATAGACACAATCAGTTCAACTAAGTTTAACTCCACAAGTGTAGTTAAACTAGAAACCAACTCCACCAACTACTTCTCCAACTCCACCAAACTCTGCCACTTGAGTTATAACTGAAGTCCTTCATGCATGAACCACCAATACCTCTAGGAATTGCGTAATTCCTTCAGCTAGCTGATCTGAACCATCTGTTAACTGAATGTCAGTGCTCCAATAGAATAAGATAATGTTTAGAGTCCAAATATTATTAAGAGCTAATAATATCCGACATGTCTATTTTTAGACTGGAAGTCTAAAAATAGACTTTGCCCAAAATGTCTAAAAATAGAAGTCCATCTATTTTTCCAACATGACCAACCATCCACAAATAGCATCCTGCAACTCATAGAATATGATCGACATGTCTAAAAATAGACATAGTCTAAAAATAGACTTTGCGCCAAAAATAGCCTGTAGGGCCCACTTAGTGAAGGCGACTCTTTTCACTAAGCACATCATCTTGTTGAATCTCAACACTCCCTCTCAACAAGATAGGGATTATCTACTACCCTGATCCTGTCTCTATGGTATTCGAATTTGCTCCTGGTGAGCTCCTTCGTCAGAATATCTGCATCCTGATCTTCCATAGGAATGAAAGAAAGAAACATGATCCTCCGCTGCACACAATCTCTGATATGATGGTACCGAATGTCAATATGTTTAGATATATCATGAAATACTATATTAACTGAGAGTTTAATGCAACTCTGATTATCACAATATATCACAGTAGGCTCTAAATGAGAATCAAACAAACCGACCAGGATCTTCCTCATCCATATAGCCTCGCATGCAGCCAAACTTGTTGCCATGTACTCAGCCTCCGCTGAACTGAGTGCCATGGATCTTTGTTTCCTACTGTACCAAAAAACTGTTGTAGATCCGATACTGAAAATCCCTACAAATGTGCTCTTTCTGTCTGTTGGGCTTCCTGCCCAATCTGCATCCGTGAAGCCATGTAGCTTCACCTCATCCGACTGTCTATACGACAATCCATACTCAGATGTGCCCCTGAGATACCTCAGGACATGCTTGCCTACCTTCCAAAAGAGCTTGGTAGGCTTCACCATCGCTTGTGAAAGCTGGTTCACAGCATAGCATATGTCCGATCATGTATTGACTAAATACATGAGCAAACCAACCAACTGTCGATAAACAATGGCATCCACTACCTCTACCGATGTAGCATCCTCCTTCCTCCAACCACCAGGAAAAGGAGTGTCGATAGGCTTGCAGCCTTGCATGTGAAACTTCTCCAGTATCTCCCGGGCATACTTGCCTTGAGACACAAATAGTTCACCTTTCCGCTGCCAAATTTCCAATCCCAGGAAATAATGAAGGAGGCCCAAGTCCTTCATCTGAACCTCTACAAGATCCTGCCTTGCATGAGTGTATCAACAGTTCATCACCCATTAGTATTAAATCATCTACATAAAGCACAATGATCAAAAGCTTACCCTCCACCACAATCTGGTATAGGTTTGGATCCTCCTCACTCTTGGAAAAACCAAGTCTGGTGAAATAACTATCTTAGATCCGAGGGTACCAAGCATGGGGTGCTTGTTTCAACCCATACAACACTCTTTTGAGCCTGCAAACATGCGACTCGCTGCTGAAGATTTCAAATCCTTTAGGCTACTCAATGTACACCTCCTCCTCAATGATTTCGTTGAGGAACACAATATTCACATCCATCTAATGAATGTGCCAACCCATCTGTGTTGAGAGAGCAAGGATGGTCTAGATGGAAGAATACCTTGCGACAGGTGCAAAGGTTTCTTCATAGTCAATCCCCTCGATCTGTGAGAAGCCCCAGGCAAAAAATCTTGCCTTATATTTCTCAACGCTCCCATCAGCAGCTTGCTTCACTTTGTAGATCCATCTCGAACCTACCACTGATTTCCCTTCCAGCCTTGGGACAATGTCCCATGCACTGTTTCTGACAATCAAATCATACTCTTCCACTGTGGCATCTACCCATGCAGGATCCTCCACAGCTTCCTAGAAAGAGGATGGATCCATCACGATACAGTTGCTCATCAGAGCCATTTATCCAATAAATCGAATAGGTGATTGTGTCTGTCTGCATTGTGATGTAGGAACTCCTACATTATGCACTGCATCAAGATTCAGTCGCTCAGCTTCTGTATTGCGCTTCCGCCCTCTAATGTTTGGCGCTGCATGACTGGTTTCTTCCACTCCATGAACCTCCTCTTGTGGTTGATCCACATCTTGAGGCTTATCTTTAGGAACAAGTAGCTCCTCCTCTGCATCAAGTGTAGCTCCCTCTCAAGGGACAACTTCATGGCTTTCTCCTCATGAAATTTGATACCCCATCCCACGACAGTCATTCGACTGTTTGGAAAATACACACGATAATTATGGGGTGTTTCTGTGTACCCCACAAATATTCCAACCTCTGTGGTTGGCTCTAGCTTCTTCCTGGCATCCTTCGTCACATGAATGTAAACAGGTGAGCAAAAAATCTTCAAATGAGAAATATTAGGCTTCTTACCAGAAAACGCCTCTTCGGGTGTACTCATGCTAAGTACTCTATGAGGACAACGGTTTTGCACATAAACCGCAATGTTGCATGCCTCAGCCCACAAGTGTATGGGAAGGCCTTGATCATGCAACATCGCTCGTGCAGCACCCACGATCGTTTTGTTCTTCCTCTCAGTGACCCCATTTTGTTGTGGGTTATGAGGCACTATGATTTATCTTCAAATTCCTTCTTTGCTACAGAATTATTTGAATTCGCCAGAGATGTATTCACCACCATTATCGCTCCAGAGAGCTTTCACTTGCTTCCCCGACTCTTTCTCAACCAGCACCTTGAACTCACAGAACTTTGAGTATGTCTCGCTCTTCTTCTGCATGAAGAATATCCAACACTTACGAGAAAATTCATCAACAAATATCACATAATACCTGTGCTTTGCTGTTGAAGCAACCGAGAAAGGTCCACACACGTCTGTGTGAATTCTCTCAAGGATCGTCGAAGCATGACTATCCTTCTCATGAAAAGTGGTCTTCACAAATTTTCCCAAAGTACATCCCTTGCACTGATCTGACTGCGCAAGTGTACCTTTGGGAAGCCCGGTAGAAATCTGCTGCAAAATTTTCAAAGCGCCATGGTGAAGATGGCCCAATCTCCTGTGCCACAATTTGCCCTCATCTCGGCTCACCACTCCTTTTGCTTTGCCTGCCATTGCAGCGCAGCCATCTACCTGCAATTGATAAAGATTCTTAACTCGAATCCCTATCCTCCTAGTTTGACCAGTTGTTTTATGGCGCAGGAAATCTTTTCCCTTGTTAAAAACAACATCATAACCCTTGTCTTCTAGCATCGCCACAGAGATCAGATTCTTCTTCAATCTTGGAACATGCATGAAATCCTTCAAGATGAAAGGTTTACTAGACTCCCTCTCAAAGGAAATGGTCCTGATACCAGTCACATTGTATCTACCATTATCACCCATCTCGATGTGCACTCCAAGATCCTTTTCCTCCAGATCACTAAACAAATATTTGTCTCCGGTCATATGGAAAGACACACCACTGTCAAGAAACCACACCAATCCCACCACCCTTGAAACCAAGCATGCGATCAAAGAAAATTTGAGCTCAAACTGCGAGGCTAAGGCCTCTCCTACTACAGAACCAGTAGCGCTCTTATTCTTCTTGTTCTATGGGCAATTAGTGGTGAAATGACCGTGCTGGTGACAGTGAAAACACTTCACCTTGGACAAATCATGCTTCTTGCCTTTAGCTTTGGATTTGGAAGATTTCTTCCCTTTTCATTTCCGAGCTTTGGCAGCCAAAGTGCAATTTTCTTGATCTTCATTCTTCGATGAAGATCCATCCCTGTTACCCCGCTTTATCTCCTCCTGCACAAGATCCGACCAAAGTCGCTCCCATCCTAGCAGTTTCTCCCATCCATTGACAGAGTCTTTGTAGCTATGCCAACTCTTCGAAAGCCCAAGGAGAGCCAAGCTCACCAAGTATTCTTCATCAACAGTAACCCCCACACTTCCCAGCTCATCCTTGCAGTGGAAAAACTTCGTGAGGTATTTTGGAATACTGTCACCTTTCTCCATTTTTATTTTTCTGAGCTTGTCTTTAAGCGCCAACTTCCTCTGGTCAATTCTGCTTTGGAACAAGTATGTCAAAGCCTTCCACATTAAGAATGGAGTGGCTTTCCCGTGAATTCTGGACACAATGTGGTCCTTCACACCTTCCAACAAAATCCTTCGACACTTTGCTACCTTCTTTTGCCATGCATCAAGTGCAGCGGCATCATTAGAAGCAGGCTTCGGAATATCAACATCTATGAACTCCTTCAACCCATTATCATCCTGCACCACCTCGATCCTGTCCTTCCATGCTATGTAATTCGAGCTACCCTCAATGGCATACTCCAATCATAATCCGTTGAATGACATTTCAATGAATGCTCAACTTCGACACCAAGAAAACACTGCAGAAAATTCGAATTCCACCAGCACAAAACTCAACTGCTTCAATAATTGAAATCTCCTCCAATGATCAACAATGCTTCGATACCATGTAGAAATTATATAACTTATGTGTTATATGTCCAAGATTCTCCTGATCTCACACTATTTTAACTTCATGCAAAATACAGAATCTATTCCACCTTTGATCATTTGCAGAAATTAAATCAAGATTGCAATGCACACATGAAACAATAAAAATTCACACACATTAACACAGTTGTTTAACAAGAAAGCGTGAAGCTGAAAACCCAAAATATATATATATAATATATGTCATAGAGATCATGTAAAAATCCTCATACAAAGCTGATCATATCAAGCTCTCAGTACAATACAATTGCTACACACTAATCAAGAACAATCAGTAAAAATCTGCACTGATTTTTTCCCTCCTGATAGCCTACCTCTACTATGCAATCCCTGCTGAAGAATGGCTCTGGATGAGTTCGAATTGCTCCAGCCTTTCTCATGCAATCCTCATTGGCATCTCCAATGAATGTGTGGTGCATACAATGCAACACTATAGTCAGAACTGATAGTCACACTTTCTCTTTCACCAATCTCTCCACTGAGTCTCCACTGATCTGTTCTACACTGTAGTTAACTGTTGTCTCTGTCCAGTTAAATAATGAGTTATTATTTAGTGAATTAATTTAACTAATTAATTCACTCAACTCCACTGAAAGTATCAATCAGTTAGAAATAGACACAATCATTTCAACTGAGTTTAACTCCACAAGTGTAGTTAAAATAGAAACCAACTCCACCAAACTCTCCCACTTGAGTTCTAACTGAATTCCTCCATGCATGAACCACCAGTAGCTCTAGGAATTGCCTAATTCCTTCAGCTAGCTGATTTGAACAATCTGTTAATTGAATGTCAGTGCTCCAAGAGAATAAGATAATGTTTAGAGTCCAAATATTATTAAAAGCTAATAATATCTGACATGTGTATTTTTAGACTGGCAGTCTAAAAATAGACTTCGCCCAAAATGTCTAAAAAATAGAAGTCCATCTATTTTTCCAACTTGACCAGCCATCCACAAATAGAATCCTGCAACTCATAGAATATGATCGACATATCTAAAAATAGACTTTGCACCAAAAATAGCCTGCGAGGCCCACTTAGTGAAGGCGACTCTTTTCACTAAGCTCATCATCTTGTTGAATCTCAACACCATATCCATGTGACCACCCTCTAATCAAAAATCATGAGGAACACATTAAAGCATATCAATTTGAGAGTCATGCGAAGAAAAAATATCCTATTGAAGATATTACTCTTTCCCTGCAGACACGAATAAGGTCACCTTTTTTCCTTTCAAATTTCTTGAGTTACACATTAAATTTTTTGAAATATATAAAATATATGATCATGTGGAATAACAATTTAGAATTGAGGATATTAACGATTTCATATGTATTGGAAGATGTAAATGGGATATGAATTTTTTTTTTTATAGAAACTATGTTTATGATACTAATGATTATGCTAGAGAAATATTAGGATAGTTTTTTTTTTACAAGGAGAATATTTGAAAGCTCTCATAACCACTTTCATCCCTATATATGTAGTGATGATTATGAGTCACATGAGGAAATTATGACCATATATTTTCTTCAATCAAGATTACCTCCTCCTTGTGATTATTTTTAGTCATCCCTTTACTTAATTATAGATAATTATCCATATGAAAGGTCAACATACAAATATATGTTTGAGTCTAATATTTGTGAAGCTAATAAATTGTTCAAAGTAAAACTTTACAATCATATCCTCTTGCTTATTGTCCTCAAATTTTCACTAAAGACACCAATAAGAATTACATGTTTGGTATGAATAGCTATGGAATAAAAGTATTTTCAATTAGTGGCTTGTTTTTTTTGTTTTTCAAGTTGCATGTGATCCTCCAGGCTTGACCTATGGCTTGAGGAGCCATGACCCAGGGGCATCTAAGCCATCAAATTCACACGGGGATCGCACCCAGCCTGGGCCACACCAGTCCTTTTACTGATTGGAGTTTTTATCATGTCTCCTCCCCCTAGCACAGGGCACAACTGTTTTATGGAAATCAAACCTACAGATAAGTATGTTTTCCCTAAGTGTGGTGTTAGCACTTAGAACAACAGAAAGAAAGATATTTGACCTTTTCCTTAAAATGAATGCATAAGGGAATAAAACCTACTTTTAATATGTTCAATTTTCCTTGCCTCCCTTCGTTGCTTCCGTCACTCTCAATCGAACTGAACTCGCTTGATTGGTACCTACAATGGCAAACAGAAGACAGAAAACAACATAAAGGAAAATGATCTATTCATGTTAAACAAATTGAATCGATTGCATTTGTAAATACACATATAACATCATTGACACATGCATTAGGAAAGGAACAAATGTCTTTATTATGAAGAAGAAGGAAAAGTACAACCAGTTGATTGATTCGATGTCACTCACTCCAACTTCAGTCCCATCCTCATCACAGCAACATCATCACTCTAGCAGCATAACATTACATGAAAAAAACACCTCCAAGGGTTTTGATCTCACCAACATAACTCTACTTAATACAAATTCTTTCTCCCTTGTGCACCATGATCAATTCTCTATTTATAAGTAGATGAAGGTAGTTTGACATAAATGAATCATTGAATGAATTTTCCAAAAATGGATGAAGAGGTTTCCTTGTTCATGGGAATATGAGGATAAGAGGTTTAATGGCTCCATGATGTCCATGTTCGAAGCTATCAGATGAGGTGAAAGCTGGAACAACTCCTAGAAACCACTAGAGGTTGGGAAGATTCCCATAATCCAATGAACAATTCACTCCCAGTCAACCAACGCACTCTAAAGTGGGACTAGATCCTCTGCAATTCATCCTTGTATGGGAGTAAATGCTCTAAAAAGTAGTTACTACAGTCTATAGGTGTGTTTATGGCTCAATGAGGAACTTCAATTGGCATCTAAGCAGTGAAGCTTTCATGAAGGAAAAAAATCAGTGAGATGACTTGTTTAGGGCATGTAGCAACTAATTTAGAGTATGATAGACCCTAATGGATATTGATTTGTGTTTTGGGATGATGCCCGAATTGAGCTGTAACAACAACCACCCCCCATGAGGTTCGATCTTGGGTCGCCTTGCTGACGAGGCCCATCCTCAACCAGTTGTGCTAGTGGGACTTGAATCAATTAGTGACATGTTGCAAAGATTTCAAAATATTTAAAAAAAATGTAAGAAACCCTAAAATTTAAGCAATTTTTTGTGAGGCTGTAATTTAATTTCTTTTTTCATCTCCATGCTTGTTGAGAAACCTTGAATTTCTTATCCGTGCTGAATATTTTGGGGATGATGTTGAAAAAAACCAAAGAGTTCATTTCTTAAACAATATGCTAGGTTTACATTGTGAAAGGCTTGTTAAGAGCAATAATGAGCTAACATTGCTTTATTTTAACCCTAATATATCTAATGCTTATGAATTTCACCCTATCGTTGGTCATCATGTGATATTTATTTTATAATCACCTTATTTATGACATACCTTTATTTGGTTTCATATGCACAAAAATAGAATTTATGGTTTTGATATGATCTATGTTGTTGCATTTTTTTTTGACAAAGTCAATTGTTGATTATATTGAAAAAAAGAAGGGAGCGGGAGCTCCATTACATCTGAGTTGCAGAAAGAGATACAAAGGAGGGGTATCATGCCAAAAACCCAACCTCCTAGATAATGTCTACTGCTACTATATTTAATACTTGAATGTTTATAGATCCTGACAAACTGGACCAACATAACAGTGAATTTAAAATACATAAGACATAATAGAGAAGTTTTCCATGAACATGCAAGAGAAATGAATAAGAAATAGCTCCTTTGGTTTTGCTTCCCATTGGAGTTATCCGGAGTTTTAAGATTGTTTTCCGAGTTAGTGTTGACTGCATTTTTGGAGCTTGAACTTGGTGTTGTTATTTTTTCCATCATGTAGCGAAGGCTTTCCAAGGCTTCTTCAATATGAGAACAATGGTTGTTGACTCTTCTCAACTATATTGTAAGGGATTGATCTTGATAATGGAGGAAATTTATGTCCAAGACATGCTTCTCCTATGAGATCTTGAGTTGTGCCTTTATTCGCTCTAGTTCTTCTTGCATGTCGGAGCAAAGAAGACAATCCTCACTTTTCATGTTGGCTAGAGGGAGAGAAGACTACAAGATAGCTACAACAGACGTAGTGATGGGAGGGAAGGATATGAGGAAGGTCAGAAGAGAAGCAGTGCATAAAATATCAACACTGAAATCCCACAGATGCTAGAAAGGCCCATGAAATTCACTGCAAGAATATAAAAACACTACGTTGATGAGAGACACAGGAACGTTGATAATGAAGGGGAGAGAGCACAGAGAAGGTTCGGCTCGTAAGGAGGAGCACCAAGACACTGCGTTGAATAAATAACAAGGGAGGGAAATTGATATAGAGGGACAGGGATAGGGGTTAATAGAGGTGGGGAAGGAGGGGTGTGTGCGAGGGGAAGAGGGGATTAGGAGAGGAGTGGGAGACAGGGTCACGGGATAGGAGAGGGGAAAGGGATGAACATGACAAGGAATCGGGAATAAAATCAAGAAGGCACAAAAAATGGAGTAGAGCATCATGACATGGGTGAAAAGGGGAAATATCAAGGGATCATAGGGATAAATTGAGAGATACCTTGAGAGAAGAGAAGACCAGAGGGTTTGGAATAGGCTGAGCTGGCTAGAGAATCAGCTTTTTTATTATTGACTCTAAGAATGTGATAGAAGGCTATATCCCCAATGTTCTAAGCCATAATTCGATTTCAGGTTATGAGTTTATTAAGTGTAATGTTGGGAGTTATTGAGGCGTTCAACATCGTTCGGATAACTATAGAGGAATCTCTGAACACCAAAACTTTTTTTATTTTGAGTTTCTTGTTTAATTGGGGACCTTGCATCAGGGAATATGCTTCCACCTTGTTGTTTGACATTAGGCCCAAGCACCATTCGAAAGAATCAATATGATCGCCATGTTCATCCACAATGAGGCCACTCACTCCAGCTACCCCAGGATTTGACTTTGATGCACCATCAAAGAAGAGCTTGGGCTGGTGGATATGATTGATCAATTCTAAGAATTCATTCTCTTTGAGTCTTACCTTCCATTTCTCTTTATGATTGGGTTACCTTGTAGAAGGCCTTTGATATCTAGGGAGGTGGTTGAGCACACATATGAAAATTTGTCTTTCCTCAACTTGCATATCATTTACAATGAAATAGATGTTTTTCTTAGCAAGGATGGTCTCAACAATTAGACTCCAAGTATTACTCTGCATCTTTCTCACACAAGGTTTTTGATCATGAAATACGACTTTGTTTCTCATAAGCCATACATTCCAAAGGAAGGCATAAGGCAGAGTGTCCCAAATTATTTTGACTAGGTTTTTTTTCTTTTTTGCGCAGGGATATTTCTTTTTCCACAAATCTATGGAATATAAAATAGAGACATTTTCTTCGATCTCCATAATAAGAGGGGAAGTGAGGAGTTTCTAACAGTTTTGAGCAAAGGAATAAGCAGCAAAAAGGAGTTGTAAAGATTCCTCAACAACATTACAAAGGAGAAATATAGAGGCCCCCTAGATGCCTTTCTTTTTCAAATTATCAGTCGTCGGGATCTTCCCCTTTGCTAAGGCCCAAATGAAAATTTTTATTTTGGGGAGTGATTCTAATTTCCATACCTGCTTCCAGACATCCCACGGTGGAGAGAAGGATAAATCACCATGAATGATCTCATATCTTGCTTTGATGGAGTAAGGAGACCCAGACGAATCCCATATGAAACTATATTCTTCTCCCATTTACAAAGGGGTAATCACCATTGAGCATAATCACAAGCTTTAAGATGTCATTATAGAGATAAGGAGGTGGGTTTGGGAGCAGAAAACCATCCCAAAGATGATTGGTTCATTCCAAAGAGAAATTTTATTTAATGTGTTGATGTCAAGCCCCTGGAGGTGGTGTTGGATGCGTAGGAGACCCGGGTCATTTGCGAGGGGCGGCTTGCCCATGATCTTATCATTCCATATTTAAATGCTAAGGCCCCCATGGGGAAATTTGGAGATGCGATCGCGGAGGAAGGCTACAGCTTTCTTACAGAGGGAACAAATGCAAGAGCATGGTCCGTTGGGAATAGACTGTCTAGTAAGCATTTTCTTGAGGCAGAGAGATATTTCCACTCCAGGACTTGTTTCCACCATGACAAATGACCTATAATTAGCCTCCAAACTATTTTACCTCCAAAGGTTAGATTCAGTAATTGAGGAATGTGAATGGAAAGGCCTCCATTCTCATGCATGTTAGTAACATGTCTCCATTTTACCAGATTGAACTTCCTTTTTCCTAGCATCCCTCCTTGCCATAAAAAATCCCCGAGGATTAGCTACATTTTGTTGTTAATATTAACTGGTGTTTGCAGCAGGGAGAAGTGGTATAGAGGTATTGTCGAAAGATCGTCTTTTATTAGGACTAAGCGCCTAGCCATATTGAACCAAGTGGCTCCCCATTGAAGAATTTTCCTCTTCATATTGTCAAGGGTGATGTTCCACACCTCATTACTCAGAGGTCCATAGCTTACTGGCATCCCAGGATAGTTGAACTATTTCCAGTTCCATTTATATGGGACCCCAAAAATTTAAGGAATGCTATGAATGGTGTTCTAAGTTGCATTCCAACCATAAATACAACTTTTAAGGGAATTTATTTTTCCTCTGGAATATTGCATAAATCTGTCGAGAAGGATTTTAAATCTTTTGGTAACTATGAAAAAATCTCCTCCCATCAATAAGGTATCATCAACAAATTGTGAATGATTCATTTTCTTGGTCCCATTGCAAAATTTTATGCCTGTAATTAATTTCGTTATGCGATTGAAATCCAGAGCTCTGCTGAAGGGTTCAACCATGAGGATGAAGAGGAAAGGGGAAAGAGGGCATCCTTGCCTAAGGCCTCTAGAGTCTAGAATATTGGAGAAAAGGACTTGGTCTCCCATTGACCAAAGGGGAAATCCAGGGGTGAGAGATGCGAGCTTGAATAAGAGAGATGATTTCTTCATTGAAGCCCATTTTTCTCAGGACAGAATAGAGGAAAGAGTACCTTACTCTGTCAAAGGCATTGGCAAGGTCCAACTTTAACACAAACCCCTTTCCCATTCTTCTCATACTAGAATGAATAACTTCTTGTACCAGTAGTATGGAATCAGAGATTTTCCGATTGGCTAAGAAGCCTCCCTGATTTTCGGAGATAAGGTTGAGGATAAAAGATTTGATGCAGGTAGCAAGGATTTTTGTGATGATTTTGTAATAGGAATTGCATAAGGATATTGGATAGAATCTAGAGAAGGAAGAAGGATGACCTTCTTTAGGTATCAGGGCTAGATAGGTCAAGTTGGTGAATCCACCTATCGGTTTTTTCCTTTTTTTCCAATGTATCATTTTGATGAAATATTTCTTGATTACCTCCCAAAAGGTCCGACAAAAACTAATATAAAATCCATCAAGCCCTAGAGCTTTGTCTAGTTGAAGATTCAAGATCGCCTTAATAATGTCATATTCGCCAATATCTCTAGTTAAGGAAGCATTGATTTCTTCACTGATCATGATCAGAGTGTGCCTCAATATATCTTCATATTCCTCTAGCCCCATATTTTCTATTAAGAGGCTTTTATAATGTTGATGTGTTGCCAATTTGATCTCAACTTGATCATTTGAAATGTTTCCCTCATCATCTTTTATAACTGAGATAGTGTTTTTAGAGGTTCTAATTTTTTATTAGTTATGGAAAAATGTGGTGTTCTTATCCCCAGCCTAGAGCCAAAGACTCCTGAACTTAATCCTCCATTTTTCTTCCTCCTTTATGTTTGAGTTGTACATTTCCCAATACAATTCCCGCTCTTGATATTGTTTTTCCTTGGTAATACCTTTGTCCTCAATTTCATTTTGAGTTTCCTTTAACCTTTGATTTATATCCTACTTAACCAATTCTAGTTCTCTGTAATGCTCTTTGGCCCAATTTCAAAGAGCTATGTGGACGAGTTTTAATTTTGTCTCCCATTTGAACAAGGGAGACCCTTCTACCTACACACGCCATGTGCTTTCGACAATTTCTCTTACCTCCTAGAAGTCACACCATAGCGGGTTAAAGCAGAAAGGTAACGGCCCAAAATTTAACTGCGCGCCTAGGAACAGAGAGACGGGGTAATGATCTGAGGCCTAGCACAATAAAATAGAGGAGGTGGTGACGTTTAGGAGGGAGATGAGAGAGACTGCCATGAGAAAGTGATCCAGTTGCTCCATGCTATTACCTGGGGCAAGCCTATGGTTGTTCCAGGTGTAGCTATGATTCCTTGGTATGATGTCCACCAGATCATGATCTCTCGTAATGCATTCCAACTGTTTTCTTGAGGGATCATGAGAAAAAACTCCCCCTCTTTTCTCCTTTGGGTGTAGAACCAGGTTCAGATCGCCTTTGATAATAGTGTGTCAATATGGAATGATATGGTGTTGCATTAATTGTATAGAAAATATTACAATACATTATGTGCCATGCATATTAATTTTCCAATTTTTTTTATTTTTATAATATTAATTTCATTACATAGATATTTACTTCTTTCTTTTTCACAGATTTTTACTTATTTCTTTTTCTGGTTTTCAATTTAATATTTTTTACATTTTTGAGATGTAGTAATAACTATTTATTTTTATTATTAAAAATAATTTGTATATAATTTTCAATTTCAAATTATAATTTCTATTATTTAAATTTATAATTTTAAAATATATAAATTATTTAAAAAATAAAAAATAAATAGGTATTCAAATTATCCTATATGTTTATATCTTTAAACATATTTATTTTAGAATTTACTTTTAAAATTTTATTTTAATTACCAATAATTATTAGGTGGGAGGTAGGTATTTATTCTTAATAGAATATTTTTTAATATTCTTAATAATATGCACAAATCAAAGGTTTATATTTATCTCCAAAATGGTAATGTCTTTTTTATCTTTTTAATTAAATTCATTAATTTAAAACATGTGATGTTGTCCAACTATTAAATGAAGAAATTTTGTCTCTACAAATTTCTTAGTCTAATCCCAAACAAAACCATGTATAGGACCATATATACTTAATAACTACTCCTTATCAAAATACAAATTAAAACTCAGTCATAAAGATGTGGTCCAACTATTAAATGAAGAAGTTTAGTCTCCACAGATTTTTTAGGCCAATCCCAAACAAAACCATGTATAAGACCATATATACTTGAGAACTACTTTTCATCAATTTTTTTTTTTTTTGTAAGTTTCGTAGAATCTTGATCTGAGAAGGAAAGAAGGGAATTGAATCTGTGATCAGTGCCATAATAGCCCGCCTCATCACTGTTTAACCAAGACCCCACCAACCTTTATCAAAATTTCTTTAAAAAACAAAAAACACAAAGTGAAAACAATTCTAAAAAAATTGCCATTAATCGCAGCAATGGAAACCTCGTCCGCTTTGATGACATTGAAGACAAAATCCGCAGTGAGCAACGTATTGGCAGCCTGGTGGAAGTTTATCGCCTACCGGGACACCCTCGTTCATTCCATTCATTGAATCCAAATAAAACATCTTAGTTTAAGAATATGTAAAAATCTAAAAATAAAAGTCCCATTTGAATGCAGCCACACATAAATGAATCGAGTTAAAAGATTAAATCAATCCCTATTGTTTCTAATCCTTATTCTTACACCAGCATTCTTACACCAGCATTCACTACATCCACATTGGCATTCGAAGGTAGGAAAACCTACTAATTGAAGGTCAAATACCTTCACACGGCCAAGCCCAGGTTTGAATGTGGCTGCCCTTAACAACTATCCCAACACTGACAGAGTAGAGCACTAATGCTATTATAGTATGAACATTTATATGCATGGCCTTTTGCAATATATGGTTCATAGCATTCATTATATACTTTTTGTTTCTGAATATACTATTTCCGCATAAGAATTTTTGTTAACTGGAATTCATGATAGCTTGTGTCCAGTGTATTTCTCGCATGCAAACTCTCGGCTGAGAGTTTTTAAAAATTTCGGGCAAGAGTTTACCCGCATGATTAAATTTAACATGTGGTGGTTTAAACTCTCAGTCAAGAGTTTAACATTTCTTTCCCAAGAGTTTATTAAATGTATCACCCAAGAAAGTATCTCACCTGAAAGTTTCTGGTCAACGAAAACCTAGAAAATTCTACAGTTTTCAGGAACCTACAGGTTTGGAGGGGAGGAACACCGAAAAAAACAAAATATTATCCTTTGGACCTGGTACCATTAGATTCATCTCTGAATCTAGTTTCTAATGATATAATATTTGTGGAGTTTCATTAAAAATTTCAATTTGTTATTAATTTTATACTAAACTGTGTCACTATGGAATTTCATTGTTCTGAAAATTGCACTGAAAGAAATTCAATAAATTTAAAATGGCAACTCCAAAAAAATCAGAAAAACCATATTTTGATTCCTCTCCCTGTATCCTTCAAAAGGGTATGCTCATTTTTCTTGTTGACGATCACATTGAAAAGAATATGTAGGGCTCATAAAACGTACTGAAACACCACAGTTTTTTTTTTTCCTCATCCATTTCAAAAAATAATAAAAATTAGTGATTTTATCTAAAAATTACCGAAAAATAGTAATTGTAGTAGCACAGTCTATGTATATTATGATGATATGGTTTATTTCCAAAAAATGAATAACCATCCCTAAAAACAGTTAGGGTTCAAAAAGTGACTAATTATGTTTGCCTGAAAATTTCAAGTATATGTAGTTAGTAAACAACAAATTTACCCCTCTATATGTCAATATATATATATTTTTACATATAAGTATGGAGGTAATATGATTCTCTACAAATCTTGTTTTTATGTCAAAGCGTAACTTGCATTGAAAATATGAGTTTAGTGGAGTTGAAGTTGAAAGAACATAGAAAATTACAATTTTCAACATCAAAAAGGGGTAAAAAGTGTTTCTCAACTTCATGTTTTAACTCAAGTTGTGCTTTTTCCATGTTGATTTTAAATCTTCATATTTCCATAACTTTCACATATGGACTCTGTTCGATGTAATTCAAGTTGCAATGGAACCTTGCTCATCATAATCATCTGTTTGAAATCTATGACAACTAAAAGCATATTATTATCCATTTGCATTTTCTCACATCACTTTGCATGTGTTACTTCAGCTACTACCTATGCACTAAACATTAGCAACATTAAAAAATATAATAATGCTAATTAAAATGTACTAACAACATATTTAATCCTCTTTCTAGGTCCAATTTGTTGTGTTAATGTTCCTTGAAGCACATTGTGGTTAGAATTACATGCCACCACTTCATTCCCATGCTCCATAACACCTTCTTTATCCACCTTTGTAGAAATGAATGAAAATTGTATTTCTCACATTCATGAGCCTATTTAACTTCCTTGTGATTAGTACCAGCAAAGAATCGTCCTTAATTTTATGAGCTCAGGCGATGTACCATATATTGTTCTTGAAAATATGATACATATTTCTATTCCTATAGTTGATAGCCTTCCTTCCAAACAAGTAAGAAATTCCAAGCACAATTCCACAAATATGCAATGGAACAACATCTAGTTCAACTTCATCCACAAATTTATATGTAATAGAAAACCTAAGCTTAGAGTTTTCAGTCACCTACAACTTAGTGTTGTTACATACCCATATAAGCGAATAAATTTTAGGATGCAATCTTGTTTCTAATTTAGTTCCTTAACAATTTTCTTAGATATCATATTGGCTTGAGAACCGATGTCAAACAAAATATCTACTTTGACATGGTTGGTTACCACCCTTATGTGAAATAGTTCACTCCTCTTTCTTGCAAAAATAAATGACGAAATAGAAGGATGAGAACCAACATGTGAATATGATATACCTTTCAAAACTATTGTTGGAATTTGTGCCTCATCATCACAGTCTAATCCTAGATCCCGCTAGACTGTTGATGCCACCTTTTGCTTGTATTTCCTAACTCGAAGCCATTTAGGCCTTAAATATGGACATAGCTTCCAAAAATGATCATCATTGTGTTCCTCTTTATTTAAATGGGTACAACAACATATCCCACAATTATATATATTAACACACTTAAAAAATATAATTAGAGTTCAAATATTATAATCTCACTTCATAAATGAATGAAAATGGTTTGAGGATTTTCTTCCTTCTTGATTAAGGCCTCTTAGTAATATATGCTTGCAACAATTACAACCATTATTTAATTTAGAAAAATAAAAAAGTGTAAAATCAATTTCACTCATATGCTTTATAATATTTTGATCAAATAATTTGTTTCATCATGAGTATTGGAGGTGATGGAGAAAATTTCACTTCCTATCTTTGACATGGATTACTTGACTAGACAACCTACTTTAAGGAAATGATGGGGGTTGGGGAGGATGTAGTTACAAAAATAGTAGATGTAACCACCATAAATCTAGCTATAGTAAATGAAATTCTTGTTGTTGCATCAATGGATTAATTGATAGGAGGTGGGGCTCTTGGTTGGACAACCTACTCTAAGCCAATAATGGGAGCTAGGGATGATGTAGTTGTAACAATTTTGGACGCAACCACTATAAGTGTAGCTACAGTAAATTCAATACTAGTTGTTACAACAACAAATGAAATTATAGGAGAGGTTGGACAATTGAGTGGTATACAATGAATGGATGTAAGCATAGTGGAAGGATAAATAGTTTGGGTGAAGGATCGCATTGGGTGGGTATGGAAGGGGGAAGGACAAGAAATGATGGCACCTCCATAAAATATATTTAATATGTTGGATTAGTATGAAAAAATAAAATTTAACTAATTTAAGATGATGAATCTCACATGATAAGAAGATATGGTATAACATATGATACTTGGTTGGCGGGTTATTTGCTAATCGTAGGTGGAGATGGATACATAAAAACTTCAATTGATAATTGTGAAAACATAATAAAATTAAGATTGATTTCTTGCAAATAACTTGGACATTTTCAAAACAACAAAATTTTAAATCGTACTAAGATATCATTGAAGTAGAAAAGTGTAAATTTGTGTAAATACCTATGTATGTGGGTTTGCAATGTTAAATGATCCATCCATGGCTGCATCGATTTTAGGATAACTAAATTTTTCCCACCTCAATGGTTTTGTATCATCTTGTAGCATTTGTACATGCCAAAAAAAGGACTCAAAGATAATTAATCTTAATTTATGTTTATTGAAAATTTTTCAATTGTGAAACCAAAGATATAACCAATGATTTAGAATTAATTAAGAATTTTACTAACCTGATCCATAAATATCTCGTGGATAGGATCCTCCATTGGTCCATGTCAAGTATTCACACAATTAGAGCATAGATGTGGTGCTACTCGACTCAAACCAAAAACACCAACTTTCGTACATGGAGTCGATGGTTTATAATCAGTGTGGCCCAAAGGCACACATATGAAGGCCTAAGAAACTCCTCTGATGGATATCGTTTGGAGGCTACCATAAAAGAACTATGATATACTAGACTACAAATGAGATGTGTTATCACATTTCCAGTGGAAATAATGCAATTTGAAAGCCAAGGTTCATATGGTTGGGGCGAGGGTGGGATTACACCTCGAAGCAAGTGAACCTCTCAATGAATTATGCCTAGAATTTATTCAATCTTGAGAAGATCCAAAACCAATCCCCTAGAGCTCACTGGTGTCAAAATAGCTAATGTGGAGACCAATTATGAACTAAACCCAAAATATTTGAAGGAAATATAATGTCACTTTCTTATTATTACAAGGAATTTTATCAAAAACCATAAACCAATGACTCATCCAATTCATTTTCCATGGATAAAATGTGCACCAATCCATTCAAAGATGTATTTACCTCAAATAAGGGGGTTTGTTGGTTCTTATGCCAATAAGTAACCCCACAATCATTTGTTTGGTGATATTCAAATATTAAACTTGCTTTTTATTGATACCAATGTAGTAGAATTCTCTCGTCCTGTCTATATATTCACTAATATTTGTCAATTGACCATGGGAATGATTAATGGAGGAAAAAATGTTATTAAGGGATGTTTCTAATGAGAATCATGATGATTTCCTTGCGTTTCTAAGCTCTTAAATCCATATTTTTAACTAATTCAAATCTTGTCTAATATATATTTGTGGGTTGGGATTTGAATATGGGTTAATGTTTTCTTGGGGCTCTTCTTTAGGGTTGCTTTGTTGATTTGGATCAGGGTTTTTAACCATGGTAATTGTGTTTAATAAATCTGCAATTGAAAAAAAATCCTTTAAAACTTTCAATTTTTTATTTCATTAAAAAAATAAAAGACTTCCCTCTACCTAGTGAACCATTAGAGCCTTGAAACTCTACCTAAAGTGTGCACACATTTAGTTTGAGTTGGAAATCAGTTGTTGGATGGTATATTCATAGTGGGGGGAAATAAGGAGACCCCATGGGCTTAGGTTTTCTTTCTCTTTATGGACAAAGAAACATGCATGCATTATCTTTTAAAGCATGTGTGCATTAAAATAATGCAAACACACTTTTATAAAAATAATCCATGTGTATTTTTTGGCCACATCAAAATCTAAGTGTGGAGGTTTGGAAATTATTCAACCTAAAGCAATAGGAATTCTCTTACACATTTGAGAAAGCATGCACATTCCTAAAAAAAATCAATAATGTTCTCCTATTTCACCAAAATTAGGTACCATATCCATGTGACCACCCTCTAATCAAAGACCATGAGGAACACATTAATGCATATCAATTTGAGAGTCATGCGAAGAAAAAATACCCTATTGAAGATATTACTCTTTCCCTGCAGACACGAATAAGGTAACCTTTTTTCCTTTCAAATTTCTTGGGTTACACAATACATTTTTTGAAATATATAAAATAGATGATCATATGGAACAAAAATTGAGAATTGAGGATATTAATGATTTCATATGTATTGGAAGATGTAAATGGGATATGATTTATTTTTATTTTTATGGAAACTATGTATATGATACTAATGATTATGCTAGAGAAATATTAGGATAGTTTTTTTTTACAAGGAAAATATTGGAAAGCTCTTATAACCACTTTCATCCCTATATATGTAGTGATGATTATGAATCACGTGAGGAAATTATGACCATAGATCTGCTTCAATCAAGATTACCTCCTCCTTGTGATTATTTTTAGTCATCCCTTTACTTAATTATAGATAATTATCCATATGAAAGGTCAACATACAAATATATGTTTGAGTCTAATATTTGTGAAGCTAATAAATTGTTCAAAGTAAAACTTTACAATCATATCCTCTTTCTTATTGTCCTCAAATTGTCACTAAAGACACAAATAAGAATTACATGTTTGGTATGAATATAGCTATGGAATAGAAGTATTTTCAATTAGTGGCTTGTTTTTTTTGTTTGTCAAGTTGCATGTGATCTTCCAGGCTTGACCTATGGCTTGAGGAGCCACCACCCAGGGGCACCTTAGCCATCAAAGTCACACGGGGATCGCACCTAGCCTGGGCCACACCAGTCCTTTTACTGATTGGATTTTTTAGCATGTCTCCTCCCCCTAGCATAGGGCACAACTGTTTTACGGAAATCAAACCTACGGATAAGTATGTTTTCCCTAAGTGTGGTGGTAGAAATTAGAACAATAGAAAGAAATATATTTTACCTTTTCCTTAAAATGAATACATAAGGGAATAAAACCTAATTTTAATATGTTCACTTTTCCTCGCCTCCCTTTGTCGCTTTCGTCACTCTCAATCGAACTGAACTCGCTTGATTGGTACCTACAATGGAAAATAGAAGACAGAAAACGACATAAAGGCAAATGATCTATTCATGTTAAACAAATTGAATCGATTGCATTTGTAAATACACATATAACATCATTGACACATGCACTAGGAAAGGAACAAATGTCTTTATTATGAAGTAGAAGGAAAAGTACAACTAGTTGATTGATTCGATGTCACTCACTCCAGCTTCAGCCCCTTCCTCATCACACCAACATCATCACTCCAACAGCATAAAATTACATGCAAACAACACCTCCAACGGTTTTGATCTCACCAACATAACTCTACTTAATACAAACTCTTTCTCCCTTGTGCACCATGATCAGTGCTCTATTTATAAGTAGATGAAGGTAGTTTGACATAAATGAATCACTGAATGAATTTTCCAAAAATGGATGAAGAGGTCTCCTTGTTCATGGGAATATGAGGATAAGAGGTCTAATGGCTCCATGGTTTCCATGTTCGAATCTATCAGATGAGGTGAAAGCTGGAACAACTCCTAGAAGCCACTAGAGGTTGGGAAGATTCCCATAATCCAATGAACAATTCACTCCCAGTCGACCAACGCACTCTAAAGTGGGACTAGATCCTTTGCAACGCATCCTTGCATGGGAGTAGATGCTCTGCAAAGTAGTTACTACAGTCTAGAAATGCGTTGATGGCTCAATGAGGCACTTCAACTGGCATCTAAGCAGTGAAACTTTCATGAAGGAAAAAAATTAGTGAGATGAATTTTTTAGGACATGTAGCAACTAATTTAGAGTATGATAGACCCTAATGGATATTGATTTGTGTTTTGGGATGATGCACAAATTGACCTGTAACAGTAACCACCCCCCGTGAGGTTTGATCTTGGGTCACCTTGTTGATGAGGCCCATCCTCAACCAGTTGTGCTAGTGGGACTTGAATCAATTAGTGACATGTTGCAAATATTTCAAAATATTTAATAAATATGTAAGAAACCCTAAAATTTAAGCAATTTTTTGTGATGTTGTAAATTAATTTCCTTTTTCATCTCCATGCTTGTTGAGAAACCTTGAATTTCTTTATCCATGCTGAAGATTTTGGGGATGATGTTGAAAAAAACAAAAGAGATCATTTCTTAAACAATATGCTAGGTTTACATTGTGAAAGGCTTGTTAAGAGCAAGAATGAGCTAAAATTGCTTTATTTTAACCCTACTATAGCTAATGCTTATGAATTTCACCCTATCATTGGTCATCATGTGATATTGATTTTATAAACACCTTATTTATGGCATAACTTTATTTGGTTTCATATGCACAAAAATAGAATTTATGGTTTTGATATGATCTATGTTGTTGCATTTTTTTTTTTACAGAGTCAATTGTTGATTATATTGAAAAAAAAAGAAGGGAGCAGAAGCTCCATTACATCTTAGTTGCAGAAAGAGATACAAAGGAGGGGTATCATGCCAAAAACCCAACCTCCTAAATAATGTCTACTGATACTATATTTAATCTTGAATGTTTATAGATCCTGACAAACTGGAGCAACATAACAGTGAATTTAAAATACATAAGACATAATAGAGAAGTTGTCCATGAACCTGCAAGAGAAATGAATAAGAAATAGCTCCTTTGGTTTTGCTTCCCATTGGAATTATCCAAAGTTCCAAGATTGTTTTCCGAGTTAGTGTTGACTACATTTTTGGAGCTTGAACTTGGTGTTGCTATTTTTTCCATCATATAGCGAAGGCTATCCAAGGCTTCTTCAATATGAGTGCAACGATTGCTAACTCTTCTCAACTGTTTTGTAAGGGATTGATCTTGATAATGGAGGAAATTTATGTCCAAGACATGCTTCTCCTATGAGATCTTGAGTTGTGCCTTTATTCGCTCCATTTCTTCTTGCATGTTGGAGCAAAGAAGACAATCCTCACTTTTCATGTTGGTTGGAGGGAGAGAAGACTACAAGATAGCTACAACAAAAGTAGCGATGGGAGGGAAGGATATGAGGAAGGTTAGAAGAGAGGCAGTGCATAAAATATCAGCACTGAGATCTCACAGATGCTAGAAAAGCCCACGAAAGTCGCTGCAAGAATATAAAAACACTACACTGATGAGAGACACGGGAATGTCGATAATGAAGGGGAGAGAGCACAGAGAATGGTTGGCTCGTAAGGAGGAGAACCAAGACACTGCACTGAATAAATAACAAGGGAGGGCGATTGATATAGAGGGACGGGGATAGGGATTAATAGAGGTGGGGAAGGAGGGGTGCGTGCGAGGGGAAGAGGGGATTAGGAGAGTAGTGGGAGACAGGGTCACGGGATAGGAGAGGGGGAAGGGACATACATGACAGGGAATCGGGAATAAAATCGAGAAGGCACAAAAAATGGAGTAGACCATCATGACATGGGTGAAAATGGGAAATATCAAGGGATCATAGGGATAAATTGATAGATACCTTGAGAGAAGAGAAGACCAAAGGGTTTGGAATAGGCTGAGCTGGATAGAGAATCAATTTTTTTATTATTGACTCTAAGAATGTGATAGAGGGCTATATCCCCAATGTTCTAAGCTAGAATTCAGTTTCAGGTTATGATTTTATTAAGTGTAATGTTGGGAGTCATTGAGGCATTCAACATCATTCGGATAACCATAGAGGAATATCTGAACACCAAAACTTTTTTTATTTTGAGCTTCTTGATTAATTGGGGACCTTGCATCAGGGAATATGCTTCCACCTTGTTGTTTAACATCAGGCCCAAGCACCATTCAAAAGAATCAATATGATCACCATGTTCATCCATAATGAGGCCACCCACTCCAGCTACCCCAGGATTTGACTTTGATGCACCATCAAAGAAGAGCTTGGGCTGGTGGATATGATTGATCCATTCAAAGAATTCATTCTCTTTGAGTCTTACCTTCCATTTCTCTTTATGGTTGGGTTACCTTGCAGAAGGCCTTTGATATCTAGGGAGGTGGTCAAGCACACATATGAAAATTTGTCTTTCCTCAACTTCCATATCATTTACATTGAAATAGATGTTTTTCTTAGCAAGGATGGTCTCAACAGTTAGACTCCAAGTATTACTTTGCATATTTCTCACACAAGGTTTTTGATCATGAAATATGACTTTGTTTCTCATAAGCCATATATTCCAAAGGAAGACATAAGGCAGAGTGTCCCAAATTATTTTGACTAGGCTTTTTTTCTTTTTTTGCGCAGGGATATTTCTTTTTCCACAAAACTATGAAATCTAAAACAGAGAAATTTTCTTCGATCTCCATAATAAGAGGGGAAGTGAGAAATTTCTAACATTTTTGAGCAAAGGAACAAGCAACAAAAAGGAGTTGTAAAGATTCCTTAGCAACATTACAAAGGGGAAATCTAGAGGCCCCCTGGATGCCTTTCTTTTTCAAATTATCAGTCATCGGGATCTTCCCCTTTGCTAAGGCCCAAATGAAATTTTTTATTTTTGGAAGTGCTTCTAATTTCCATACCTGCTTCCAGACATCCCACGGTGGAGAGAAGGAGAAATCACCATGAAGGATCTCATATCCCGCTTTGATGGAGTAAGGATACCCAGTCGGATCCCATTTGAAATTATATTCTTCTCCCATTTCCAAAGGGGTAATCGCCATTGAGCATACTCACGAGCTTTAAGATGTCATTATGGAGATAAGGAGGGGGGTTTGGGAGCAGCCAACCATCCTAAAGAAGATTGATTCGTTCCAACGAGAAATTTTATTTAATGTGTTGATTCCAAGCCCCCGGAGGTGGTGCTGGATGCGTAGGAAACCCAGGTCATTTTCGAGGGGAGGCTTGCCCATGATCTTATCATTCCATATGTAAATGCTAAAGCCCCCATGGGGAAATTTGGAGATGTGATCGCGGAGGAAGGTTACAACTTTCTTACAGAGGGAACAAATGCAAGAGCATGGTCTGTTGGGAATAGATTGATCCAGTAAGCGTTGTCTTGAGGCAGAGAGATATTTCCACTCTAGGACTTGTTTCCACCATGACAATTGACCTATAATTAGCCTCCAAACTATTTTAGCTCCAAAGGATAGATTCAGTAATTGAGGAATGTGAATGGAAAGGCCTCCATTCTCATGCATGTTAGTAACATGTCTCCATTTTACCAGATTGAACTTCCTTTTGCCTAGCGTGCCTCCTTGCCATAAAAAATCCCTAAGGATTAGCTACATTTTGTTGTGAATATTAAATGGTTCTTGCAGCAGGGAGAAGTGGTATAGCGGTAATGCCGAAAGATCGTCTTTTATTAGGACTAAGCGCCTAGCCATATTGAACCAAGTGGCTCCCCATTGAAGAATTTTCCTCTTCATCTTGTCAAGGGTGATGTTCCACACCTCATTACTCAGAGTTCCATAGCTTACTGGCATCCCAAGATAGTTGAAGTATTTCCAGTTCCATTTATATGGGACCCCAAAAATTTAAGGAATGCTATGAATGGTGTTCTGAGTTGCATTCCAACCATAAATACAACTTTTAAGGGAATTGATTTTTCCTCCGGAACATTGCATAAATTTGTCGAGAAGGATTTTAAATCTTCTGGAAACTATGCAAAAAGCTCCTCCCATCAATAAGGCATCATCAACAAATTGTGAATGATTCATGTTCTTTGTCCCATTGCAAATTTGTATGCCTGTAATTAATCTCGTTATGCGATTGAAATCCAAAGCTTTGTTGAAGGGTTCAACCATGAGGATGAAGACGAAAGGGGAAAGAGGGCATCCTTGCTTAAGGCCTCTAGAGTCTAGAATATTGGAGAAAAGGACTTGGTCTCCCATTGACCAAAGGGGAAATCCAGGGGTGAGAGATGCAAGCTTGAATAAGAGAGATGATTTCTTCATTGAAACCCATTTTTCTTAGGACAGAGTAGAGGAAAGAGTGCCTTACTCTGTCAAAGGCATTGGCAAGGTCCAACTTTAACACAAACCACTTTTCCATTCTTCTCATACTAGAATGAATAAATTCTTGTACCAGTAGTATGGAATCAGAGATTTTCCCATTGGCTAAGAAGCCTCCCTGATTTTCAGAGATAAGGTTGGGGAGAAAAGATTTGATGCAGGTAGCAAGGATTTTTGTGATGATTTTGTAAGAGGAATTGCATAAGGATATTGGATGGAATCTAGAGAAGGAAGAAGGATGACCTTCTTTAGGTATCAGGGCTAGATAGGTCAAGTTGGTGAATCCACCTATCGGTTTTTTCCTTTGGCTCCAATGTATCATTTTGATGAGATATTTATTGATTACCTCCCAAAAGTTCCAATAGAAACTAATAGAAAATCCATCAAGCCCTGGAGCTTTGTCTGGTTGAAGAGTCAAGATCGCCTTAATAATGTCATATTCACCAATATCTCTGTTTAAGGAAGCATTGATTTCTTCACTGATCATGATCAGAGTGTGCCTCAACAGATCTTCATAATCCTCTAGCCCCATATTTTCTATTAAGAAGCTTTTATAATGCTTATGCGCTGCCAATTTGATCTCAACTTGATCATTTGAAATGTTTCCCTCATCGTCTTTTATAACTGAGATAGTGTTTTTAGAGGTTCTAATTTTTTATTGGTTATGGAAAAATGTGGTGTTCTTGTCCCCATCCTGGAGCCAAAGACTCCTAGACTTAATCTTCCATTTTTCTTCCTCCTTTCTGTTCGAGTTGTACATTTCCCAATAAAATTACTGCTCTTGATATTGTTTTTCCTTGGTAATACCTTTGTCCTCAATTTCATTTTGAGTTTCCTTTAACCTTTGCTTTATATCCTGCTTAACCAATTATGGTTCTCTGTAATGCTCTTTGGCCCAATTTCGAAGAGTTATGTGGACGAGTTTTAATTTTGTCTCCCATTTGAACAAGGGAGACCCTTCTACCTGCACGCGCCATGTGCTTTTGACAATTTCTCTTGCCTCCTGGAAATCACACCATAGCGGGTTAAAGCAGAAAGGTAACGGCCGAAAATTTAACTGCGCGGCTAGGAACAAAGAAACAGGGTAATGATTTGAGGCCGAGCACAGTAGAATAGAGGAGGTGGCGACGTTTAGGAGGGAGATGAGAGAGACCGCCATGAGAAAGTGATCCAGTCGCTCCATGATATTACCTAGGCCAAGCCTACGGTTGTTCCAGGTGTAGCTACGATTCCTTGGTATGATGTCCACCAGATCATGATCCCTCATAATGCATTCTAACTGTTCTCTTGAGGGATCACGAGAAAAACCTCCCCCTCTTTTCTCCTTTGGGTGTAGAACCAGGTTCAAATCACCTTTGATAATAGTGTGTTGATGCTCTCTCCAAAGTGATATGGAATATGATGTTGTTGCATTAATTGAATAGAAAATATTACAATACATTTTGTGCCTTGCATATTAATTTTCCACATTTTTTTTTATTTTTATAATATTAATTTCATTACACAGATATTTACTTCTTTCTTTTCCACAATTTTTTTACTTCTTTCTTTTTCTGGTTTAATATTTTTTAATTTTTGAGATGCGGTAATAACTATTTATTTTTATTATTAAAAATAATTTGTATATAATTTTCAATTTCAAATTATAATTTCTACTATTTAAATTTATAATTTTAAAATATATAAATTATTTTAAAAAATAAAAATAAATAGGTATTCAAATTATCCTATATGTTTATATCTTTAAACATATTTATTTTAGAATTTACTTTTAAAATTTTATTTTAATTACCAATAATTATTAGGTGGGAGGTAGATATTTATCCTTAATAGAATATTTTTTAATATTCTTAATAATATGCACAAATCAAAGGTTTATATTTATCTCCAAAATGGTAATGTCTTTTTTATCTTTTTAATTAAATTCATTAATTTAAAACATGTGATGTTGTCCAACTATTAAATGAAGAAATTTTGTCTCTACAAATTTCTTAGTCTAATCCCAAACAAAACCATGTATAAGACCATATATACTTAATAACTACTCCTTATCAAAATACAAATTAAAACTCAGTCATAAAGATGTGGTCCAACTATTAAATGAAGAAGTTTAGTCTCCACAGATTTTTTAGGCCAATCCCAAACAAAACCATGTATAAGACCATATATACTTGAGAACTACTCATCAATTTTTTTTTTTTTTTTTTTTTATAAGTTTCTTAGAATCTTGATCTGAGAAGGAAAGAAGGGAATTGAATCTGTGATGAGTGCCATAATAGCCCGCCTCATCACTGTTTAACCAAGACCCCACCAACCTTTATCAAAATTTCTTTAAAAAACAAAAAACACAAAGTGAAAACAATTCTAAAAAAATTGCCATTAATCGCAGCAATGGAAACCTCGTCCGCTTTGATGACATTGAAGACAAAATCCGCAGTGAGCAACGTATTGGCAGCCTGGTGGAAGTTTATCCTCTGTCATTCCATTCATTGAATCCAAACAAACATCCTAGTTTAAGAATATGTAAAAATCTAAAAATAAAAGTCCCATTTGAATGCAGCCACACATAGATGAATCGAGTTAAAAGATTTAATCAATCCCTATTGTTTCTAATCCTTATTCTTACTAGTATTGGCAACACCAGCATTCATCATGAACACGAGCAGGAACATAATGAAGGCAATTGTTCGCCTACAATTCCGCAGTTGTAGAGGCCTGAGACGCAGCAAAATAAAATATTACTAGAATCTTAGAGATTTTTCAAACTATTGAAATTTATTTTTAAAAAACCATTTTATCTGTAAATAACTATGAAATAATTTACACTTTCAAACGATCTTGTTAGAAATTATATTACGAGATTCTAATAAAAAAACGATCTTGTTAGAAATTATATTACGAGATTCTAATAAAAGAACTGTAACTATTTAAAAAAACCATTTTATCTGTAAATAACTATGAAATAATTTACACTTTCAAACGATCTGTAAATAACTATTAGAATACGAAATAATTTACACTTACCTGTTTGAAGTATATGCAAATCGCACTAATATCAACATTCGTTGACTAAGAGAAACTTTTGAAGTGAAATTCGTCCTCGCAGAAAGAAGAGATTTCATAGTCAAGGGTAGCTTTGACTTTTTATAGAATGCAAATAAAGAACAAGTCTATTGACGAGGAGATAGTTAAAAATGGTTGAAATTTGGGTAAAATTTTTTTTTAAATTTAATAGTAGCAGTGTTTAATTTATATTTTTGATGGTGGAAATAGATTCAACACCATCAAAAATTTCTGCCCCACCTAAAATCTTGAGATTTGACAGTTATACCTTGGATTTGATTCATGTTTTTTTATGGTGGAAATAGATTCAACACTATCAAAAACCTCTGCCCCACCTAAAATCTTGAAATTTGACAGCTATACCTTGGATTTGATTCATGTTTTTTATGGTGGAAATAGATTCAACACCATAAAAAACCTCTGCCACACCTAATCTTGAAATTTGACAGCTATATACCCTAGATTTACAAAAATTCTTGCAAAATTTTATTAAAATATTACCAAAATTTGACAGCTATACTCTAGATTTACAAAAAATCCCTACAAAATTTTATTAAAATATTGCCAAAATTTTTGAGAGAAAAAACACTCAGACTAAACTACTAGGCCAATAAACCCTATGCTTTTGCCTTTATTGCTGTCCAGCCTTTGAGTCTTTATAGAAGGCCAATAAATCTTTCCTGCAGCAATTATCTTATTCTTCGATCAGTGCTGTCTGTGTTGTTTTTTGGGTGGTGGGGGAAGGTTTATCTTTTATATTTTAAAAAATAACTTCGGTTTGGAGTATCCCAAATGGCCACCTAAGGAAATCACAGTTTTGTGTCAATAGTCCAACCTTACTTTATCGAAATAGCCGTGGGATTTGTTTTATGTGTGAATGGATTTTTTTTTTTTTTCAATTCTAAAATTCGTCACAATATTGCATGCAGAGTAATTTTCACTTTATTTATTTTTTTGAACTTTCTTTATAAAAGCAGAAAAGTTTTTAATTAATAAAATCACAGAGAGACAACTTACTGATAATATACATTAATAAAAAATACTATTTTTTTTATAATTTAAAAGTATTATATAATTGAATAAATTTTTAGTGCAGTGTGTTGAGATCAATTTTTTTTTATCATAAGAAATTGATAATATTTATTATAATTTAGTGGAGAAATGAGAATAAAGATAATATTAATAATCGTTATATTGATAAGTATGTTTATTTTGAAATAGACTTATTTTAATTATCTAATTATTATGTAGATGGTATATTTTAGAATATTTTTTTAGTCATATACACAAATCAAAAGCTGAAATTTATTTTCAAAGTAGTTATCTTTTTTTGTTCTTTTAATTAAATTTATTAAATAAAAATAATGTTATATGAAAAAGTGTCTATATGGTCTTGGATAGACCATGCTCTGTAAGACATTCCTTGATGTGAATTCACTGGTTCAATTTCCTGCCCCTATTGGGGTGACATATTGGCCATGATAAAGATGTAGTCCTACCAAACTTACAAAAAAATGTCATATGAACAAATATCACATGAAATGAGTTTATTTATTATTTTTGGGGCATGAAGTATTGATAAAAAAATGGTACCGGTCCATGGTTTCATAACAAAGCTTATTTATAGATTAAGAATATCGATGATAAAATGATGGTGAATCTCCATGGTTAAGAATCTTTTTACATGTTTTTGGGTATAGAGGCTCTATCACTGATCCTGACACAGCCTTTTTAGTTGAGATTTGCTTAACTTCTACTTTCTTTAGTTTTGAAGGTGAGTTTTATGAGCAAACCTGTGGTATTTCTATGGGTTCTCCCCTTTCCCCGATTGTTGCTAATCTCTTTATGGAGGACTTTTAATCCAAGGCACTTTCCTCTGCTCTGCACCAACCAAAGCTTTGGAAAAGGTTTGTAGATGATACTTGTGTCGTCTGGCCTAATGGATGGAAGAGTTGGATCGTTTCTTCGTTCATCTTAATAGTCAATCTTCCTCCATAAAATTTACCATGGATTATGAGGTGGATGGGAGCCTTCCTTTCCTTGACATTCTTATCTGTAGAAAGGAAGATGGTTCTTTCTCGCATCAGGTTTTTCGTAAGAAAACCCATACTGAGAAATATCTTCGCGCGGATTCGCATCATTTCCCTGCTCAAAAGTTAGGCGTCCTCAGCACCTTAGCCACTAGGGCATTGAGAATCTCTGATGAATCTCACCTTGAGGGAGAAAAGACCCATCTCCTTAATGTTTTTTGTTTTAATGGTTTTTGTAAGTCACAAGGAATTAAAGCTTTTCTTAAAACAAAAAAAGGTCCCTTAGTTAAAAATAAAAATGATCCTAATCAATGGTCCTACAATGTAAGGCTTCATTTCATTCAGGGTACCACTAATAGGATTGCTAGGATTCTTAGGAAGCATAAGGTTTCCTCTTCCTTCAAACCCCTTAACATGATTCGTAGCTCTCTTAACTCGGTTAAAGATCCGGTGAACCCTAGGGATGGAAAAGGTGTCTAGCTTATTCCTTGTTCCTGTGGGACGCCTTACATTGGTGAAACGGGTAGGTCCATTAGCCAAAGGATATGTGAACATGCAGCTGACATTAGGCATGGAAGGTCCTGCACCTCTGCCCTAGCTGAACATGTGGAAAAAACTAACCATCATATCTGCATCGAAAAGGCTAAGGTCTTAGCCAGGATTGATCACTTTCATCATCGTAAGTTAAGAGAAGCCCTTGAAATTGAAAAAAGGCCCTTAAATCTCAATAGAGATGATGGTTGGAATATAAGCAGGTGTTGGATCCCTGCCTTATATTCTTAATTTTTCCTTTTTTATTTTTATATTTTTTATTATTTTATTTCATTTTTATTTTGTTTTATTATTTATTTATTTATTTATTTTTATTATTATTATTTATTTATTTATATGTTTAATTTTATTTATTTATTTATTTATTTTTTAAGATAGAATTATAATAAAATAATATATAATTATAATAAAATAATATATAATTATAATAAAATAATATTTGTATTATGAATAATCAATTAACGATATTAATAAAAATAAAAAGATTTTTATATATAAATTAAAATATTAAATTGACCTAGCCATTATTAATTTCAATATTTAAACTAGTCGTTACGTTGTTTTAATTAAATAATTAAACTAATAGAACTAACCGTTATGGATTTCAAAGTCAAATTAGTTGTTATTCTAATGGTTTTCTTTTCCTTTTCTACATCTATTTAAACTCAACGACTCATCTGATCTCTCACCTAGTCCTAATGATGAACCACACTGTTTGGTTCGAAACGCGTTGACTTTGTTCATTGTAATGTGATTATTACCGAAATATTTCTTCTTAATTTATCGATGGATCATAGAAGCCAAAAATCTATTAATAATGATATAATGTTTAACATTTGACTCGATCAAAATAAAATAAAATTAAACTAAATATATATATATATATATATATATATATATATATATATATATATATATAAAGTTCTAAGAGGGATCAAATCTCTTGAAACGCCAATATCTTTTACAGTGAAAAGAGATTTAATCCTTCACCACACTTGGTAGATCTGGAGTTAAGATGGATCTAGGTTGGTTTTAAAATGTGTATATGTTTAACTTATATATTAATTGTTTTTATCATTACTAATAATAATGATTGTTATGTTTAGGATGGATAGAGGCCTGCAACCATTGCGACAACTAGGGTTTTTTCCTAGTCGATGATTTTATGCTTAGTTTGCATGAATATTTTAAACATCTCTTTTGCAATGGAAATTTCCAGTGATTCAATGAAAATGATATTTTCTTTGCAGGTATGGTTTCCGATCTAGCAAACTCTTCTTTAGTTCCATACAGTTCCATGTTGAAACTTGGTTCTAGTCTTCTCGTGGTTCAAGAAACCCTTCCCTCAATGTTCAGTGGATGATAAAGCTATCAATTGTGAAAAATAAAATCAAATTTTTTTTTGGTTTGTAGGTTTAATGGATTTTTTCCACAGCTAGTTGATATGCACAAATGGGTCTCTAAGACATGGAAGCCTCTTTTGAAGAATGAATTAAATATTTACCCTTTTTCTTGAGGTTTTTTGTTGTGATTTTTGATAATATAGAGGACAAAAAGGCTATTTGTGAAGTCGAACCATGGTTTTGGGCTAGATTCGGTCTCTTCATGTAGCCTTGGACTCCCATTTTTTATTGAGTAACGGTATCAATCTCTATGGATCCAGTTTATGTAAGGCTTTCAAACCTCTCCTTGCAATTTTGGAATCTTCCATTGTTTTCCTCTATTGGGAATGTGTTGGGAAAGTGCTATTACTATTTTCTTGAAACTGAAAAAAATTTCAAGACTTCTTATGCCCAATATGTCTGGATATGGACTTCTACAAGGGTTTTCCTGGAGAAATTAATTAGACAACTCCAAACTATCTTGGGTCCAAATTCTCAACTATAAGAACATTTATTTATAGTGTAGAGCATGTTATGAAATGGGGCATGTAATTAAAAATTGCCCCAAGCATTTATAGAACAACAAAGACCGAAAAAAAATATCGAAAGCCAAAGTGGGAAGGAGCTCAGGGTATTCACTATATAGTCTTTAAAGAGGAAGTGTTTTAGGATAAGAAAGAACCAGAAGACAAGGAGGAAGTAGATATGACCAAAGAAATTTCATCAGTGACAACATATTCTAAGAACGAAATAATGAATGCCAATGAGGATCCTGTAGACACTGTAAATGTAGAAAACCCTCATGGAAAACGAATCCTCTCCTGAATCCACAAGGATTCTTACTAGAAAATCATATTCTTAGGAAGATGAGGCATGGATGAGGCAGACAAGGAAGAATCCAATTTCACTTGTTGAAGAATGATACACCAGAAATAGAAGAAAACATAAGTTGGACTCAAGTTGGGAAGAAAGGAAAAGCCATTTTGCCAAGGAAAACAAGAAGTTAGACCAAATAAAAACAAAAGTAGTGAATAATGGAATGTAAATGAATCTAGATATTAGGGGTTTTTTAGATAATTTTTAGTTGGAAAGGGTTTGAAATTTTTTTGTCATGGGGAACTTGTTTGAGGGTTTGGATTGAGCCCCAGTGCCCAGTTTCAAACCTCCAAGGATAATTGGAATATGTAAATTTTTTGGCCTAGTAACCTTATTTTCTTATTAATACAAACTCCTACATGTTTCTTAAAAAAAAAAAAATAGTAATAGTTATATCAAATAAAACTATTTAACTTTGTTAATTTTTATGTTTATTTTAACTTTAGAAACTTGAGATGTATGATGAAGTGTTTTTATGCTTATTAAGGATTGTTTCCTATTCGATTTACTAGCCATTTAGTTTAGGTGAGCAAACTCCTCATTATTGAAAATAATAATATTACTTGTTATACTTTATAGTCGAGGTTGTAAGGTTAATAGTGGTGGTTTCAGGCACTTGACATTATTGTCTCATAGTATGAAACTCGTGGCATTACATGTAGTTAAATTCATTAAATGGTTTGGGGATTCTCCATTATAATGTGCTAGAGTTGATTAAGAAAAAGGATCACTTGGTTGGACTGGCTACATTTAAGCCAAAATATAGTATATATATTATTAGGTTGGTTTTTTCCCAATTGGAGTTTTTCCAAAGTAAGCCACGATCAAATCCTTGAAAAATCCAGCATTATTATTCAAGTAAAGGCATGCCACCATGAGAGCATGGACCTATAAATTATTTATTAATGTTCATGGAAGATGTTCCAGGACCAATAATATAACCAAGAAAGGATCCAATCTCCCTTATTTTCATTGTTAAGACTACCAACATAAAATCCATGTTCTCTTTATTAAAACTTGGCCTTAATTCCAAACATGAGATTGGATATTAGACTTCATTGCAATTTAACCACTTATCAAAAATAAATTTTTTTCGTTAAAAATAAAATATTTTTTTTTTATAATTGAAAATTACAATTAAGCCTTCTATGAACCCCATTTATCTTTAAAACTCCTTATTGAGCCATATATATTGAGTTTCTACATTTTTACTATTATATTGTTACTATATGCTAGAACCTTTCATTGTACCATCACATCATAATTGTACAATTTCTCTCCCCCACACCCACACACACACTAAAGACACGTAGTTTTAAGATCATAAAATATTGTATTGTACATTTTATTTAATGTAGAAGGAATTTTTCCCCTCAATGTGAATTGTAATTATAGGTTTCTTATCATTTTTAATTCACAAGGTTCATAACATTTAGTATTGGAGCTATGATCCTATAGTTTCATTGCTTGAAACAAGTAATCTTGTCATTTTCTCCATAAATTTTCTAGTATGAATCAAATGGTGAAAAAATTGAGAATTTTATGGAGAGATATCAACATCTAGATAAAAATTTAATTTTTTTATATACTTTTGGAGATATATGTTGTGGAATTTAAGGTTTGTGATTTATCCTGAAATTTGTTTGATATGAGTCATCTCAAAATTTTCATTATAATAATTTTCTTGAGATATTTTAGACTATGAAAATTAGAACAAATGGAGAATACATCCTAAGATACACTAATAAAATAAATTAGATTTTGGTTCTCTATAATTTTAGAGATATACCCCATAGGAGTTAGGGCTTATGAATGGTACTAAATTCAATTTTTAAGGAGTGAAATTGGAAAATTTTCTATAATTCAATTTATATAAAGCCTCAAACTATGTAATTTTAAAAATATAGTAAAAATATATCAAGGCATGTCTAATAAAAAATTTGTATTATGGTTCACTATAATTTCATATATATACCATGTGGAAGTTAGGGTTTGTGAAAGGTCCTACAATTAATTTAAAAAGAGACATCATGGAATTTTCGATACAATCTTTTTCTTGAGAAACTTCTTTTTTTTTCAAAGTAATGAGTACATTCCACTAGGCACAATTGGTAACTTCGTCAAAATGATTGCCACTATTCTACCTTGTAGAACCAATACTTCATAAATTCCACAAGAGCCAAAATGTCTATGGAGATTTTAACCCATACTACTTGGGACAAAAATCATGAACCATACCACTTTGATCTAAGTTCCTTCGACATTTTTCCTGAGACACTTCATATTGTGAATATTTTATATTTCTGAGGAGACATCACGAACTATCTCAAGAAAAAAATGTAAATCATATAATTTTCACGAATTGGACAATGACACACTGTACAAGTTTTCTCTTGTGAAGAGGAAACAAAATAGCAATATTTGGGAAAGTTACAATAAATTTCACTTGGCACATCCAACTTTCGTCAAACATGTGGAATTACATAAAAAACATATCAAATAATTAAATGGAAAATTTCACATTCAAAAGGGCTTAAATTTCATAGATATATCAAGAAAAAGCTAATCCATTCGTATGTTCTCCAAATTAAGGTTTTAAATGTGTAACTTGCAAATTATAGTACCATTGACTAGAAGACCCAATTTTTAAGGTGACTGTAAATTGTGATAAAGAGGAGTACTATTGTTATCTTCTCACATGGCTCCAAATAAAGTCAATCCAAAATACTGCACCAATGAAACCTCATAAAGACTCATGAAGAAAGTGAATACTTAGAATTTAGGTTCTCCTAATTAGAGAAGAAATTTAATGAATGGATGGTAACATGTTGAAAATGGAGGATCTATCATGCTATTAAGAAAATATTGAAAGAAAAATGATGTATGAAAAGAAATATAAGTTAAATGAAAATAAGGAAGAAATGCAAAATTTCAAGGAATAAAGACAAAAATCCATAAAATAATTACAAACCAGTCTATTAAAGGACCTCCCTAAAATTTATATGGAGATCCAAGGAAATCATGAAGATAAGGAGAATCGTAGTGTTAATAGTTAATCATGTATGAGGAGCATCTTATCACAATTGGAGAGAAAAAATGTTAAATAATAGAAATATAATCATGACTTTTCAATATGATATCCTCATCATGAAGGCTTCAAGTCAACACCAAGGAATTACTACATTCTAAAGATCAATATGAGGAATTTTGGTGGTAACTATCATATAACATGGATATTCCAAATGAAGCAATACTTTGATCTACACTAAATACAAAAATCCATTAAATAATTACAAACCATTCTATTAAAGGACCTCCCTGAAATGTATATGGAGATCCAAGGAAATCGTGACATTAAGAAGAAGCATGGTTTTGATACTCAATCACATATGGGGAGTATCTTATCACATATGGAGAGAAAAAATATTGAATCATAGAACTATAATCATGAATTTTCAATACAAAATACACATCATCAAGGCTTCAAATCAATACCAAGGAATTAGTACATTATGAAGATCAATATGAAGAACGTTGATGGTAACTATCCTATACCAAGGATATTCCAAATGGAGTAATACTTTAATCTACACCAAGTGGAAGCTTTACAAAAAGTAAATATTGCATCAATGTTTTTAGAAAAAGATCAACATGTATGGTTTCAATGGATTTGTGAAAGGAAAATTGTTTATGTGCTATCTTGATCCATTTTCACATGGGAGTTGATAGCATATTATAATATATTAATATCAATGCATTCTTTAGTCAATTGGTAAATCTTTGACAAAAAATTCCAATTATAAAGAACATTGGTCAATTCCAAATGTTGAGTCTCGAGGTAAAGCACGTTTCAGAGGATAATATGTTAGACCTATGGGAAATTTAATGGAAATCATCCAAAATGACGTGAATTTATTTGAACCTAAATCCATAAATCCATAGAGTATGCTTATAGTCTAATAAGGAAATTTGAAAGTAAAAATGTGGCTACTAAAAAATTGGTCACTAATAACTATAAAGAAAACCATGCTCCTTGTTCTAAACTGACAGGGTTGACACCTCAACAAATGAATAAAAGTAGAGAAAAGGGACTACGTTTCAACTATGACATCAAGTACAATAAAGGGCATAAATTTGGTGAGAATAAATTATTCTACATAGAATGTGAAGATCAAGAAGATCAAGAAGTGGAATCGTGACAAGATCTATAGATAGAAGAGACTACTCCAACAATATCTTGTCTGGAATTCATTGATCTCAATATTCCACAAAACCTTAAGATAGAAGGATATATCAAAATTAAAAGGTAAAAATATTGATTGATTCATGTAGTACATATAACTTGATCAAGTACAAATTGGAAAATTTTCTCAATTGTTTGTATTTCTAGAACTATAATTTTAAGTAATGATTTCATATAGGGGAGTTTTTATTGCATAGTTTCATGATTGCAATATAAATAAGTGGTGTTGATTTTTTATTTGGGTTCTAATTGTTACAATCATTGGGAACAGTTGCCCTTAATTTTCAAGGTCTTTTCATAAACGTTTACTAAGAAGGAAAATAAATTGAGATTAAAGGTATCCAAGGGAAACTCTATAAATTGATAAGCTTTGATAGCATGAAAACATTTCTAAAAATGGGATACCATGGTGTAATTTCACAATTATGTTCAGTAGATGTTCAAACATCTATATACTCTACTTTAGTGGATCTCCTAAAAGTTATCAACAATCATCCCAAGGCATTTGGATAGATTTCTAAGACTCTTCCACCTAATCAATGTCATTACCATGATATTAATTTTAAACATGGAGATACACCACCTAATATTAGGCCTTACAGGTTTGCATATACATAAAAGAGTGAGATTTAGCATATGGTTCAAAAATGTGAGAATTTGGAAATTTTCAACCTAGCCAAAGTTTTTTCTCTTCACTAGTGGTGGTGGTTATCAAAATTATGGTTGATGGTGTACATGTCCAAATTATAGAAAACTCAAAAAAAATGACAATCAAATATAATTTTCCTATTCCTGTCATTGGTGAATTCTATATTAATTGCATGGAGTAGTTTTATTTACTAAATTGGATCTTTCAAATCAGAATGAGGCACAAATAAATTCCCAAAAAAACCTTTGGAACACATGAATGTCATCATATGTTTTTAGTTATGTTGTCTGGACTTATCAATGCACCTTTAAAATTTCAAACATTTCAAAGCTTGATGAATTCTATTTTCAAACCCTTCCTAAGAAAATTTGTATTAGTATTTTTTGATGGCATACTAGTCTAGAAACAATCTTGGGAATATCACGTACAACATGTTGATAGGGTCTTAACACTATTGAAATAACAAAAACTATACATAAATCCTTCCAAGTGTTCCTTTTTGGTTTAAGAAGTGGAATACCTAGGTCATATTATACCCCATCAAGGTCTCAAAGTACACCCTAAAAAAATCAAAGTAATGAGCTAATGGATAATCCCAAATAATTTGAAGAAAATCACAAGGTTCTTAGGATTAATAAGAAATTACCAAAAGTTTGTAAATAATTATGGCCAAATAGCAACAACTCTAACAAAATTAATGAAGAATAAATTATTTTCTTCAACTAAAGAAATGCAAAAATCCATAAAATAATTACAAACCATTCTATTAAAGGACCACCCTAAAAGGTATATGGAGATCCAAGGAAATCATGAACATAAGGATAATCATGGTGTTAATACTTAATCACGTACAGGGAGCATCTTATCACAATTGCATAGCAAAAAATGTTAAATAATAGAAATATAATCATGAATTTTCAATAAGATATCCTCATCATGAAGGCTTCAAGTCAGCATCAAGGAATTCAAACATTCAAAAGATCAATATGAGGAATTTTGATGGTAACTATCCTATAACATGGATATTCCAAATGGAGCAATACTTTGATCTACACTAGATACAAAAATCCATAAAATAATTACAAAACATTCTATTAAAGGACCTCCCTAAAATGTATATGGAGATCCAAAGAAATCATGAACATAAGAAGAAGCATGGTGTTGAGACTCAATCACATATGCCAGAGTATGTTATCACATATGGAGAGCACAAATATTGAATCATAGAACTATAATAATGCATTTTCAATACACAATACACATCATCAAGGTTTCCAGTCAACACCAATGAATTAGTACATTATGAAGATAAATATGAGGAACTATGATGGTAAATATCCTATACCATGGATATACCAAATGGAGTAATAATTTAATCTACACCAAGTGGAAGTTTTACAAAAAGTATTATTGCATCAATGTTTTTAGATAAATATCATCATGTATAGTATCAATGGATTTGTGAAAGGAAAATTGTTTATGTGGTAACTTGGTCCATTTTTACATGGGAGTTGATAGCATATTATAATATATTAATATCAATGCATTCTTTAGTCAATTGGTAAATCTTTAACAAAAAAGTCCAATTATAAAGAACATTGGTCAATTCCAAAAGTTGAGTCTCGAGGTAAAGCACATTTCAGAGGATAATATGTTAGACCTATGGGAAATTTAAAGGAAATCACCCTAAATTAGGTGCATCTGTTTGAACCTAAATCCCTAGAGTCTGCTTATAGTCTAATAAGGAAAATTGAAAGTAAAAATATGGATACTAAAAAATTGGTCACTAATAACTATAAAGAAAATCATGCTCCTTGTTCTAAACTAACAGGGTTGGCACCTCAACAAATGCATAAAATTAGAGAAAAGGGACTATGTTTCAACTATGACATCAAGTACAATAAAGGGCATAAATGTGGTGAGAATATATTATTCTACATATAATGTGAAGATCAAGAAGATCAAGAAGTGGAGTCGTGAAAATATCTATAGATAGAAGAGACTACTCCAAAAATATTTTGTATGGAATTCATTGATCTCAATATTCCACAAAAACTTAAGATAGAAGGATATATCAAAAAGTAAAAGGTAACAATATTGAGTGATCCATGTAGTACATATAACTTGATCAAGTACAAATTGGAAAATTTTCTCAATTGTTTGTATTTCTAGAACTATAATTTTAAGTAATGATTACATGTATGGGAGTTTTTATTACATAGTCTCATGATTGCAATATAAATAAGTGGTGTCGATTTTTTATTTGGGTTCTACTTGTTACAATCATTGGAAACAATTGACCTTAATTTTCAAGGTATTTTCATAAACATTTACTAACAAGGAAAATAAATTGAGATTAAAGGCATCCCTGGGAAACTATATAAATTGATAAGCTTTGATAGCATGAAAATTTTTATAAAAATGGGATACCATGGTGTAATTTAACAATTGTGTTCATTATATGTTCAAACATCTATATACTCTACTTTAGTGGATCTCCTAAAAGTTATCACCAATCATCCCAAGGCATTTGGAGAGATTTCTAAGACTCTTCCACCTATTCAAGGTCATTACCATGATATTATTTTTAAACATGGAGATACACCACCTAATATTAGGCCTTACATGTTTTCATATACATAAAAGAGTGAGAGTTAACATATGGTTCAAAAATGTTAGAATTTGGAAGTGAGATTTAACTTATGATTTCCTTCCATCAACAGCACTTGCGTCATTTGGAAGCATCATTTTAAGTACCAATTTTAAAGCAGAATTTTAAGTACAAACCTTGAAGAAGCATTTTAAGTATAGATTTTAAATAGTTATTTATTTCATGCTTTCATATTCGCAAGTGTAGTTGCAGTTGATTGAGAAGTTTTGCACCCTTTTCCTGCATAGATTATTAATTTGCAGTGTGTTCTCTTGAAATGTCTTGTTTCTTTTCCCGCGTGATTTCCTTTCTACATTAGTTCTAGGGTTTTGATTGGAAAAATCCTCGAGGCCGTATTCTGGCATATATTGTGCTATGTCTCTAAGTGTTATGTCCCCCCAAGTTGACAATTTAAATGTGGGTGTAAATCTAGCATTTATACCTCCCAACATTTTTGTGCCCTTGTTGGGGAGGCATTGTAGGATAAGGCCTCTGATTTGTTATGATTTTTCCTTTCTTTCACAATTAAATTTTTAGATTAATGAGACTCTCTTTGCTTGCTGAAGCATGTTGGACGATATTACCGAAATCTCACAGACCAGGTTTCCTTTACTGCAAATGAGTGATTTTCTTTCTTGCAAATGTGTGATTTTCTTTCTTCCAAATGTGCAATTTTCTTTTCTGCAAAGTGTGGATTCCTTTATTTACTGCAATTGAAGTTAATTTATTTTTTGCTTTTACCTTCATAGGGCAACTAGAGGACATAGATGATGGTAAGATGTGAGTGAAGAGCCACGCATCCACTTTTTCTTGGGGTCACTCCAAAGTTTGGCTGCCTGTAAACGAAGATTTAAAGTTTGATTCTTTCCATCTAGCAAGAAAATGGTAGGAAGTGTGATGTTATTCCAAGAATTATCTCAAATTCTAGCAGAAGTTGGAGTCTCTACTCCACAAAAAGATCATATTTTGGCATCATTCAGGGAAAGGTCTATTCCTCTGGAAGAGAAGACTCATGAATATCTGGAAGATCTTCCTAAGGAGACCGAGAAGTTGTGAATCATGCATGATGAGGAGAAGCCATTAGAAGTAGAACATCTATCTGATATGACCTGCACTTTAGAGGATAAACAAAGAAATTTGGAGGATTTGCATGATGCATTGAATGTTACTATTGAATCAAGTGACCAAGAGTATATGGATCCCATAGAGTCTTGGTTCCAAATGACTGTAAGTATCCACTCCTTGTTTATCATTCAGAAAATTGTAGCATCACATCAGTTAGTGGAGTTGGTACCTCATGTTCTGGTATTTTCTCCCATATACTTTTCAAATTTTAACATGAGTATAATTATCCTTCTATTGCGCACCTGGATGCATTGGAAGTACTCCTATACTTAAACTTAGGAGTCTTATGCTTCTTAGTGTAGGGTAGGGTAGAAGAATAAATGAATAAAGTTGTTATAATGTTATTATGGTTTTGAATTTTAAATCATAGCCATTGAAATTCCTTTTGATCCACATTAGTTTTTAACACACACATTTGTGACAAATATTTTTGAGTACTATTCACTCTAAAAACCTCATGATTTTGCAAAAGTAACCATGATTAATCACTCCAATAAGTTGTCATCTAAGATATATATTTTCAATTTCCCTTAGAGGTTACTATTGGAAAGCCCCTATGGTGGACCACTCTTGTAAAGATCATAATAAGCTATTCATGAGAACACTAGCATTTTGAACTGAAATAATCTTTCAGTCATTATCTAGGATATCTTCAATAAGTCTTTAAGGTAGAGTAATTAGCTAGCAATAATTAGTCATTAAAAAATTTTCACGCCATCTTGTACTCTTAATGAGTAGATCTGTCTCCCCACTTATTAAGTAACCACTAAGGTTAATCATAACAGAGCTTACAAAATATTTAGGGGAGGATAGGAGGTCTCATGATGAGCTAACCTACCACGATCATGAGACCTAACGTGCATGACATTGTTGTTGCTGGTCACCAAGCCAGAGTAATGGCTTTCAGTCTGGGATATATTCAATAAGTCTTTAGGGTAGAGGAATTAGCCAGCAATGATTAATCATTAAAAACTTTTCAAGCCATCTTATACTCTTAAGGAGTAGATCTATCTCCCCACTTATTAAGCAACCTTTAACGTTAATCATAATCAAATCTTAAAAAATATTTAGGGGAGGATAGGAGGTCTCGTGATGAGCTGACCTACCAAGATCATGAGACCTAACATGCATGACATTGTTGTTGTTGGTCACCAAGCGAGAGTAATGGCTTTTAGCCCAAAAGATGGAAGACAGTAGGTCACATCACGAGCCGGCCTGTTCATCCATGTTACTTCTTGTGAGTGGCACTTCCATCAACTGGTTACCAAGCCAGGACGATGGCCTTCATTTAAAATTCAAATAAGCTAACTCTAAATCCATATCTAGTAAGTGGGACACAGACATTTCGTTGGGTCAAAAGACATCCCTGTTGAGGTTATGGACACCTGTGGGCAGCAGGGCCATGTCTGTGGTATTAAGTTAATTTCATATTATGACTTGCTTGGTTATCCTTCTCTTTCCCTAAAACTCATCCTTTTCTTGGAAAATGGTTTTAAGATGATTTGAACATAGTCCCTTGAGTTCTACTTTTCAAAAATCAAGAATATTTAATGATGTGGTACCCTTAGTGAAGGTTATTATTTGTACTAGATTAAGAGGAAATGCAGTTTTGAATTTGAATGACAACGAAATTTAGAGTGTTCAATGAATAGGTTGTTGATTGGTCTAGGAAAGTGTCATATTACTCTATTTTTATTTCCCTTTTCTGGTATCATAACTTTAATTTCTATGGTATTTGGAGTGATGAAATACTCAATGATGTTTCTTCACAAGGTGTTGTTTGCGAACAATGTGTATTGATTGTAGTTGCCTCTAAATATGTGTTTTATGACCTAGGTACAATATTGTTATAGTAGGTGCAGGAATATTGTGGTAGTCTTTTGAAACTGCACTTTTTCAGCAAATTTTGATTTTTATCATAAGACTTTGGGCCAAAAAAAAACAGGGAATTCATTTGGGACAAGGTAACAGGTATGTGCCATACTATTTTCTCTATCATGTCTACTTTCAGTACCTTATCTTGTTTTATCATTCATACAATCGATACTTTCATTAGAATTGTAACATGGTTTTCATTGGCATTGTAATAGTTACATTGCAGGCTAATGAATTCATTGCAATACTAGGCATATTCACCTTTACTTGCTGGAATGTTTGCTAACACTCTTAATATTCAAACATTTCCCCCGCCTTCTTTCATAGATTTATAGTTTAAAGGTTTGGCTTGCACGAGGACATGCAAGAAGTTCAGCGTGGGGGGATGTTGAGCTGCATTTTTGCCCAATTTTTTACAGTTTTTATCAAATAATTATATGATTGTACCTGGTGTTTTTGTCCTTTTAAGTTGATGATTAGAGGCATTTAGAGACAATAGCTATTAATTTATAAATTCTTGTTATTAGTTAATTTTATAAGTGTTTTTTGTAATAGTATCATTAATAACAAGATTTCCTAGTGGTAGGTGAATAAGTCTAGCACCAGCAGTCCTGGAATGCTTCCTGAAGTGTATTTAAGTATGGATTCATGAAAAAAGTAGAACCATATTTGAGTACAAATTCATCTACTTCAATGTTTCCCTTCAGTAAAACTAAACATTTCTAGGCTTGTCAAACCCTTCAATTGGCCATTCGAGAGATAATGTGGTCATGGATTATGCAGCAACTACCATCATGAATATTTGTGCTTTTGAAATCACTAATGGAAAGAAAGTGGATTTATTTCCAAAGTGCCATTCCTTGATTGATGAATTATTGGCATCACTTGCAACACAACGAGCCACCTGAAAAAACAAGGTCCACCTTTTATGTGATGAATATGGGATCACAACCTACATTTATGGATCGATTGAAAAGCTTGAACAAACACAATGATTATTATCTACAAAACTCCTGGAAATCCATAACAGGACAGAACTTGCGTAATTTATGATTTTAATGGGGATTTGTTGTGAAGATAACAATTTATTCAAGCAATGGATTTTGTGGCAGTCTTTCCCAAGGTTTTTATGGAACTTTGATCCTAGGATCGTATCTTTTCTATGCAAATTCCTCCAAAGCTGCCAGCACACGAATAATTTTTGGGATTTGGAGGAAAAGAACATATTTTACATGAGACAATATTGTTCAACCATAATGTAATTCCAATATCCAGAATCCGCCACCAAGCAATGTACTTCATGTCAATACAAACTAGATTGGAGTTTATTATGGATAGAATATGTTGCATAAGAACCCACAATTTTTCCAAAAGCATCAGATGGGAATTTGGAAAAAAATAATGAAGGAGGAAAATTTGAATTTTGTGGACTGTTAATTTTTGTTTATAAATAATTCATATGTGGTTGTATTTCTTTGGGGGTGTGGAAATTAGATCCAGCAACGGACATTCTTTCCTGATTTGTAGTGAATCCAAATAGGAGGATATGGTTTAAGGGTCGGATAGGCATGGAATTCAATGTAAAGGTAGAGTGTGATGGTGCATGATGTAAATAAGGCTCTCCAACATCGAAAATGGAGATCTGTGATGTGGATTTATTTCCAGAAGTGCCATTCAGCAAGACTTGTAACAACATGCCTTTAAACAACATCAAATGCGGAGGTAATAACTACATTGCCAACAATTCGATTTCCTCTTCCAGCAGTAAGAGAAGATAGAACAATTCCTATAAGCCAAACTTCCTCTTGTTTTGATTTTAATCAACCGAAATCCTAAATTTGTATTTTGTATAACCATCGATCCATTAAATGAGGAGTAGCATTGTTGCTATATAATGGAGATTGTTGTGCACACATAGGTAGTAGTGTAACAAAAAGAAGCATTGCCTAGAAGTAAAAGTAGGCTGGGATTGTAGTCGAACACCCAATTATGGACTGGAGCCGCATTGTAACTGTGATGTTGTGTAATTTGATTTGATTGAATATTTATGTAATTTGATTTCTATAATTTGATTAAATTTACTTTCAATTTGCATTTCCAGGTTGCTTCGAATTTATAAGATGATGTGTTAATGTAGTTTCTCTTCAGGAAGATCAAACTGGATGATCGGGCCCATCAGTCAGCTCGCTGCTTAGATTTCTGAGAATTTATTCATTCCTTTTACTACATTTCATTCCTGCATCATGTGTGAGCGTGATTTACATTTTCTGCAATATTTTTGCTATTTGGTTATGCAAGTTTGGTTTATGAATTCACTGATGCCAATACTTTAGAATTTATTTCTGATTGCAATTATTTAGCCAACATTTCTCTTATTTTTGTTTCTCATCGTTATCATTTGTTGTGTTAAAAAAATATATTTTTGATCGCAGATGGATTTATAACAGTATGAAATTAACTCAACATTATTTGGTCATTTATAAGTAGTCTTAATTCTAGGATTTTACATGTTCATTTTTCTAATTTAAAAAGCAGACTTCATGAATTGTCCAACAACAAATTTAAACTTCTTTGAACACTGCAATAAAAAAATTCAAACTACTTTGAACACTACAATTCCATTTCACAGATATCCTTTATGCTTTCATAGGTTAGATAAATTTTATGCCGGTGTTAATCTAGAATTTATTTATGTTCCAGCAATTAAGTAAAGTACCAATTAGCAAGTGCTTCTCTTCCTCAATTTCACTCTTGCCCTGTTTAGGATATTTTATAACAAAATGTATATTAAGTAGCAAGGATTCAAGAAGAGGATAAAATCAACAAGGTTTCCATCTAATTCACCATTTATATTATTGGGAATTTATAAATAATTTAAATTGTTATATGAATTGTTCTTGGGGTTGTAAGGAGATCACGTTTATTTAAATACCAAAATTAGTTTAAATATATTTTTAACATAATTAAAGTGTCCTAGAGTACTCTTGAAGATATCCTTGTTCATTTTTCATTGAATATTTTCACACACTTATGATTTCCTTCCATCAACAGTACTTGCATCATTTGGAAGCATCAATTTAAGTACTGATTTTAAAGCGGCATTTTAATTAAAAATCTTGAAGAAGCATTTTAAGTATAGATTTTAAATGGTTATTTATTTCATGCTTTCATATTAGCAAGTGTAGATGTAGTTGATTAAGAAGTTTTCCACCCTTTTCCTACATAGATTATTAATTTTCAGTGTTCTCTTGAAATGTCTTGCTTATTTTCCTACATGATTTCCTTTCTGCACTAGTTCTAGGGTTTTGATTGGAAAAATCTCCGAGGCCATATTCTGGCATATATTGTGCTACGTCTCTAAGTATTACATCCCCCTGGGTTGAAAATTTAAATGTGGGTGTAAATCTAGCATTTATAACTCCCAACAATATCTCATCTGTGAAGGTCTTGATGTTGTAGCACTGTTGGCTAACGCGGAGATCTCGTCCTTGGTGAAGCCACCCATTGGTGTACGGTTGTGGGTGTGATGTGGCCGGTGAGCCCAAATGCTTCACGACCTCTACTAAAATGAGGTTATTTTTTCTCCCACTGTCAACAATGAACTGTAGCGGGGAACCCTTTACCCACATCTGGGAGTGGAAGAGACACTCCTCCTCCTCTAGCTCTTCTGGTTCCTCCTTCTGGATATTTGCAACGGAAACAGTGGTGTTGGGCTCTACATAAATAATATTCTTCCATTTTTCATTCCCCTTGTTATGTTCTGATTCAGAGTCAGAGCATGCATATGATTCAGAAGCCCTCATCTCGGCCACCAGTGACTGCTTGGCCTGACACTCACATGTGTTGTGAGTGGATCTCTTATAGAACTCACACCACTTTCCCGTGTCCTTCTTTGGCTTTGTGGTGTTGTTATTTACTTGCGGCTTCGGTAGGTTATCTTGGGTTGCCATGCCTTGGCTTTGTCCTTTGTTCTGTGGTTTTGGGGCACCTTTCCCTTGCTTTTGATTCGTAGATCCAAAGTCTTTCTTGTCTGTTTGAATTTCTACTCAATCTTGGTAGCATATCGGTATGTCATACCAAGCGAGGAGATGTCGAGGAACTCCATTTCCTCCTAAATATATCTATGCAGACAACTAAAATACTTCAACACCAAATGTTTCTTTGAATCTTTGATACCCAACTTTGTGCACAGGGTATGGAACAAATTCATCAGCTCATGCACATCTTGATCCCTTTGTTGCCGCAACGTATTCCATTGAATGTACTTGTACTCATATCTCCCCACGGGATAATATTGTTACTTGATGGCATCTCAAAAATAATTCCAAGAGGGTATGTCAGAGAATAGAGAGGGTTCCCCTTCGTCCTTTTTCTCACAGTAGGTTTCCCACCATTCCTTGACATGGGGGGTAGCTTTGAGGAGTGCAAAAATAATCTTCTCCCAATTAGAAAAGTCATGAACTTAGAAATATCCTTCTAATAGATTCAACCATCTATCTACGATGTCTACATCTATTTGGACCTAAAATATGGGAATTTCAAAGTTTACTTGTACCTTAAAAGGACTTTCACCTCCAGAGTGGCTGCTAGATGCAAATGCGCTACCAGTGGGTAGTCATTGAAGGATCTAGGCAAAGTTATCCATCATCGCGTTCCTCTGTTTTTTGAGGGCCTCCTCAAGCAATATTTTTATAGGATCTCCTGCTCCCTCATATTTCTTTTCATCCCCCATGCTCGGCCTTTGGGGTTTGTGAGGTTGATATTGCAAAGGTTCAACCATATCAAGCCTTAACTCCTTATATCCTGACCTCATTGGGGACATGCAAAGAATGATCGAGAAAGAGTAGATCGCTCTGATACCACTAATCTAGATTTATGCAGGAATGGAACAGAATACACATATAACCATAAATACAAAAATGTAGTGGCAATAACACTTCATTTCATTAAACAGAACTGAAATTTGTTTATAAACAGAATGGAAATAAACTAGCTAGGGCGCTGGTAGCGTATCTCTGAGAAGAGAGGTGGTTGCTACAGGCCTCTGAACTCTGTGTTACAATGAGCCTTGAAGGCCTATATATTATTGAGAAACAATGGAAAACCCTAAACATCCAAAAACCTAACCCTAGGAGATGAAACACCAGAATATGGGCCCCGTTGGGGTAAATTGGTACATCAATTTCCCGAGGTCGTAACTTTGGCATACTATCTTCGTTTGACGCCCATGATACATCGTTAGAAATATCTATCCGTGGAATACAACTGCTAATAGTGAATATCAATTTTGGAATGGACTCATATACGCCAGAGGTTTGATGCCCAAAAAACGTCGTTTAGGGCCTCAAAACAGCTTCGGAAGTTCAGGACCCGAAAAATTGCTAAAAATAGTAAACTATGCTATAATTAAGGAAACTAAAAAACTGAAAGAAACAATGGTGGGGTCCCAAGTGGAATAGGCAGGTGGCCACCAATATCCACCTGGATCACCATCCTACATATTGTATTTCAACCAACCGAGTAAAACATGGTTAGATGATCATTTTTTGAGTGATAACAACAAGGTTGGAGGGTGGAGATGGTTTTCCCTAGATTCCTTTGACAACTTGGGAGGAGGATTGTTCCTTAGATTCCTAGTAAGGAGAGTTCTTTAACCCCCCTAGTTTTTTTTTGGTTTATATAGTGGGATATGGATTCTTGGGATTTAGTTGGAACCACTGTGTGAAAAAAAAATTGAGGGTAGAGGTGCGAGCCTTTGGATTCCATTGTTTGATTAAGGGTGGAGGTATAAGCCTCTTGATTCCCTTATTGATTTGAGGGTGTAAGTGTTAGAAATTAAATAACAAATAAATGAAATGAAAATATTGGAAATAAATAAAAGCATAAAACAAGAGAGACATATATACATGGTTCACCAAATTTGGGTTGTGTCCAAGAAGAAAGAGTCGGTCCTTCCTTTTATACTATCTAGCAAACTCAAGAGATACAACCTATAGAAAATCCATTGTAACTTCATCTTCTCTCTAACACAGTCTTCTCTCTTTTTCTCACGTAGAATAATTCACAACCACAATACAATTCCCTCATATAAATTGAGGGATGTCTTCTAGGGGAAAAAACCCTAAATTAACATAACTTCTACCTTCATATCTTCCACCTAATGAATGGATCAGATTAGCTAAAAAATTACCATATTTTACAAGGAAAATTTTCTATAAATTTTTATTTTGAAGGAATTATTTCCAAGATCCTACTGGGGGGGGATAGAAAGAGTGTTGTCACCTCCCCTTGGATCCCCTGGTAGAAGTAGTGACGGGGCAAGCCCCCCACATGCTAATTTTTCTTACCTGGTTGTATTGTTCTTTGCATTAGATAATTTCATTTTCCAATTTATTTATCTTTCATATTACATTCATTCCATAACAACGTAAACTTTGAAACAAGAACTATAAACTGAAAACAAGAACTCTAGCCAAAAAAATCCCAAAAACATGAAAAACAACCCAAAAACGAAAAGTGTGTATTCCAGAATGAGGTTTTATTTTTTTCAGGGTTAATTATAACATTTTTTAAAAATGTCAGTAAAACCAATTTTCATGTGCCAAATAAATGGAAAAAGCACACAATTGTTGGTGTTAGAATACCATTTTTATTTTCTAGGTACAATATCAACATATTTTTAGTAATGACGTTAAATATAAAATAATGAGATTTTAAACACATTAAAATTCTAATAATTTTTATACATGTCATTAACATATAATATCATGACACTAACAATCCCTAAAATTCTAATTGTTTTCAACCATAATGTTAAAGATAAAATATATTTCACAATTTTTCACCCATCGAATTAAAAAATATTAATTTTTCAACATATTTCAACCATGATATTATGAAAAAATTACATCACCAAAATAACCCAATGAAACATAAATTATTTCTCCAAGTTATTGTTGCATTGTGAATATTTTAGACAAATGAATTCATCATAATTGAAACATATAATAAAAAAAATATAAAAATTACTTATAACTTCATGTAAGATCATAGGGAAGTTCAAATATCATTTTCATTGCTCAATGAAAACATCATTTATATCAATTGTATTACACAATTATTCAAAATCACTGATATTTTTGTTGATGTCTAGGTAGGAATGATTTCTCCACCCTAATCCAACATTAATTTTATCAATCTGAGAGTGTATCCTTTCAAGGTAACACGCAAGGTATATGCAGGAACAAACACATAATCCGTTCAACCAAGGGTTTATAATTAAGATTCAAAACATTGCAGTGAGATGAAATCAATATTGAACTTCAAAACAATCTAACAGTAAATAATAGCAACCATAACAAGAAAAAATTCACACACACGCAGACGCAGCACCTGATCAGAAGAGCGGGCCCAGCTCTCTAATCAGCGCTGAGTTAGTCACAAAAACTCTTAGAACAGCAAAACCAGAAATATTTTATTAATTTGTAAGATGTGGTTACAATATCCTTTTGGGAACCCCCATTTACAGGAACAATATCCATTTTATACACAGCGCGAGAGAATAATAGATTTCCTTAGAATGTGGTAATCGCGCATTTAGAAATACACAGCAGTTGGAATAGAAAAAAAATCAGATGTCCAAGATAGAGTAAGGGACCAATAATAGGCCCAAAGAATTGTGACTCCAGCTGCGTGATCTCCCTATAGTTTACCGTTACCAAATCTGTTGCAAAACCACTGGAGCAAGGGTTCCTTTTCTCCAAACTACAGTCAAGCACATATCTTAGTGCCGCAAATAGGTAAGACTCCATGACTTTACTTCATTAATTAAAATATTCCAATTGTACAAGTTAGGGGTATTTACCTCATAATTTTAGCATAGAAAATGTAGTTAATTAAACACAAAAGGATCAAAAAGGATGATAAAAATGGTCAGAAAGGTAGCTAGATTTGGTGCCCAACATCTCCCCCCAACTAGCCTTCTGCATGCCCTCATGCAGTCCGCCACCTCCATAGGTTTGGGTTCTACAAACTGTGAGCTTCATGAAGCCCGGCAAGATCATACTCTAAAGCCATCTCTGTCCCCAGAACATTAAATCCATCTAAAAGGAGAACCTCCTTCCACCAATCTGCTGGAACATTGTACGCCGGGGTGTAAACTTCTACAAGCAACCAAATAACATGATACTGAAACCGAAGCCCCATCCACTGGATCCCACATGTTTGAACACATGCCACATATCTGGGTACTCTGGCGAGTGCTCGTGCAAATTTGGGTGCCCCAAAAGGTTCTCTGTTCTGGACAACTGTCGGTGACATCATCCACCTTCTCTGAAAACAATCAAGGACCTCTTTTTGAAAAACATTTAAGTGATTAATACAAAGGTCGAGGCACCACCTTTGTGTCCTTAGCATTCTTTCTTTATTCTCCTCAAATTTCAAAAAGGTATGGTGTTTATTGTACATTGTATCTGACCTCCCATGTTCCCCTCTTACTATAAACGGCTTTGTAACTTGATTAGACTCAAAAGTGTCACAAAACTTCTGCCAATGGATTTGATTGAAAGCATAAGAGGTGAGGGCCCTCAGATGGATGTCTCCTACATATGGGACTGGATTAAAATCTCTATCCAGACGTAATAATTACCCATGCAGATAAAACTCACACATAAAATGCTGATTTGGCACATCATGATTCCTCATGATTCGGAGGAATTGTACACCATATTCTATTTCATAACTGAACTCATTTTTAATGCTCTCCATGTAGAATAAAAGAAAACATGCCTGCAAAAATAAAGAATAACAAGAAGCAGGGGGCTGACATGCCATCACCTCTTGCGCCAGTTTGAACATATGTTCCTTATCATCTTTCAATTCGGCCACTTGTTTTTGCAGATGCTCCATCTTCAACTGCTGCTTTGCATGCCTTATTCTCATAATATCTATGTGCTCCACATATCCGAAGACAGTTGTAGAGGCTCTTTCCTCAGTTCTTTTGATCTCATTCTTATACTGAGCCGTTGTAGACTTCAACGTCTTTAATTCGGCCGTTAAGGCATACTCTCTGGCTTCGAACAGATTTTGAATTGGGTTTGTTTTAGTTCCTGCTTCAACCCTGATGACTTTGGATTTCCTGGCTCGCCACTTGTATTTTTTTATTCGTTTCTACATCCTGTGCACTTTACTTCTCAAATCCCTCACTTCCATTTTGAGCCGCATTACTTCCTTAAACTGCTATTGGTATCTTTGTTTGATGGGAAGTCTTCGCGGTCCATGCAACTCTGCCTTTTCTTGCTTGACCTATGTTTCTTCTGCCTCAGCAGTTGGAGGTAAATCCCTCGGGACTGCCTCTGTCAGGCCAACAGTTATTCCAACCTCCTCTTCATGTTCTTCTTCTATTATTTCTTGCTTCACTCTTTTCATGCCTAATTTCTCCATTGGTTCATTCGTTGGGACTGCTTTGCTTGGTCCCTCCTCTTCACAATGGCCATTCTCTCATCCTGTACATTCTCCATGACCAGTGGTGACCTGGTAAGATGCTCCCCTACTGATATGCCTGTTGGGGCCTCTTTCGGTCGTGGCCTTCGTTTTAAATTCAAAGCCATAGGAATGAAAAAATTCTCTTCCTCTCTTTGCTACAGGGAACGAGTTACCCTTGCTCCCCTAGGCAGAAAGATGGGGAACTGGAACAAATCCTCTACATTCAGCCCCGAGGTCGACGCTGGTTCTTGTGGAGTAGCATCAGCCTCACACCTTAGTTCTCCCATCATTTCCTCCACAGTTTCTCTAGTCGGAGTGGTCACGACTTCCTCTTCAATTGGATTACCCTCCTCCATTGGTTCCATATTGACAGGAGATCCCTGTGGAGTGGGCTTGGTCGTAATGTCGACCAATTCACCCTCTTTCATTTGTTGTGGGTTTACCTCCGTGCCCATCGCACTATCTATTTTCTCAGCTAACTCCATAGAGGGGCTGGTTCTTGTGGGACAACCTCGGCCGTAGTGCCAGTGGGTATCTCTGCAACTTCCATCGATTCCACGAGTTCAGCTAGTTCTTAGGGAACCATTTCTTCTTCACACTTTTCAGTCTCCATTTCCATCTCTTCAGGCTCCTACTGATCAATGTAATCATCATCCTCTACAAATCCCTGCATGGCTTCATCCTCCTCTTCATCCTCCTACATGGCTTCAGGTTCTTCTACCCTAGCAGCCACAGCAGCTTCTATTTCCTCCTCTGTGGAATTCCGAAAAAAATCCCATGGAATCGGGATCTTCTCAATGGCATTCATTACTAGCAACTAGACCAACCCATGGTGAGAGAGGACTATCAACACCTGTCACGCCCCCCGAGCCGAATTTTCCATCAAATGAAGGCTCCTTAATAGAAAATAGGGTGCATTCATTGAGAAGGCCTCTGCTTGTGGAAATCGCAGATGAGCCAATATGTGGAGGTGATATTTGAAGATAGTAGAATATCTTCCTTCACATGTAATATACTTTATAACAACCTCTACAACCTCTCCCCATGGACGAGGTAATGAAGTTCTGTCATATCCCCAACCCTTCTGCACAATACTTTCTCCAGCTTGCAGAAAAGCTTCAGGAAGTTCCGGGAGGGGCGTTCTCCTTGAAAACTAGCATTCTCCGCCTTGCGGAAATCCACCAACTTGTGCGATGGTTTCTTCTATCACTCGAATTTCTATTCCACGAACCCAAGAAACTCCTTCTTCCAAATTCAATGCAAATTCCATCGCGATTTCTTCATCCCATCCGTTCAGCCTATCAAAGTAAACATCCCAACCTGCATTTTCAAATACTCGCCATACCTCTCGATTTCTCTGAATTCTCATTGAATCATCAGGTTATGTCGCACAAATCGACCACCCATTGCTGCAGAGGCAGAGTCAACATGACAGCTATAGTTAGCTGGCAGGGGGGAGTGACAGGGCTCCAAATTGTTAGTAACTTAAATAACGTCATGGCCACTTTCGGATATAATGGATAAATAATACTAGTATGCCTGGGAGTAATGAAAAATTATGGTAGTACTGTTAGATATTCTCAGGATTTAATGCGGCATGTTGGGAGGTGACTAATATGACTTTTGTGCATACGAGTATGCATTCCAAATCATACGGTATAATTACAAAGTACTTGAAATCATTAAATTTGGTTTGGTGGGAATCGTGTATCATAAATACCTTTACGAAGTATGTCGTCATTCATTATGACGGTACCCTCCCCCCAACTAAATGACGATTGTCCTCGGCACGTTTGACCATCCTTTTGGAATATTTAATTAAATCCATAAAATCAACAGAGATGTACCTGTGGACTTACCTTAAAGTGGAGTAACAACAAAAATATCCGTCGTAGTAACAGCATAGCAGATAACGACGTCAATGAATAACATGAAAAGTGAGTAAGGGTAACAGTGAGTAACAGCAGCTACGGAGCAACAATAGCTATAGAGTAACGGCAGCTACGGAGTAACGGTATTTATGGAGTAACAGCAATTGCGGAGTAACAACAACTTCGGAGTAACAACATTGGCAGTGTAACAACAACTTCGGAGTAACGGCATCGACAGTGTAGTAGCAACTTCGGAGTAACAACATCGGCAGTGTAGTAGCAACTTTAGAGTAACAGCATCGGAAGTGTAGCAGCAACTTTGGAGTAACAACATTGGCGATGTAGCAACAACGTCAGAGTAACAGTAGCTACGGAGTAACAGCAGTTGCGGAGTAACAGCAGTTACCGAGTAACAACTTCAAAGTATCAGTATCTAAAGAGTAACAGCAGTTGCAAAGTAACAACATCAATGAAACAAAATATCTCTATAGCAGCACTGATGGAGTAATACACCGAATGTTACTTTCCTCCTAGCCATATTTATTTATTATTCCTGCAAAATATAAATAAGTAAGTAATAACCACATATTATCATTATTATTATTATTATTATTATTATTATTTTAAGGAAGAGTGAGAGTGTCTTCTATTGTAATAAGCATTAGATCAGATGAATCTGAAAGGGTTTTGAGAAAGGCATCTTTAGAAGCTGGACGATGGTATAATTTTAGATGGTGTCCATTCACCACAAACATGGTCTGATTCTCATCAATTGTAATTAATCTAACTGTTCCATTGTCGAACACTGCATCCACTTGATATGGTCCCATCCAGCAAGTGTGAATCTTACCTTTTAAATCCTTAAATCGGGTGTCATACAGTAACACCCAATCCCCTTCATGAAACACCTTAGTTTTGATGAATTTATCATGCCATTTCATTCTCTACTGTTGAACAACAGTAGTTCTCTAAACAGCTACTGATCAAATCTCATCTAACTCATTCAGTTGTTCCAGTCGGTGTTTCTGTGCTTCTGATATATCTAAGCCTGCTTCCAGAGCTATTCTGAGTGTGCTAATTTCAAATTCTACCAGAAACAAGGGGGATTTCCCATAAACTAATTCAAATAGAGAAAACCTCGTTTGTGTTCTGCCATGTTTTTCTATAGGCCCATAAAGCTTCTTGAAGTTTTTTTGCCCAATCCCGGCGATGACTTGCTACTATCTTTGTCAAGATATTTTCCAATACCTTGTTTGTACTCTCTACTTTCCCATTTGCCTATGGATGATAGGGGGTTGTTACTCTATGTTTGACCCCGTATTTCTACATCACTTTCTCTATCATATGGGATGTGAAATGTGATCCTCCGTCTGATAAAATTTCTCTAGGAGTCCCATACTGAGCAAAAAAAATTTCAAAAAGGAAGTCTGCCACTACTTGCTCTGTTGCTCTCATGACTGCTCTAGCTTCCACCCATTTAGTTACATAATCGGTACAAACTAGGATGTAGGCTTTCTAATGAGAAGGTGGGTTAAAGGGTCCAACGAAATCGATGGCCCATTTCTCAAATGGTTCAAGGACTATCTGGGGTTGAAGGGGCATTTCATCTGCTCTCCCAGGTTGTCCCATCCGCTGACATCTATCACACCTTCGAATATAATCCCGAGTGTCATGAAAGATGGAGGGCCAATAATATCCCATCTGCATCACTTTATGACCTATCCTTTTGTCTGCAAAATGTCCTCCACAGGGTCCATCATGTGCAGCCTTTAAGATCTCATAAATATCATCCTTTGCCACACAATGCCAGATCTGCTGGTCAATCCCTGTATGGAAGAGATATCCTGCCATCCATGAATATAGGGTACTCTGGTGAATGATCTTCCTTTGCACCTTATAGGACAAGTGACGAGGCACCTCACATGTAGCAAGATAATTAGCAATATCTACATACCACGGAGTGTTAGCAGAAACTGCAAAAAGATGCTCATCTGGGAAATTATCTTCAACTGGTGTACTCTTACCATCATGTTCTATCCTATATAAGAAATCTGAAACCACATTATCCTTCCCTGGTTTATCTACTATAGTAGTATCAAATTCCTATAGTAGCAACAACCATCTTGTAACACGACCAGGGGTAACAGGTTTGTTCATTAAATACCTGATGGCTGCATGATTAGTGTGCACAAAAGTAGAATACTCGGTAATATAATGCCATAACTTGTTGATGGCATAAACGACAGCAAAGAACTCTTTCTCAATCACCGTGTAGTTTAATTCAGTAGGGGCCAAATTCTTACTAACATAGTAGACTGCATAAGGTACTTTATCCTCCTGTTGTCCCAGTACTACACCAATTGCTGTTTGGGAAGCATCTGTATGAATGTGGAAAGGTAACGCCCAGTATGGTCCTCTAAGAATCGGGGCACTACAAACTAATTCTTTAATTCTTGTGAAGGTTATATCACTGTCATCTAACCACACAAATTCTGATTCTTTTGTCAGTAATTGAAATAATGGGTGTGCTACTTTTGAAAAAAAATTCTATGAAATGCCTATAATAACTAGCACAAGTAATGAAACTATGTACCTATGTGGGTGTTTTAGGTGTTGGAAAGTGCAAAATTACCTTTATCTTTATTGGGTCCATCCCGATTCCTTCAGCTGAAAGCAAATGTCCCAGAACAATTCCTTTTTCCATCATCATGTGGCATTTTACTGAACTCAGGGAAACACGCGCTTGTATACATCTTTCAAGAAAATTTTCTAAATTTTTTAGCCCCTCTAAGAATGAGTCCCCATATGGAGTGAAATCTTCCATATAAATTTCAACACCATCATCTATCAGATCAGAGAAGATTCCCAGAATTTCCCTCTGGAATGTTGCAGGGGCATTACACAGGCCAAAAGGAAGGACTCGGTATGCAAATTTTCCCTAGGGGCATGTGAAAGTGGTCTTGTCCTGGTCCTCAGGAGCGATATTGATTTGATTATATCCACTAAACCCATCCAGAAATGAGAAAAATTTATTGCCAACTAATGTGTCTAAAACAAGATCGATAAATGGCAGGGGAAAATGATCCTTCTACATTGCCTTATTTAACTCTCGATAATCCACGCAGATCCGCCATTTACCATTCTTCTTGGGGACCATTACCAATGGCGAGACCCATTGGTTGTCTAAGATAGGGTAGATAAAACCCACATCCAATAATTTCTGAAGCTCTTCTTTCATAATTTTTTTCAATGCAGGATTCATCCTTCTCTGAGGTTGTCTTATAGAACTACAATCTTCCTTGATATATATATGATGGGTGCATAAGTTGGCAGGGATCCCCTCCATGTCTGAATAATCCTAGGCGAAAGCTTCCTTATGCTTCTAAAGAACATATAATAGCTACTTCTTCTGGGATTCTGACAAACCTAGATTAATATTCAAAGTTTTCCTTGGTTCTATCTCCACTTGAACACTTTCATGAGGTGCATCAACATCTTCCTCTAATTATTCTGTTGTTTTAATAACCTCCTGAGTTTCACAGCTTAGGATGGATCTTAAGACCTGCTGATTTGACTCTGAAACAGAACAAGAATCATTAATGAAGGAATTAATCATGTCATCTTCTGATTCCATCTTCAACTGAAGGGCCTACCCGATAGTAAGGACCGGTCTCACTTCTTCATCTTCAACCTCTATCATAGATACAACCTTCTTGCTGCCTGCTGACTTTTTAGGTGCATCTGGTTTTGCAGGTGGGTATAGTGCCAAGTTCTTGGTATTGTGCCCATTAGAGATGACCATATTTCCTGAACGACACCCAATATAAGTGTCTGCAGTAGCCAGCCATGGCCTACCTAGAATCAAGGGATGACCTCCCACTGAAGATTGTGTATGCAATACCAGGAAATCTACAGGGTAATGCCATGCATCTACTGAAATTGTCATGTCCTCCAACTCCCTACAGGTTTTACTGTAGATCGATCTGTCAATTCCAACACTGAAGGTGTATGCTTCAAATTTTGAAGGCCTAATGTATGCATGGTTTCAGTGGTGATGACATTGATGGCAGTGCCTAGGTCTACCAGCACATTTGGAATCTCTACCCCATTAATTTGTGTTGTTAAAACCAGGTTCCCCGGATCTCCATATTTCACTGGTTTACTCATAATCAATCTCTCTAGGTATGGTGGTTCAGATTGATGTTGTTTTACAGGAGGCACCTAGTTTTTAACAGTTTGTTTTGGCTCTCTACTGGTCAGTTGTGCCTCTCTTTCTTCATTATCAAGTTGTTCAATGATAACCGGAGGGGGTTGGACATTGTCTTTTCGACCTGATCACAAATTCATTTCATACAGTTCTACAGTAGAGATACTATACGAAGACAGGTTAAGAACATCATCTTAATGGGCTCCTTTATTATTGGGATTAGGATTAGGCAGCATTGGAAGATGAGGATGGATAGGCTAATTACCAGGAGGCACATTGGAGGGTAATTGGAGTTGTTGTTGCGGCATCTGTTGAGGAAACTTCCCTAAAGAGGGTCCTCGCCAAGTTGGAGCCCATGGTGAGCTCATACTAGCTTGAGGGTTCCATTGCTACCACAGTGGGTACTGGTATTGCGGCCACATAGGGGGACAAGGCATGGTTTGAGGATTCATGTTGTAGCTATTGAAATATTGAAATGGATCTGGGTACATACCTTGATTTCCCATCGGTGGTCAAAGTTGCCATGACTTCCTGGCGCCCATAAGGTACAATTGCTCTGTGTCCTCCCCTGCTCCTTGAAGCACCGCTTTAAGGCTCGACAAGGAAGGGCATGAGCTTGTTACATGATTCAGCTTACATATGTCACAGTTTTCTATAGACTTTAATGGGCATTCCCTTTCCAAATGATTCTTCTTGCACTTTGGGCAAAAGATTGCCATGGTCCTATCCAGTTCTAGCTGCTTCTGCTTTACTTGCAAAGTGTCCATTTGTGTTGATAGGGTATGGAGAATATCCATCCTTAAGATGTCTAGTAGGTTCCAGATTTCTGCTTTCATAACACCCCTACCGGATCCTTTTACTAAACGGATCCCTGATCTATTTCTTGCAAGCCCCCTCGAGCACTAGATACACAAATTGCAAATACCTTCAAAGGTTTCCTTGGAGATGTCTCCCTTTCCCACAATATTCAACAGTTCCATTGAGTCCTCTCGAAAGGATCAAAGGAGGATGACCTTCAAAATTTCCTTATCCAGATCGGAATGACCTGACCTCTGTAAGAGGTACTTAAACCTCTCCACACAATCTTCCAAACTTTCATCTTCTTTCTATGTGAACTTGAAAACCTCCTCCTTGACGTTCCTGGATTTGAAATAATCCTAGTACTTTTCTAGAAAAGCTATTTGCATATCATTCCATGTGGAAATTGATTTTCCTCCAAGGCCCATAAACCATCGCAGAGCCATCCCTTTTAGTGTGGAAGGAAAAATCTTTAACTTCTGGGCATCTGTCGTGTAAACATACCCCTGGCACACTATGTCGAACTCAAATAGAAATGTGTTGGGATCCTCTCAAACAAGCCCATGGAAGCTAGGTAAGGCTGCCAATGGGATAGGCTTTGCAGGTGCACCAGCTCCCAAATTCCTAATGGGAAATTCGATAGTGGAGGTTGTGGGAGCCATAAATATCTTCCAATAATCGTTGGGGATTTCAATAGGCTCTGTGGAGGATGGTCGAGGGCTCTTCACTACTGGGACGTGAGTTACTTTAGTGGCACTTCCCCAGTCTCTTGGCGATACCAATATCCCCTCGTTTCTTCTTCCTATGTCCTAATGGTTCAATCCCTCGACTACAACTTCCTTTCCCTTACTAGAGCAGTCTAACTCCGTCGATGTTCTACTTGTGATTTCGTCCTCTACTATTACCTTTACAAGATCCTCTTGGTCTAGTCTACTGCTGATTATCTCTTCCACTACAAGAGGACCCTGTTGTACCAAATCATCAAGGGACACCATGGCCTACACTGGTTGATCCATTGACTGTCCCTCTGACTTCACTCTCCTAGCCCCTGGCCTTGCAGCTGCGTGAGAGGATGCTTCTAACTCCACCTTTGCTATAATCTGCTGAATATAAGTTTTTCTTCCCAGATCTGGTCTTCCCCTTTTTGGGGCTCTCACTCCACCCCTCTTATTTGGTTCTTTGTTCATACAAAAATTGGTATGATGGAAGGTCTGTGTATGAACCTACAATGCTCCAATGTTGGAGTAAGGTGTCAAAAGACCATTCCTTCCCCAAGATAAAAGAGTTTGCAAAAAGAAAAGAAAAGAAAGACAACAGAACAAAGAGCTAGGGTTTCAGGCCCAGAGTAGGGTGTTAAAGAACTCCTCCCTCCCTGGGACAAGAACCAAAATAGCACAATCCACGGGAAGACCTAATTGTTACACCATTTTTTGGTCATCTAACCTATTATCATTAGATGAACCCAAGTACACCATGTAAGACCAATTTTACCCTAAGTAAAATTGCTTTCACCATGAGAATTAACATTTGTTTATATTTCCTAGTCATATTTAACCCAAAAAAAGGAAATTAATTAAATAAATAATTATTTATTTTATTATTTCCTAGGAATAAGTTATTTAAATCATTATTTAAATAATATTCCTAGTAAAATTTGACTAAATCATTTTTAAATAATTAGATAAATCGTTATTTATTTAATTATATTCCCACCATCTCCCTAAAATAATAAATAAATCATTTATTTATTTATTATTTATAAATAAAGGAATTGACCCAAGTCAAAAGACCCTTTCCCTCCAAAAAATATAATAAAATATTCCTAAAGGGTGGTTCTAGAATTTGATTAATAATATTTTATTCGTAAGTTCTGAATAACCTAATATTTGTTATAAATAGAAGTTTTGTCGTATGTACCTCCATTGCATTGAATCATATCTTTGGATCTTTATAGTACCATTTTCCATTTTTTGTGAAAATCATTGAGTTCATGTTTCTTTCACATCCGCCAAGAAAATGTTAGGTAAAACACTAAGGACTTCCAAGAATCCATCCCACTGAGGAGAACCAGAAAACACCTTTCTTGTTTTCCTCTCAGGTGCCCCATTCTTTAATATAATATAAAATTCTTTTTAAATATATTGTTCTTGTCCTGTCCATTGGATGCATGGAGCCATTTTACATTTTATCTGCTCAATGTCTTTTGTGCTTAAATCTAACTTTATGCAACAAACTTAAAGATATTTTGCAGCCATTATTGATGTTAGGGCTACTTGGTATGTGTAGCTAAAGTGATATTTTACGACAAAAGAATCATACTAACAATTGGTGACTCCACACGGGTTTTCTTTTGCGACCACTGTCGTTTTATATATTCCTGCATATCCAGCTATTTCAGACCCTAGGGTTTCTCTTCCATTTTCTGTTTTTCCTATTTTTATGGTGTTTTTCACCCCTAAAACCCTCAAACAATCAAATTTTTAGCTTCCATGTGTTTCTGGCCTTATTGCGCAGGTGACAGACATCAGTCGCAGCTGAGACGACAAAATTTTTCTGAAATCTACCACTGAGACAGCCGGATCTGCAGGTCGCACTTATTGGCCCAAAAAGTGCGACCTGAGCCTCAGGATGCACTTTTCTGCCCCAAACCTCCGACCTGGACTGAAAACAGGTCAGAACCTGCGACCTAGACTGAAAACAGGTCAGAACCTGTGACCTGCACTTTTTCTGCAAATTTTTCAACACTTTTTTTGGGTTTTTCTGAAGCTTCTGTCAGGGTTTTCCAGCCCCCGTCTCTGCCCGTTTGGACCTGTTTCTGATCCACTTCACTCACCTAAGAGGGAATCTTGCCCCTTAGGGCTCTAGTACCCTCCATTTTTTGTGGATGAGACTTTGTTGTTTCAGAAGTCTGAATTTACCAAGTTTCAGCCCTGTTCTTCTCAGATCTGATACCTCTTTTTCAGATCCCTTTAGATCAGCATTTTCCCCTTTCGAAACACTTCATATTGTTTTTTTTGGGCTCATTTCTATGGCCACTGCCTTGCCCCTTCTATTTCTAGCTGATCTCCTCCGCTTTCGCAGCAACCTTGCCTCTAACTCTTTGTTGTTTTCTGCACCACTTTTTAGCAGACTTACCCTTTAGAACCCGGTCCCTCTGGACCTTAGATCTATTGGCCTCTTTTTAGCGTGCTTCGCCTAGTTTTTTCCCTCTTGTTGACTAGTTTTGAGAGACCTGCCTCCATGGGTTAGCTTGCTGCATTTTTAGTTGTTAATTTTTTGTTCTTTCAGTCTTATTTACTGCAGTTTTCTTTTCCATTACACATCACACTTTTTCTTTTACTCTCAAAACGTCTGGGTTTAAACAATTAAAATTAACGCACGCCACACACTAACCCTAAGCGAAGAAGCGCCTGGTTAACACCGCCTGGCAAAGACTCTAAAATAAATTCTCCCTACACCTTTTCTGCCCTTGACCTCACTTGATTTTGTCCCCTCCTGCCCTTGTCAGTTTCTTTCTTCCCGTCATCATTGCGCCCCAAAGGCGCCTTTCCCGGAGACTTCTTGGCCTTCACCCTCAGTTTCCGCTTGGTCGACTTCCTCCTTCCCATCATCATAGAGTAATTCCTCCCCCGATTCTGCACTCTGACTCTTCCTCTGATTGTTCGGGTTCTCCCCCTAGTTTTGGTTCTCCCCGTGTCACTTTTACCATGTATTCTTCAGGGCCTACTACCAGCAGCCGCCCCAGTACTACTGCTAGGTATGTTTCCAGTGGAACCACCTTGGGACCTACCTCGAATGCCCCATTGCTCCCTTATATGGCCAGCCTTAGTCTCCCTAACTTCAATCATCTAATCAATGATCCTATCCGCCACGATGTTAGTTGGCTTGCTATGCCAACAAAGCTCCCCTCCGACATTCCCAAGTTCGAAGGCCTTGCTAGTGAGGATCCCTCCAACCATATCCGATCCTTCCACATGTGGTGCTCGTCTAATTCCATCACTGATGACTCCATCCATCTTAGATTGTTCCAAAGCATGCTTATAGGTGATGCTTCTAAATGGTATGTTGAATAGGCCACCTCCTCCCATACCACTTTTGCGACCATTGCCCAAGCCTTCTTATCCTACTTCCAGCTCCCCCTCCGATACGACACTGGTACCAAGCTTTTAACCTCTTTCCACCAATCCTCTTCGACCCGCCTTTTTGCTCATGTCCAGGAATGGCAGTGAAGACGGAGCTTGTGCCGCTCTCCCCCCTTTGAAGATCGGGTTTACCTGGATTGGTTTTTTCGCTCCCTCTTACCTCCCATTGGAAAAGATGTCACATCCCATTTTCCTCAAACTGAAGAAGCTGCCCTCCAGATAGCCTTGAAGTATGACCTTATCTATTCCCAATCTGGTTATGTTTATATTGTCCTCCCTGACCTTCCCAAACCCGATGGCCCTAATGCCTCGGGGGCATCTCACTCTGCCAACGGTATCGTTGGAGCCCTATCACATTCCTCTACCCAACCCCTTCTGGGCCATGCTTTTCTTCCAGGGGCTAGCCCCTCCGGTGTTTTTTCCCCTCCAGGTAGCATGTATTCAGGCTATGGCATCCCTCCTCCTTTTTCCCACCCTCCTACTTACCTTCCTGATACCCACCCTACTCCTTACCCATATCCACAACCTGGTGTCCCAGCTCCTCCAGCATTTGGACCACTCACTCCCTTGCCTTCTCCACCCCCCCAACCACACTTACTGCCCCCTCTAGGGAAAGTATTTTCACAACAGGGGGCACCTAGTTTTCCCCCTTCTCAAAGAAGGAGAAGAGGCAACCAATCCGCTTCTGGTAATCATGGACCCAATCCTCCCAATATCCCCTCTACCACTGCCAACCAGCCACAGGGCTCTCAGCCCAAGCCGGACAGGCCACTTCACACCAATAAGCCCTATTCATGTTGCAGTGTTTATGGTCACTATACTCACGATTGTCCCTTATTACCCCAAATGCGGCAGCTGTGGGATTCGCAGGCCACCGTATGGGGATAGAACTCCTCCCCTACTGCCCCTCCCACCCCTACTACTTCTCAACCTGTTGTGTCTACCGATCCTTTCCCCCAACAAGGATTTGTGGCCACTCAACCCCCTCCTGCCCCGATAACCACTCAACATTCCCCTTCTGGTTCCTCTGATTACCAGATTCTTATGATGGCCTCTGACCCATCCCCCACCGTTGACCTCAACCTTCAAACTCAGTCTCGTCAGTATTCCACACCTCCCATTCCATTTGTCTTCGAGTCTCCATCTTGAGGTCCTACATAGCCTCTATCGACACCCAATGGTCCCTTGCAACTCCCTCTGCCCAAAGCCAAGGTTCATCCCAAGACTCCTAAGGGACCATTACGCCGAAATGTTGCGTCTAGTCGGGCTGCCCTTTCACATAGCATAGTAGATGATCTGGCACAATCTCCTGATGCCATTTCAACACTGGAACTCCTCCAGTCATGTCATTCTCACAAGAAGGCTCTACTATCAGCCGTGGGCGCTATAGATCCTGCTGATGATCAATTGATTGTTTTCGACGCCCGTCAGTCAAACCATCCCCCTCTTCCTCCTTCAGTTGCTTTCCAAATCCTAGTCAAAATCCGGAATTCCAATGTTTCTCGGTGAATTATTGATGAGGGGGCATCTACCTGTGTAATGTCCGCTTCGGTTTGGAAACAACTCGGATCCCCTGAGCTGGCCCCTTCAACCATCACCCTTCATGCATGGGATGGCCATGCCTCCCAGCCCATTGGCTTATTCCGTAACTGTCCTATCACCCTTGCCGGAAAGACTGTTTGTGTCGACGTTGAAGTTATCGACGCCCCTCTTGACTACAACATCCTGTTGGGACGTAGCTACACCTATGCCATGTCCGCCGTCCCATCCACAGTCCACCGCAAGATGTTCTTCCCTCATAATGGCAAGATTGTCACTATTGACCAGTTGACTTACCATGAACCAAAATCTCAGAACTCCCCTGAGTCCACCATCTCTACTGTCACAAACAAGCAAACTGTTGATTCTTTGACCAGTGTTTCCCTTGGCGTCTACAAAGACTCCTCTTTGATTGGAACTTTTCCTATACCTCCCCCTCTTCCTGTATCTGATCCTAGCTTGGCGAATGTTTGCATGATGCAATCCTCTTGGGCTGACCTTACAGAACCCACTTTGGCTAGTCAGCGACCTCCACCTCAACCAGCTTCTAGCCCTTTGCCCCCGTTAGCCACCCTTTTTCCTGCTGAATCTCCTTCTACAACCACTCATCTTAGGTCGATTTCACCAGAAATCAACCCCCTTGGCACCATTCCTCCTGGCCATTTCCATGCTGGTCAGATCCCTTTTCTTGCTCCACCTCCCGGAGCTTATTCGGTCCCCACCTTGGCCACCTTATCCCTCCCCAACTTGACCTTGGGTATACCCGTCTGGTATCTTGACCCTCCAGCCCCCTCTCTGCCAGGTCCACCTAAACCATATATTACTTTGACCCCGGTTCAACCAATCCCCACGACCTCTCTTGCTACGCTGGTACCTCAGTCCCCTCAAAAAACACCACCTCCTGTTGCCACTGCTTCGAGTAAAAATAGCAAAGCTCACAGGGGAGCATCAAAGGACAAACCTTCCCTACCTAACCCTACCCCTCCTAGGCCTCCCAAGCATCCTATCTAGTGTGCTCTATGTTATTTCATTGGTCACGCCACTCATACCTGTCCTGAATTACCACCTCTCAAGACCATGGTTAATGAACCATTTCCAGACTCAGATATCCCAGATGTCCATGTCACTATACCGGATTCTACCCTGAAACTTAAGAACTTGCGCACCAATCACCCTTGTTCTTTGTGCAATTTCTATGGACACTATACCCACCTTTGCCCCACCTTGATGAGTATCGTGCTTCTTTAGCCACATACCGCTGATTCGAAGCCGCCCTCTCCCATACTCCGTCTTCCCTAATGCCAGAACACCTATCTACCCCGATCATCATTTCTCCTCCTGCTACTGAAATGACTGACACTTCAGCCACTGTTTCCTACCTTTCCTCATCACCGCGGTCCTCGGTTACTGACCCCTTAGTACCTTCCCTCGACACTTCACCTTCTCATTCAACTGCTCACTCTGTCACCTCACATGACATCGTACCTGTAAGCCCTTCCCATCACAATCAAGAGTATCATTGTTGTCCCCACCTCACGCATTACCGAGCCTTTTTCGAGGTCATTCGCGAGTATGAGATTGAACAACACCAATCCGCCTCTCCTATCCTCACGCTATATGCGTCAGACCACATCGAGGACCCCCCTGCTACCATTAACATTCCTCCCCCTGACGTTGATATGTCGGAACCCGCTGCCCCCCTCCTATACCTATCATCCTCTTCGGAGTACATTCCCTCCAAATCCACTCCCTCTGTTTTGCTTGCTTCCCATTCAACAACATCCTTGGGCTCTACATGCTTTGACCATATTTTTACTTGTTCCTCTGTCATCCCCCATGACGATCCGTATGTGCGTCTTTCTTCCCATGCTGATGCTTTAGGTAGCTTTCCGGCCTCATGTGGTTTCCCTAACCTTTTTCCTCCCACCCATAACCATGATGATACCATTCGTATCTATGATATTCTCCGCAGCCTGAGCTCCAGCCCCAATACATCGACCTCTACTCAGTCTACTAGTCCTAGCCACTCCCTCCAGACTACCAACTCCCATAATTGTCATTTTCTGTCTACCCTTCCCTCACGCTGCCATCTTTGTTCCTACTCCTCCCATGTCTTGTCTTGTGACACGATTGTGCAGGACCTTCCGTCTACGCCTTATGTTGGCTACGCCGATGGGGAAATTCACTATTCCCAGAATCTAGTCTCACCAGCTTGGGCCATTTTTACCCCTTGCGACAATGTGCATGCGAACCTCTCTTTTTGTGATCATAAGTCAGGTAGCTTCGCCATGTCAGGTGGTCTTTCTCCCACCAATCACCCCATCTCCTACCACAATGATGACATTATGGAAGAAATCACCACCCCTGACTTTATCTATTCCCCTTTACATCAAACCCATGCATTCACACCACATACACCTTGTGGCCATTACATTGAAACCCAATGTTTGAATAAGGGGGCACCCATATTTGAGAGACCAAGAGAAGCAATTCTCTACCACTCTCCTAGTATATCTGGTCGTCCCGACTTTAGTACCATTATTCTTCCACATTTAAAAGAACCTCTAAAGTCCCATATTACTTCAAATCACCCTAGGGATGATACCCCTTATCGTTCCTTCATATTACATCAACAACCCAGTCTTTTCGACCTTGTTGTTGCCCAACCTATCACTTTTCTAAGCGAGCGTCAGTTCGTTATCACCAAATCCTCTGTTTAGGATAATGGCACTAGGTATGCCAACCCAGAAACTTAAAGTACATTTGATTCATATATGCAGTCCTCAAAGAGATTGGTAATCCTCCATTTCCTTTCTCAAACTGCACAACCATAACAACCACAAATGGTGCACCATATCATTAAAATGTGTTTAGATTCCCCTTTTTCTAAATACGTTTTGGCATGACCACCACATACTTGGGGGGCACCTATGCCCTTCAACCATCAACTCCCAGATCTTAACCAAAAATAGCATTGAAATCCCCTTTCTCTGACAGGTTGCACTTTTCAAGTCATTTCTTGAGACAGGTCGCAGTTTTCTGCCCAGAACTTGCTACCCAGGCCATATATCAGACCCCAAAAAGTGCAACCTGGCCTGTTCATGAGCTCTCAGTACCCGTTAGTTTTTAGTACCTTGATAATTCCCCGGGACACATTATGCCCACGAAGGGTCTCTTCACCTCCCCTCAAAATCAGATTTCCTCACTTACAACACTTACTCTTGAGGCACCACTTTGCCTCCATACTTGTACTTGTTCGTGTTGGTTTTCGTCATGAGTTACCATCTCGTACTCATGCTTTCATGGTCCCCCATTGGACCTTTACTGTGTGGCAGCACCATCGAGTCGCCCTTTTTAGAGCTTTCGAATTGAGTCACCATCAGTCACAGAGTCTATCTCGCGTCCCTGTGTATCCCACTATAGTCCTCCATCCTTCATTGCTCGATCCCTCTCTCGTGTTGCACATTATGGCCTTCAGTACCATTGTCTCCTATCCCTCATGATAGTGTGCCAGTCGCTGCCAAGCCATTCATGCCCTTTATGCTCTAACAAGGAAAGTCGTCCATCCGCCACTCAGTACCCCTCACTTCATTATCATCATCAGTGTTCGTTTGTTAGTCGCTCTACTATTTTCTCCCATGCCTTAGTTGAGATTCCCTTGTTACCTCACCTATAGAGGACCTACTTCTGTCAACATCAGCTCATTTATTCCAGAAGCCAGGTCTAGGGGGAAGTGTACCTTGGTTCGAGCTTGTTTCAGCATAATTGTGATCTATACACTTGATAGTCTAGTGATGCAGTAGCAGCTATTCGGGATTCCCGGGTGTGTGTGAGATGTCTCAACCCTCATGAGGGGGTGGCCCTGCAGGTAGCCCCCCACATGCCCGGATGACTTCTTCATTTCAGCCCTTGATGTAGCTCCTCCCATTTGATTATATTTTCCTCAGCCGCTTGTAGCGCCTCTTCGATTTGCATGTATCAGTCAGATTTGACGAGCCCTTCCCTGTGGGTAGGGGGCATTTGGGCATATTTGTATCTCATGTACTAAAATATTATTGTATAAGTCCTGATGGTTATTCCAGGCATCGCATGTATATGTGATTCATCATGTTATTCATCTGGCTCATGTTTAGGCCAGCACATGCTTCATTATTGCGTTCCGTGGTTTTCCGGGCGCCTTATTTTTTATACTTATTGCGTTCTGTGGTTTTTCGGGTGCCTTATTCTTTGTACTTTGTCTCGGCGGGCATAGGTATGCCTCCCCCGCCGCCTTTAGCACAGGTACCCCTTCATCACTTAGAGACTTGTTGCACCTGTAAGTCTTGTCTCCTCAGGGTCTAGTCCTTTCGCACATCAGACAACCTTACATTTCTCTCTCTCACTTCCCTCTCGCTGTCTAGTGATTGAGTTCTAACAAAGTACTTTGGTCATACGATTTTCTCCTAACACTCGTATGTTGGGGGGCAATCTGTTACACCATTTTTTGGTCATCTAACCTATTATCATTAGATGAACCCAAGTACACCATGTAAGACCAATTTTACCCTAAGTAAAATTGCTTTCACCATGAGAAATAACATTTGTTTATATTTCCTAGTCATATTTAACCCAAAACAAGGAAACTAATTAAATAAATCATTATTTATTTGATTATTTCCTAGGAATAAGTTATTTAAATCATTATTTAAATAATATTCCTAGTAAAATTTGACTAAATCATTTTTAAATAATTAGATAAATCATTATATATTTAATTATATTCCCACCATCCCCCTAAAATAATAAATAAATCATTTATTTATTTATTATTTATAAATAAAGGAATCGACCCAAGTCAAAATTATTCTAGATCTATGACTAGGTTCAACGGACTGCCATCTCAACACTTTTGCTTGTGGTAGCAACCTCTTAAGAATCTCTATCATCCTGGAGCGAAGAGTTCCTCTCTTTGTTAAATTGAAGTCATTAACAAGTATGTAAACTTCCTCCAATTTTAAGAGGTATGTGTAGGGACGATTTGTACTTATGCCCTTTCTTTTTCTCTTTCCACCAATTTTTTTATCAACTACCATCTCTGGCTTGTACACACCATTGAATGGGTGTGTGTTTGTGGAATACCAATTTATTTCAACACCTGTAGCATCTTTATTTTCTTTAATCACCTTTATAACCTTGGCAACCTAGAATGGATAACCATGTGGATCTTCATGTGCTAAGACTACAATCATGCAAACACCCTTAATATCATGTACTGAACCCCTGTAAAGGTCTTCCATGGATTCACGTTGTGTATGAGATCTTCTGGAACCAATATACATTTCTCTTTCCTCCACTTGTGTAGAATTAATAATGTTGTGTGATTGTTGTTTTTCAAGAATGTTTGTTTCCTCCTGTTCATTTGACACATTTTGTGGCCAAATAGATGGAGTCTTCAAACGCATATCTTCATTTGTTGGTCTTGAAAGGATATCACTTGGATCATTGAAAACGGACTCCCACCAAACTGAATCAGCATCATCAAAGTACTCATATGTATATCTTATGTTTTTTTTTTTTTTCTTCGAGGCATTTAGAATAATCGATATCTCTCGTTTTCCTTCATGCATTATTAAATTCACCAACTGATTGTAATAACAATATATTTGACACAAATATTGGATGATATGGAATGAACTTCAAAAATTCCAAACCTAATGATGGGATAAGTATTTTCCCATCAATTTGTTTGATACAAAATTGATGTTGGAAGCTAATGTCATTAATTTTTTCAATGCATTTCTCCTCACCATGCGATCCAAGAATAAACCTTCGCATGTCAACATTTTCTTCTAACACATGAAAAATAGGCTCTGGTATATATGATTTCTTAATACATTCAATTAATGATGGAAAGCTCCCAACATTCTTCCTCCTCAATTTTACTGAAAAAGGACTAAACATATGATCAATATGCTCATGAGTTTGCCCAAAAAGAAGGAAACCAACCTTTACCTTATGAAAAATTATCAATTCTACAAGCATGTTTAGATATCCAAAAACAATCTGATTTTTGTTTTCATGGAAAGCGTTGTCTAATTGTAGATACAAAATTTTAGGATATTACCACCCCAATGAGAAAGCACATCATGAATTATGGTTATTGTCAGATTTCCATCATTATGAATATTTGGAGCCGTGAAGTAATCTCTTGGCAACATTTCCCCATTGAAGACCATACAACCGACCAAGTGAAACTAGATAAAATTTTCCTCCTACAAAGTTTTGGATGTGCGAACAAAATGCAGTAGAAGTGTTTTATTCCGGTCCATACCATCAATTATCAAACCCAAATATTTATTTGGATTATCATAACACTTATTTTGATGATTGTACAACTTTTTCCTTTCACTTGTTTGTTGTTTATGATGCTCTTGAAGGGCTTTAACAATGGAGTATACACATAACATAAAATAAACGTATTAATAAATTTAATTTCATAGTTGATCACTATAAAATTTAAAATAATAATGTCATGAATTCTTACCTCTTTATTCTCCTTGATATTTATCCCCTTTTTATTTTAGAGAAGCACATGTACTACAAACCCCCATCCTTGTATTCTTAGGAATATGAACATTGTTCAATTCTCTCCTCCATATCTGCACTAAATATTGATATCTAATAAAACAACCATTTCCTTCAACACCTTCTGCATATTCCTTATATAAGTTGTATATTTCTCGTCCTGAGAAATTATCTAGAATATGTATTGTATCTCTATTTGGAAAACACTCTCTATAGAAGTTTTGCAGCCATGACATTGTAGTGTTTTCTAGTGGCCCAAACTCTCGTTTATGACGAACTTCTGAATAATATGTAGGATCATTTTCCAAATTATCTTGGATTATTGATAGATGAAAATTTCCAATTGAATGAATAATTTTGAAATTCTTTCTACAGAGAAATAAAGACCCAATATGATAATCATAACCTGCTAGTGTAGATTGCATGCTTTTATTCATTGACAAATAGTTCTTCCTTTTCTCCAAAGAAAATTTGAAATCCAAATGTTTCAAGCAATCCTTTTTACAATAGTCACTTGAAATGAGCTCACTGATAGAAATTATTCTCGTGAGATATACTTCTCTACCCCTTGTATAACTAGAACATCCTGGATTGATACGAAAAGGTCCACTTTTACTCCTAGAAACAATATTTGCTGGAAAAATCTCTACCATTTCATCATTATATTAATAAGCATTTCCATGATCATTAGGAGGAATACTATTCTTACTATGATCATTTTCAATATAGTTAGGAAATTCACCACCAACATTGTTTGAAAAATATTCATTACCATTTTTGGCGGCATGAAAATTTTCAATACCATCATCTGTGGTTTTGCAATATTGAATTGGAGGATATTCTTCACCATCTTTATCTTTCCCTTCATCAATTTTGCTCTCATAGTACATAGGATTAGGGTTATGTGGAAATTACGACTCTCGATTAATTGGAAATTCTTCATCCTGACCTTCGTCATTTCTGCTCCCACAGTCCATATGATTAGGAATAACTGGAAATCGAGACTCTCAATTTATTGGAAATTATTCATCCTTCCCTTCATCACTGCTACTCTCAAAGTCCATAGGGTTAGGAGTAAGTGTAAACTGTGACTCTTTATTTACTGAAATTTTTTCGTCCTGCCAGTCATCACTATTTCTCTCATACTTATTAGGATTAGGAGTAAGTGGCAAATGTGACTCTCTATCCACTAAAATTTTTTCATCCTGCCATTCATCACTATTTCTTTCATATTCCTTAGGATTAGGACTAAGTGGAAAATGTGACTCTCTATCCATTGAAATTTTTTCATCATGCCATTCATCACTATTTCTCTCATAGTCTTTAGGATTAGGTCTAAGTGGAAAATGTGACTCTCTATCCACTGAAAATTTTTCATCTAACCATTCATCACTATTTCTCTCATAGTCCTTAGGATTAGGACTAAGTGGAAAATGTGACTCTCTATTCACTGAAAATTTTACACTCTGACATTCATCACTATTTCTCTCAAAGTCCTTAGGATTAGGACTAAGTGAAAATTGTGAGTCTCTATTTTTTGGAAATTATTCATCTTGACATTCATCATTGTTGCTCTCATAGTCCATAGGAGTAGGAATAAGTGGACAATTAGACTCTCTATTAATTTTAAAATCTTCATCTTTCATTTTTTCGCTACTTCTCTTGTTATATCCATCAATACGAATAGAGTTGTTATGTGATGAAGATGTTGATGCTTCATAAAATGAAACTTCAATATTAGAGGAATCCATAACATTAAAACAAGAGATGTCGAATGATGCAAAGGATCTCTCTCCCAATGATAATATATAGTTGAAACAATGAAATTTTCCCTCCAAAAATTTTCGCCGAAATTTTTTTCTTGAAGTATGTACCCCCAAATTTTATTTCTATGATTTATTTGAAAATTAGTTACTAAAATATTTTCTTAATATGGACCCTAATTTTGAATTAAATCCCTACACATTTTTCTTCTAATAATGTTTTTCAAACTAAAATATTTTTAATTAAATTATATAACATTTACTTCATTATATATTTTATTTTTTTAATATTTATCATAGTTTGTATCCCACATTTACCCTGTCGAAAAGAAATTCTGTTATTTCTTCTTTATAAGAAATTTCATTGTCATTATTCCACACATCACATCAAGATTTCTCGAGGTTTGTTTAAAAGCTGGGAACGATTTCCTAGAGCAACGACATTGTCAATGGGAGATTCTCGATTTTGAAATCTTAGTTTTCCTTCTATTTGGAGATTTGTGACATTTCATTCAGACACACAATTAGGATTGTTATTATCAAGCTTCAAGAGAAAATAAAAGTCAAGGATGCAGCTTACATAGTAAGACATTGAAATTGTATGTTTGATTAATGTTAAAAAAATCATTTATGTACAAGTTAATTGAAATTTTACTATTTCATGTTACAGGAAAAATCCAAATCTTATTTTTCGCGGAAATCATCCAATTATAAGTGATTGTGTGTTCATTCATGTTGAAAGTTGGACAAAGGATGATAGCTATAAGCCTATTCTTTTCAATCAAGTAGATGGAAAGATTCATAGCCAAGTACTAGTCCATGATGTTGTAAAAAAACTAACATATGAAGATAAAGAAGAAAAAGGAGAGATAGTTAACATATATAAAAAACCACAGTCATTGATTAACTATATTTTAGATTTATGTTCAAATGAAGGAGATCGGGTGTTGGATTTATTTTCAAGCTCAGGTAAGTTTTATTATATAAAAATGAATATCACTATTTATTTATTTTTATTTTTTGTGTTTATACTAATTTACACTAGCATGTTGCTTACCAAAAGGAAGAAATTACATTTCCATTGAAAAAGACCCAGTACAATGAAAATTTATTCAACAAAGAATTAATGTTATTTAATTTCTTCTAAATGAAATGCAATAATTTGGTTTGAGAAAAGGGGATTTTAATGAATCCTGTGTGGCAAAAAAGCAAAGGAACCTCAACCACCATTAGATGGAATGATTGGAAAGGCATACTTTGGGACATTCGCAGACATCAAAGATCCATCAGAAGAGGAAAATGATGAAACTGATGCCAATAATGAAAATATTGTGGAAGAGGACAATAATGAAACTCTTGAAGTGTTTGGGTTATGTGATATTATTGATTAAGTTTTAGTTAAGCTTCCAAATGAAGCTCATTTTTTGTAACTACTTATTAAAAATTACTTGTAACATTTTGACCATGGCATTTTAACTACATCACTGTCATCATACAACCATCATATCATATATATAGATTTACTTACAACATCCTTGTATTTCATAAATATCACTATTATCATGTAAGAACAAGTTCACTGAAACTAGCAAAACCCTAATTGGATGGGAGTAGTAGGGTTGACTTCACCATTTAATATTGTATTCTTGTTATGATATGTAAGTAATACTTATTGTTTACATTGTGTCACTAAGTCACTATTTACCTCACGATTTCATAAAATATTGATATATAAACCAATGGCTAATTTGGCATATAGATCATTGTTATGGTGATAAAATACAAGCAATAAAATTATACTAGCCATTGGGAACCGAGATGCAACAAAGTTAAATTAAAGTATGAATATAAGATATGTATGTGAGTATTGTAGGATGTGGACCAAAAAATGAAAGTGATCATCTTAGTGTGCACAACATCTCATACAAATATCGAACCAATTACAAACATGGAAAAATTAACAAACCATACAGTAATGTCGAACTATTTGAGCGATAGGAGACTAGACATGATTCCCTGTAGAGATGATGAGATACCAATATGAAAATAATTGTGACAATAGTGTACCACATTAAATATAAATGCAAGTTCTGAAAAACAAATAATGAGCTATAGGTGTCGAGTGTAAACCACTGGAAGCAAGACACAATAAAGCGAGCCATGATAATTGTCAAGCTAATTTTGAGTCTCGATGTCATTGATACATTGAGCTAGTAAAAATACGATGCTAAGAATATAATGCAAGCCATACAAAAAATGACATTATAAAGTGAGTATAGAAAATCATAATCGAGCCATAGGAATCTCAACAAAATGCCACAAGAAAATATCTCCAAATGACAATCACACACATAATCACATATCTTTGTTATGGTTATGAACGTGTTTTATATATCTACCTTTGATTAGGATTCTAATTTATAGAATTTCATATAATTGAATAGGTGAATTGATGGATCTAAACCAACTTGAAAGATGGATGGAAACCATAATTTTAATTTTTAGTCAATTTAAATATATTTTCCCCAAATTGATTTACCATGTGATATGAAAAATTTCTATTTAATAATTTCTTTCCCAATGTTAAATATTGCACATATTAATAATTGGGTTCTTCCCTTTTATCCAATTATAAGTTCTTTAGGGCATAATGGGATTCATTTTTGGTATGTGGGAAATTCATCCTATAGCTACCCAAATTTCAACACTCCCACTCAGTTAGGGAGGAATTATCATCTACATCAAAAGTTTCATATTTTATGTGCATGTCACAATATAAGAAGGTAGGTCGTTGCATCATCACCATCTCTCATCTCAACTCATAGTAGAAGAATAATGCATAACCAAAGGTAGGGTAGATCAATTCTCAAACCTTACGTGTCCCAAAGAAATATCCCACATCCATATCATCATATCTCAACATAATTTGATTCCCTTGATCATTAGTTAAACAATCTTGATCCAATAGAATAATAAGAAGAAGAAGAATAGGGGAGAATTCAGCTTCCATCCTATATCCAATAATCAGTTCGATCATTTGAACAAAATCATCATAGTAACCAAATCATATCTCATCTCAGCTTATTCCCTCCTTACTCCATTTGTTGAACAATCCCGAGGATGAATCTGACATCATATGGGAGCTCAAGCTACAACATTGTATCAAATGACAATAGGTAGGATTCATTTACCAGCAAGGATCATATCTATCCTATTGTTTAGCCAACAGGCAAGAAACAAATTTCCATATAGGGTAGATATCGAATTCATCCTATCTTCTAGTGACAATTGGGCAAGATCCATCTACTATCAAGGATCACATCCATCCTATTGTATATTCAACAAGTGAGACCAAACTTTCCATACAGGGTAGAGATCACAACCATACCAATGTTTGTTGATATTTTCAAGTTGACACTAAAGAGTCAAGTAGTAGGAGGCCTACATCCTCTACACTTGAGGTAGATCCACTTGATATGCAACGATAACACCTACTCAAGTCATCTCAACCCATTAGCTAGATGGGGAGGCAATCCCAATAAGCCCCGCTTGTGATTAGGATGAATATTGAGGTATACTTTGTCATTCATGATAAGGGGAGATGCCTAGATTGTCATAAGTGATAAGGAGCATGCACACCCTATGGTTAAAATAGGCGAGATAAACTTACTTCAGAGGGTAAGGATCATGGCCATCCTATTGTCTAGAGATCCCTCAACCCCGGGAGCTCTCGAGATTAATTCCTCTCTTTGTGATCTCAAACAGGGGGGAAGAGCATAGCTCAGTGTTCTCAATTGATCGATATCCTTACCTAGGAGGGTCACATTCATCAATCTAAGCTACTCTCAGAATATCATAAAATATGATTTAGCATCACTTCCTCTCTCTACAACATATAAAAGTGCTCATATCTGGCACCGGCTCAAATTTCTCACTGAGGAGTTCAACTATACCACCTTATGCAGTACTTTTAAGAAACGGTCTTATTTTTTCCTATTCATAAAGGAAGTGAAATCAAACATTATGTTATAGAAAATACATATCTTAAAGATAAGAATATCATATTCATATTTTCCCCCTTTCATGCAGGAAGGAAACAACCACAAGCCTAAAATTTTCTCATACAACAACATTCTCTCAATCCATGAAGATGTCTCTGACCCAGCTATATATGTGTCTAGACCCTATTTAGCTTTGGGTGCATGCTTGAAACACAAGGATCCATTTGGTTGGTTTCTCATTATGGGATCCACCAAATCTAGCCACAATAATCCATCAATGTAATCCAGAATGTCATGTTTATGACAATACACTTACTTTAGCAAGGATGCTCTTTTCTACACTTCTATATGAGAAGTGGATCCTAAAACTACTTGAGGTAAAGCAGTCCTATAGGCAATAAACTGTTAGCACACAAAATTATTTAATAAATTCATACCTTCAACAATATCGGATGTTCATCAATCCAAGTCCATAAGATTTGTTTCAGTCTACAATCATAGGTATCCTTTTCATCCATCTCAAAACTTCTGAGGTAGCCTTAAGCTTACAATCATTACACAAATAATAATAGTTGTTGGGATCTAATCAAGGGTCACTCCCTATGAATGGGAAGGTTCTTCAATCATTATCAATCAAGACTTAAACATATCTTTTATGCATTGGGATATAGCCATAAAATTGTCATATATGATATCAAGTTCACATATATAAATCATTGTCATGACAAGTAAACATCAAATTATTTAATGTATAAGTCATAAATCATTCAACAAGGGTTAATGTTATATAATTAGGGTAGTTTAAAAGAGTTCCTCCATTCAATTTCACATCTTTATCATGTTATACAATATTTTCCATTATAGTCCTAACATTATCATAGTAATTTCAGTTTATCAAATATTTACCAAAATCAACAATAATATAGTTAATAGATCATGAGTATCAATCATACTATTGCTATTAGGGTTACCATATTGATTACAAGTACTATTATATCAAGTTACCGTATATCCTAGTCAATGATTCTAGCTTGATTTATAAAATCAAAATATCCATCATGATCACATGACAGGTATTGTCTAATATATTTAAATGTAAGTTATTTTCAAAATACTAAGGATATTTAAGTCATATTAATTGTTACTAGAAATTGCACCAATATAACACATGTACCAAAAATAAAACTTACTTTCATATGTATGTGACTCGCATGCATGAATCAATTCATCTATGAGAGTGATATTCTTATCATACCATGAGACTTACCTTGCCATCCCGATGTTGCAGCTGAATCAAAATATAAAATTGAAACAACTATGTTACATTATGCATACATTGTATGATCCAAGATTTTTAACTTCAAGGATGCATTTAGAATTACATATAGCAGAGCATGTTAACCAAGTAAATTTAACCACATGAAAACAAGCGGAAAAACATAATCAATCATGAGATTAAAGACAAAACGATTTGATTATAGATTTCACCCAATGCGGGCTACGTCTCTGGTCCCTTCTCAACAGTGGGGAGGACTTATTTTACTAAGTGGCATCAAGGAAATAAAGTACAAGAAACTTTACAAAAATTATTTGTATACCTCCAAATCCAAAAGATGGCCTAAAAATGGATAGCTCCACTGGAGAAATGGACGTCAACATTGAATTCTTAGTGAAAAATCGTGAAAATTTGATTATAAAATTTCCCAATTATGACACTAGCACCTCTTTCACTCTAAAGGAATCTTCTCAGCATCTCTTGATTCCTTCGCTCAGGGTTCCACACCCTCTACCTTGTCAGGGTTCCGCATGCACCTCCATGCATTTCCTCTAGCGATCGAATAGTTTGACCATGTTTTTAAATAATTTGTTGGGTGGAATTTACAAAGAGGGTCGTTGGCTCATTGGGAAAATGTCTAAGTTTGGTGGGGGGGAGGTCAAAGGTTCCAATCCGTCGCCCGACCAACTTTGGAGTTTGCTTGACCATCAGTTTGAATTGGTATATTTTATAGTTTTTTTATTATTTTTGGATTCACTCGTTGGGGATCGGCCCACTTAAGACATGCGGGTTCAACCCTCGTCGATTCCCCTCCAATTGGCATCGTGGTATGGTATATAGTATATGGTGTGATCACCAGGGTTGGGTCAGTCTGCCAAGGGTGCCCCGTCCACCCTTTGTTTTTAATATATATATCACTGTCGGATGTGGTAGGGGTGGCATCGTGCTACCCTGATCCTTTGTATTTTTAATATATATTTTAATTATGGAAAATTTTAGGGGCTAATATTCACAGGAGGGCTAATTTTCCATTATTTTTCCAAAAAACAAGATTTGATAATTTCCATTTTTTCTAAAACTGATTCGCCAACATTTTATATTATAAAATTATTTCGCCTTTAAAATCACCAAAAATGTATATAAAGACTGTATAAAATTATTATAAATTTGAATATTTTTACAATAATATTATCATATATTTTATAGATTGCATATGATGGACTACGATATTTTCCAAGGTTTCTAAACTTCAAGATGAATTTCCATCCTTAAAATTTTCCCTTATTTTAATATGTTGATAGGTGGGGTGGGTGTGTTATGAAACAAACTCACAAAATAGAAAAAAAGATAAATCAATGCCTTAGAAATCAGCCTCTTCGAGGGGGCAACCTCCTTTACATTACATAAATGAACAATTCTTGGATGACACAAATGAAAAAACCTCCTTTCTATATATAGGAGCCCATGGGGTCACAATACAATCTTAGCTGACCTAAAAATAAGAATTTAAGGGAACAATAATAACAATATGGGGACTACAGGGGTACAACAATAAGAATAAGGGGGCTACACTAATAACAATAAGGGACTACACTAGTAATATAGGGCCCTAACATTCCCCTCTCCTTAAAAAATATGTTGTCCTCAATGCTTGAGTAGTTTTGGATGCTTCTATATAAACTTATCATCCTCCCATGTGGAATATTCAGTGGGTAAGTTCTTCCACTTGATGAGATACTCTGAAATCGATCAATTTCGTAGCTATCGAGTTCTTGTTTTTGTGACTACTTCAGGTTCCAATATGATTTTTCCTTCCTCGTCAAGTTCTGGAAATATTGTTTGAACTGAAAGTTTGTCACCTATAACCTTCTTTAAGCATGAAACATGGAAAATTGGGTGCACTTGGGAAGATGCAAGAAGCTCCAATTTGTATGCCATAGTACAAATATTTTGCAACACCTTGTAAGGACCATAGTACTTTGGCGATAATTTATTATCCTTCTTAGCTTGCTTGAGGGACATTTTTTTGTATGCTTGTAGTCATAAAAATACCCAGTCGCCTACATCAAAACTTCTCTCGTTGCGATGTTGATCTGCCTGTTGTTTCATTCGATTTTGTGCCAAATTTAGGTTATCCTTTAAGAGTTGGAGAACTTGTTGTTGATGCTCGATGTGATCTTCCACTGCATGAACCTTATAATTTTCTCTAAATATTATGTGATGGACGGCGGATGATATCCATAAAGTTCCATAAATGGGGTCAGTTTTGTTGCAGTGTGGAAGGAAGTATTATACCACCATTCAGCCAGAGGTAAAAAATTGACCCATTATGTTTGTTTATCATATACAAAGCAACGAAGATATCCTTTCAAACATTTGTTCACTATGTCAGTTTTCCCATCGGATTGAGGTTGATAAGATGAGCTATGAGCTAGTTGAGCACCCAAACAAGAAAATAATTCTGTCCAAAAAATTCCAGTAAAAATGGGATCTCTATTGCTTACAATAATCTTTCGGTTTCCATGTAGCTTTTTAATTGTTTCCATAAATGCAGTAGAAATTGTACTCGCTTTCAATGGATGAGATGACACACAAAAGTGTGCATACTTGGTAAGCCTATCAACTACCACCATGATGACCTTCTTTCCTTCGGACTTAGGTAAACATGTGATCAAATCCATTGAAACCTCCTCCCAACATTGATTTGGAATGGATAAAGGTTGTATCAGACCCAGGATCTTAATTGTCTCAAATTTATTTTGCTGGAAAAACAAAAATTCCACCATAAACTTTTGAATATCAGATTTAAGGCCATCCCAAAAAATTATTTCTTCACCATGTGGTAAGTTTTTAAAAATCCAAAGTTTCCTCCTAAGGGAGAGGTGTGCAATTCCAAAATAATATTTTTTTTTAGTTGGGAATTCTTACAAATATATAAGTGATCTTTGTACCATAAGGAATAATTTTTCCAACTAAATGTATCAAATGTACTAGGATCTTGCTGCAACTTTTGAATGAGTTTCCATACTTCTTCGTCATTCTTCCATTCCTCCCTTGCTTCGGTTATCCAATCTGGTTGGATAATATAAATGGCACAAAACAATGCTTCCACATCCTCATCCTTTCTTAAGAGTGCATTTGCAACAGCATTTAGCTTCCCTTTTTTGTAGATGATTTCAAATTCATAACCCACATCTTTGCGACCCTTTTTTTTTCTCTTCTAAAGATATTCTTTGTTCCAAAAAGTATTTAAGACTATCGTGATCATTTTTTACCTTGAAATTTCCTCCCATTAAGTAAGGTTGCCATTTATTTAGTGCATTTAGTATTGCCAACATTTCCTTATCATAAATAGATTTCTATAAATACTTTCCTTTGATTGGATGGATTTCAAAAGAAATGGGTCTTCCTTCTTGCATTAAAACAACACCAATTCCATTTCCTGAGGCATAACATTCCACAATAAAGGTTTTTGTGAAATATGGCGTAGCTAAGACTGTTGCTTGGCACATTGCCTCTTTAAGATGTTCAAAGGCCTTAGTTTCTTCAGGATTCCATGAAATGAATCTTTCTTCAATAATGTTGTTAGAGGTGTTCCTATTTTCCCATAATTCTTAACAAACTTGTGATAATATTCTGTTAACCCAAGAAATCCTCACAACTTCTTTATGGTTGTGGGGACTTTCCATTCCTTAATGGCTTTAATTTTGTTAGGGTCTACCTCAACACCCTCCTGAGATACAATATGACCCAGATATTCCACCTCTTATACTCTAAAGAAACATTCGGAGGTTTTTGCATATAAGTGTTTCTCCTTCAATAGTTTGAGCACCCTGTCAACATGTTGAACATGATCCTTGCAAGACCTATTGTAGATTAGTATATCATCAAAAAATACTAGCACAAATTTTCTAAGGAAGGGTTTTAAAATGGAATTCATCAACCCTTAAAATTTAGAAGGTGCATTGGTAAGGCCAAAAGGCATGACCAAAAATTCATAATGACCCTCATGAGTTTGAAATGTTTTTTTCAGAATGTCTTCAAACTTCATTCGAATTTCATGATATCCTGAATGGAGATCCAACTTGGTGAAATAAATTGCTCCATGTAATTCATCCAATAATTCATCAATCACAGGAATGGGAAATTTATCTTTAATAGTGACCTTATTGAACTCCCTATAATCCAGACACGTGCCACATGATCCATCCTTCTTGTGCACCAATACTACTAGAGCAGAGAAATAACTTTGACTAGGTTGAATTATACTAGCCTCTAGCATTTTTGCAATCATACGTTCAATTGCGCTCTTTTGGAAATAAGGATATTTGTAAGGCCTGATTTTTGGAGGAACACTTCTTGGAACAAAATTAATAGCATGATCATGATCACGAATAGGTGGGAGTCCTTTAGGATTTTCAAACACCTTGGAATGATTGTCCAAGACTTTTTGGAGATCTAGAGAAATAGACGATTTTGATGTTGAAACTTCTGGTGAGCATAATTGTACAATGACGCCTCAATTTTCTTTCTTCATAAGATTTTTCATCAAATTAGAGATTATTATCTTTCCTATATTTCCTATGATACCCCGTAATTCAACTTCATTTCCTTCCAAAAAAAAATTCCAGAAAAATTCTTGAAAATTAAAATCTGTTGTCCCCAAATATTGTAACCATTGTACTCCTAGTACAACATCAACACCACCCATTAGAATGGAAAGAATTGGACAATTCAATACATATTCCCCCATGGTTAGCTTGATATTATGCCACTTTCCAGAGAAATTTAGAGTTCCTCCATTTTCCACCATCACTTGACACTCTGATGTTGGCTATAGGAAGCAATTCAATTCCTTAGCTACCTTACAATGAACAAAATTATGGGTACTACCTGAATCAATAAGCACTATTACTTTTTTCTTATTGATATGTCCTTCTATCTTGAGAGTTTGAGGAGTGGTAATTCCTGCCAATGCATTACAGGATATGCTTGGATTCATTTCTTCTTCCTCTAGGGTTGGTTCCTGGTGTATATCCTCCTCTTTTGAAGTTTCTTGGTCCTTTTCTTCCTCCTCTTCACAATCTATGTAAAATAATTCTTCTCGGCACACTTATGACCTTTAGTGTATTTGCTATCAAAACTATAACAAATCATTTTTGCTATTTTTTCTTCCAATTTTTGTGGTGTCAACCTTTTAGGCTGTGGAAGTCTAGGAGTAGCAACACTTCCATCTTTATAGTTGTGAGTGGTAGGCTTCCTTGTCGCCATAATTTTGCTTTCAATTTTTCTTGCCAACCTAAATGCCTTCTCCAATGTATCAGGGTCCCAAAGCTGAACCTCGTGTTGGATGTTATCCTTTAGAGTCCTTATGAAGACATCAATCCTATGTTCCTCTGGAATATTATTTACCCTTATATTCAATTTTTGTAAGTCCTCAATGTGCTCCATCATTGAACCCTTTTGTTTGAGATTTATCAATTGGATAAAGAAGGTGTTGTTCTTTGTATCCTCATAATGTGCTATCATTTCCTCCATAAAAATTGACCAAGTGACCAATGGTTTACGAGAATAAATCCATTGATACCATACAAATTGATTTTGTTCTAAATATAAAGTTTCAATGCGTACCTTTTATGTGTTTTCTGTATTATGGAGCTCAAAGTATTGCTCCATTTGTAGTATCTAAGTTATCCGATCCTTGTCATAAAACTTCCTCATATCTATCTTTGGAATATGGTGGGTCTTAAATCCAGCATTAGACTCTATGAAATCAGGATTAACATTTATTTTGTTCTCATCATGAGTTTCCTCTACTACCTTTTCGCCATTAGGAAGCTTTTCTTGTAGAAACTTTTCCAAACCTTCCTTCAAACCTTCCACGGATTTCTTAAAATATTCTATACCATCCATCATATCTTCCATGCCATCCATCTTAGCCTCCATGCCATATATCTTAGCTTCCATGCCATTCTTCAAACCATCCATCTTAGCTTCTACACCTTTCTTCAAACCATCCATCTTATCTTCTATGTCATTCGTCAAACCATCCATCTTATATTCCATGCCTTTCTTCAAACCATCCATATTAGCTTCCATACCTTTCTTCAAAAATTCCATTTCATTTTTTGTTACTCTTTGAAAGAGCGAAATTTGTTGCACTTGTTCTTGTAATTTTAATATATCATGTTGCACTTCTTCCTCTTCATGAGTCATAATACATCCTGCTGAGGGCTTAATGGGTGTTGAATTTTTTTTAGGGGGGATTTTGGAACCCAATACTGATATCTATGCTTCAATGTGCTCTTGGAATCACTTCAAACTGATTTTTCAAACAAGACTTATGCAATTTTTTAAAAAAATAAACATATTTTTCTTGCTTTTGAGGAGCTCGATATTGAAACTGATGTATCTCTGTAATTTCGTATCCCTGAGTTTTTATCTTTGGTCCTTTAGTATTCCTCTGAATTTTGTTTCCAATGCCACAAATTAGACCTGATTTGGATTCTTTAAGACAAAATTACGCCCAAACTCCCACAATGACCTACTTATCGAATAGTTTAGTAGAGCGAACTTATATGGCATGCCACGTGTTACTGTTTCCTCCTATCTCTATGAAATTGATACATAAGAAAACAAAGTCCTTTAATTTTAGCCACTTTTTACAAAATTCCAATCCGATGCTCAAAGAGAGAGTTGTGATGATTTTCCCAAGGTCACCTCTTTGAGTTGAAATTCAGGATCCTGCAAAAAACCTAACTGCCACAGCTCATATATCTGAAAATATTATGAACCAAGATCTGAAATTTATACACGATGTTCCTAGAGATTTCTTCACAAATGGGTTTTTTTTTATGTTTTGAACCTTCGTAGAAAAAAATTTATAGTGAAAATGCCACGATGACCTGTTTGAAGCAGCGAAACCCTAGAATCCAAAGCTCTCATACCAAATGTTATGAAACCAGCTCACAAAATTTAAGAAAATATAGATCAACACCTTAGAAATTAGCATCTTCGAGGGGGAAACCTCCTTTACATTACATAAATGTAATATTCCCAAATGGGGAATGTAGCAATACAAGACAGTTATGCAGGAAAATAACACAGTTCATCTAAAGCATAGCAGGAGGCCAATATGGAGACTCTTTATTTACATTTATAACAGTAAAAGATATGCATAATATGGCCCATATGATGTACAATAGGAAATAGAAGTCTCCAATGGAAGAAAATCCTCAAAAATATGTGTTGCAATCACATATATAGACTGAAAAATGCTTGACAACGTTATTTTATTAAGCTACAACAACTGTTGATTACACTTCAGATCTATAGAAAATCAATATATGAAAATTTAGATCTGTAATAGATCCATACACTATATAATCTCTTCCTCAAATTCCCCTTGGGGTTTTCAGCAAAAGATCATGTACAAGGAGTAGATCTGAGATCTAAATCTACAGATTTGCAAAAATATTCAGATATTCAGGAGTATTCAAATCTGATCTAATATATACAATATAATGATCCTCTTCAATGGATCTCAAAGGTGAAGGGCAGATCCCCAACACATGAAAATCACTCCTCCAAAAAGTTGTGCCAAAAGTCCCTGCAACAGCACCTACAGAAAATGCAGATATAGAAGTAAAAATACGATGTAGGGTTTAGATAATATTTGGCCACATGCCAAGATCTGAAATTGATGCTCCAATGATCCAATACTCTCTTGCCAATGGGATAGAAGACTTCCCCATGGAAAAGGAGCACTAGAATGGTCTAGATCTGAGTAGATCTAGCCTCCACTTGTTGTAGCTTTCAAAGACAACCAAACCCTCAACAGGATCTGCGTTGTAATTGGAAGAAGAAGCTTGGCCTTAAGCTAGATAGTGGACAATGCAATACAAGACTCTCCCAAGAGCTACTTAATGGGAAGAGGTGGGATTCCCGATCATGAACACCCAATCCTAAACAACATTTTCAATCTAGGCTAAACAGCCAAAGAAAGTTGTATGTCTAAACATAAAATATAATCAAAAAATACAATATCATCAACAACCTTTTCATGCTACCATCCCCTTCCTTAGATATATTAAGATCTTGTAAACCCTAAACCACCTTCAATGAAATAGCTTCTTTCGCACAAGCCATCTCCATCTAAAACTGCATTGTGCCTCATTGATGGCCACTCCTCCAAGACAACGTTGTAGATTTGGTCATGGTTGACCCAGTCAAAACATTTAGCCCCTTTCACACCTAAGGGTGATTGCTTACATAGACAAGATTTAGCCTTTTTCACATTTGGCATTGATTTATTTACTGTTTAGGAGTTTTATGAACCTCCTTTACACTTTTATTCATGAAAGAGAAAAATAAAATAAAAAATGAATATTCCCATTAGCTTAGGACTAATTTGGAATATTACAGTCCTCCCCTCCCAAATGTTGCTTGTCCTCAAGCAACTAATAAGGTGAGTGTTGCAACTCTTATCCTCCTCCATTGGTTACATCATCATATGATAAGCTCTCTCCATAAGCCAAGTATTCACCAATCCATCCCTCCATGAATTGTTCCTCCAAAGTTCTTATGAGATGTAAATAGTGCATCCCATAAGGAGACAATATCTCAAATGAAACAAACATGGCTTGCCCAATTTCCTCCCTGAAACATGCAGCATAAGGTACATGGAGAACCTCCATCCCATAGGGCACATACATACCTCCCATCCTCCCTCCATACATTCCCATAAAAATCACAAGTACATCATCAATGTATGGGAGCAAAACAATATACATACAAACAGAAATTTGTGCATATGGAGGTGGGTCATAGTCCCACATGTGGAACCAGCACAATGCATATCCTGCTTGCATCAAATCTAGATGTGGTAAGTGGTTTCCCCACCACTTACTTGATGCCCATGTTATCTCACTATGGCCGAAAGTGTAAGATATATTTGGTGCCTTAGGAATGCACCCATCATGAAATAAAATCTCCCTTTGTTGATCAAGGGAGTGGCCAAGTTAAGAAATTTGTGTGGCCCAATGTTGGCCATGAAGTTCATAAGATACAATACTCCTACTTGGAGTCATGGCCTGCATAAACACGGTGAAAGAATGCATACAATCAAAAAATCAAACATGTTTTACATGAGCATGTCCTTCACCAACAGCCCTCCTCATACAAATGGAGTGGTGCATAGATCTAACTCCTCTCTCAAAAGAGAGAAGAGATGGTTGGAATAATTCTTTCATAGAGTCATTTTGATGCCCCAACTCGACAAGGTTCATGCATTCTTGAAAACGCTGATGTAGTTCTCCTTCTAATCCTTCCCAATCAAAGCTCCTCATTATGATGTTGTAGATCTTCATGGAACATATGTGGCTGAAACAAAACTCTTCATAAGCTCTTTGTAGCAACTTCTTCTTGAGCTTGGAGGCTCTTAACAATAATATCCTACCATGATGATAGATGACTCCTCCTTTGACTAAATAGCCCTCTTCATGTAGTTGGTCATCAAGTATCATACAAGTGTAAAGATCCTTGGAATAATCCACCAACAGTTGGGATTTCCAATATGGATCTAAACTGCCCAACAATGATAGCACTGATGATACATCAATAGAAATTTCTATCATGTTTCTTCTCTCCTCCTTTACATCTCCCATGCGAAAGGTATATGTTGGAAGGCCATTCCTTCCATTCTTCTCCTCCCACGGCGCAGAATCATAAATGAGAGTGGGTGATCATGATAAGGGAAGAAGATCTCCCTCCTCCTTGTGCCTACCCAAGCCTCCCAGCATTGTATCATTGTCTTCCAGTGCTCCCATCCCTCCTGGATCTGAATTTGGAGCATCATGTGGTGAGATATCTCCCACAAAAACTGAATCAAATGACCTCCCAGGTGGTTTTCCACTAGATAAGAGTGTCCCATTCAGCAATCTCATGAGCATGATAGATGGGACTGTAAGGTCCTTACTTCCACTATGAAAATCCATCTCTGTTCTTTGTGTGGAAGTGGTATGTGAGGGATATGTATGCATGCATTTGATCATTTGGGTTTCACCACTCTTCTTGTCCACCCATTCCATTTACAAAGCCTCCCAATTAATGGTGACTTTCCCCAATGTAATCAGCCATTGAACACCCAAAATCACATTGGTGACAGGTATGTCAACCACAAAAAAGTGATCAAACAATGTATAAGTTCCCATGGTGACTGAAAGTGATGGGACATAATGCATGCATTGCATTTTTCTATCTCCTGGGACCAAAACAGAGAATCCCTCAAAAGTATCAGTGGGTATTGCCCTCCTCTGCACTAGATGGGCATCAATGAAATTATGAGTTACCCCACTATCAATCAAAATAGAGACCTTCTGATTCAAGATGGAACCTTGAACTCTTAAGGTCAAGTACTTATGTACTCCTCTCAAATATGCAAGAGCCCCTCCAATAGGAGAAAATGCTCCATCCTATTGTATGGTACAACAACCCTCCCCATTTCAAATTTTTAAAACTTCATTTAGAAATAGGTCCCCTTTCTTTCTTTTTAGATAGGAATAAAAGACTTAGAGGAAATCTTATCATTTTTAATAAAAATAAAAGTTTTATTGTTAAAAGGGCATATATTGCATAGCAAGTGTTGATATACAAATGCAACATTGAGAAAATTTCTGATACGATGAAACATAAAGAATTTATCACATTAACATAATTATTAAAAAGTATTCAAATGGAACAAAGTCTGATGTGATAAAGTAATCGCAATCACAAATCGCAGATATCTTTAAGTTATATATTTGTTTTATAAAAACTATGATGTGATTGAACCAATCGCAATAGAAATTCGCAAAATTGTTAAACTGTCACATTTGTTATGAAAATCTCCGATGTGATGAGATTAATCGCAATAGCATTTAAGAAAAGCAATATAATATGCGCTTGTTTCATAAACTCTGATGCGATGGACCTCATCGAAAATCGCAAATCGGAAATTATCATTTGTAATTCATTCCTTTTGAAAAGAGTCGATGCGATACACCATCATCGCAATCGAAAATCAGTGGAAATTATGAAATCTTATTTGTCGTTCCTCTTGAAAATCTCAGATGCGATTAACACTTAATATTTATATTTTACATTTCACATATATTATTTATTCATCGCAATCGCATGATTCAAAGGGAAAGTTCTATGTTTTCATTTCAAAAGCCGTCGATATTCGATTGTACCCTTATTATTAATAGAAAATCAAAATAATGATGGTTATTTATTATATTTCAAATACGTTGAGTGTGACTTCTTAAGAGAGCATTTAAGTTTAAAATACGGAGTTATAAATGAAAAATCAGTGAATAGATCTTTCATATAGTTGTTCTCTTTATTCTCTTTTTACCACCTCTGAAAGATTTTTCTTCATCGCAGAACAACAGAACTTCCAATCCTTTCATTCGTCAATCAAGAGAAACAATACCAAACAATGAAATGTCTAAGAGATCGAGGAAATCAAAGACCATTGTCGCTGTGAAGACCCCTATTTTCACCATGGTACCTAAAGAGAAACCAGCCAGAATTAAGCTGGTTATAGAGACGTTGTGCCAAGCTCTTGGAAAACTCTCTTGGGAAGAGGTATATAACCTCATTGAAAAGGAAAATCCTAAGGTCACTGAGGCGAAGGCGTCTGTTCCTGACGAAGATGACTCAGAGTCTGATTCAGAAATTTATCTTCAAGCACTTGCGAATTCATTCCTGCACCGAATTGCAGCTCGAGCAAACATTTTTCCTTACTATGATGTAATTCGATGGGTAATTGACAATGTGACTATCAAAGACAGGATGTTTATTTCGGCTACTTGGACAACATTTGGGTCATTTAAAGAAGAGGACATTAAAGCAATGTACCACCTTCTGGACCCATAATCAATCTACAACAAATCCTTCATCAAGGACTTTGCTGCAAATAATGAAAATCAATCGAAGCCAATCAGAGAGTGGAGAAGAGCTCCATAGAAACACAAAATTGAGGCATCAGGTATGTACTCTGTGGAATCTCTTTCGCCTCCATACTGTTATGCCGCCACAATGATGTGCCGACTATTCAGGAATGATAATTCATCTAGGTTTTCAATACAAATGGTGCCTTTAATTCATTCTACTATAAATTCCGAAATCATGGACTGGGCTGTCATTCTTTCAGATAAGATAGCCAATAGGATTCTCAAATATAGAAAGGACAAGGACACTGGAAACACAACCCCATTCTACTTTTGTGCCTATATTCTAGATGCCCTATGTTTTAATTCTGAATTTCCCATGTTAGGATGGAAATGGACCCCCAAAGTTCTTGCTCCTATTCATATATATCATAAATTATTGTGGAAAGTTCATTTTAAAAAGCATGTTTATAGGATTTTTCATGGTTTCCTCATCCCTGTTTATCAAACCATTTTTAACCGATTCCCTCCCAGGCTTTCTGAAAAAGCCAAAATTGATATATCCTTGATTGGGGACTGGTTCAGGGAAGAAAAATTTACTTATATTAGAGTCTTCGAAAGCATTGTAGAACCCCATATTTTGCCTCTATATGTTCCCGATAAACTATTATCACAAGAGATTTCCTATCAGTTAATAGTAGAAGGCATGTCCAGGTCTTTGAAGAATAATAAAAAGTTGATGTGGCCTTCTTTTCCCTTCCATTGTGGAGATTATACTCTTAACAATTTTACACATGCTGAGAAGGAGGTTATCAAGATAAGAGATCTTAAATTCTCTAGAGCCCTAGGAAGGCAATATGACCCAAAGAAGGTGGCTTTTGATTTCACCACTTCAGTTTCAAACGCTCAGTTTGAGCATGAACCAAATGAGTTTGATGATTTTTTTGTTTCTGTTGATAATATGTCCCAAGTTTATGACTTAGCCAAGTCTAAATTTCAGACTGAACAGATGAATAAATTCATATTATTTAGAAGCCAGATACTTCTCAAAGCTCCTCTAGATCAATTAATAATTCTTGTGCAAGAATTTGAAACATAGCAAAAGGAAAAGGAGGATACATCTAACAAAGAAGCTAAAGAAACATCTACTAGCAGGGTCAATGAACAGATACAAAAAGAAGTCACAGGAACTAAGCCTGTTGTGGAGAAAGAGAACATTAGTGATAAACCCAATGTACATGTTGATCAGCAATCTTCAGCTCAGACAGGAAAGGAAAGCACAGGTACTGAGATCAATGTGCATACTGAAAAAGGAGATACATGCAGTAAGGCTGTTGTACAAGAAATCAAAGGAGATATGAGCAATAATCCAGATACTCAAATTGGAAGAGAAGAAGCTACAGAAAAAGTAGTGGAATCTGCTGAACTTATAGTTTCTTCCCATTTGCTGAGCCACTATGAGCAATTTGCTCAGCAAATAGGACAACAGAATAATCCCCAAGTTAATGTTCTGGAAGATCAAGTTATGGAAGTTGTTCCTGAACATCCCATAGGTGAAATTATGTTGAAAGTAGAAGAAATTCCTCCTCAGGATGTATTTTACAGTCCCAAGCATAGGGTTGTTGTTAGAAAGCAGAGGAAGAGGAGAAGAACTGACCAGGACCCACTTTCAACATCACAAGTGGAATTCATGAATATTGTTTATAAAGATGTTGAGGTGAATCCTTCTAAGGATCTCACCAAATTATCTCAATATGTAGGTGCCTATAGTGCTGCAACTATAGATAAAGCTTCTAAAGTCTCCCAGTTGATGAAACAAAAAGACTTACAGATAGCTATGCTGGAAGAACAGGCCACAGAAAATCAGTAAAAGCTTGTTCAGTTACAAAAACAATTGCAAGATAAAGATCTCATATCTAAATAGTTGGAAGAGCATATTAGCATTGAGAAGAAGAGGATTGATGAACAAGCCTTGAACAAACATCAGCAGTTGAGTCAAGAGGTAGAAAAGTTACAAAATCTTTTGCAAAATGAGAAAAATGTAAGGATTGAACAAGAAAAAATATTCCAATCAGCATTGGATAAGTTCAAGGATTACCATAAATTGAATCAATTCAAAACTAAAGCTCTAGAAACAAACAAACTGCTATCTGAGCAGTTAAATGAATTTGGTCTAAAGTTAGCACAAGTTGAGCCCTTGTGCGAAATAACATCATCCTTGATAGATGAATCAGTCACTCTCAGGAAAGAAATTGATGATGTTGATGAAAAAATTTCTGAATTCCTTTCATGGCAGGACACAGAGCAGGGCAGAAAAACTAATCTTCCCAGAATTGAGGAAAGACATAAAGAAATTTTATTTGCAGAATGGGAACAACGGCTGATGAAACCAGAAAGCGCCATATCAAGAGCTAAACATATAATGAATAATATAACATAGTTGGTTCATGACAGCTTGTACGCCACTAATTTGATCTCAGATTCTACTCCAGGCAAGTTACCAAAAGTAAAAGAGGTTGATTCCAGGTGGAAGGAAGAGATAATCAATAAGAATCAACATATTGGAAAACTTCAAGGAATTTCATGGGATATTATGTGGACTTATCTAATCAAGCCACATAGTCAACAAATGGCCATCAAATTTCTTTCAAGTGCTATTAATTGTATCATTCTTGAGTTCTCCGATGCTACATATACTGGGTAGTTGCATTCAAAAATGATTCATCCAGTGGAAATTAAAGATATGCTCAAAATCTGCCATCTGGGCACATTAAACGTAGGAGATAATCAATGAATCGGTTCTACCTCAATATCGCAATGATGTTTTAATATTTCCAATGATAGATTGTAGCGGTAGTTTTAGTTATTTTGTTTTATTTTAAATTTCTTATTTAAACCCCTTTCATGCATTTAGAAAGGGGTCATGAATTTGTAATATTTTGAATTGGATGTTACATTTTTGTACTCCATTGACTCTTATATTTTTATAAAGGATCACATCTAGTGGTTTTATGGAAAATTAACTTTAAGAACTGCATTTCTGTATCTTGGATCCTGTTTTACATTGAAGTGCTAGATTTGGATATTGAATTTCATCGGGAAAAGTATCAAGATGGATATGGTATTTCTATCTATTCACTGCTAATTTTCTTATGTTATGAAATATTCTCTTTAAAAATTGCTATCATTTATATGTACTTGTTTTACAATATTTCTTTATACATATCATTTCTGAGTGTATAGAACTATTTCATCTTTCATAGCATATATAAATGATATATTAAATGATGAATATAATGTGTTATTATAGTTTTGTTTAATTTCTTAAACAGAGTTATCATTATTTTCTGCTGCATATTTCAGTTAACTAATAATACATTTTCATGGTTATTGATTTAATTGAAACAATCTTAAAGTTATATTCATATTTGATACTCAAGGTAAGTTTTAGAATTATTTATCAATTATAGATTAAATTAGAATAGATTATTTCATTCATTTTAGTCCCATTTTCCACTCATCCAATCATTCTATTACCGACCCATTTAGTTATTAGGAAACTGGTCCTATAAATCCAGTCGGAGCCACCATACCAAATGGAAAAGGAGCTATCTTAGGGTCCCGACCGGGTGGTTATCCCCCAATGTTTGAAGCAACGATTTTCGAGGCTTCAACATTTTTGGCACTAGAAGGAGGGCCAAAGCTATGAATGGCAGAAAAATCCAAAACTGCAGGCCATTCTAAGAGCACAACACCCTCATCACCTTCAATTTCTTCTACATCATAAATCACTAGGGAAGAAATTGATAGAACTACTCAAACACCCACTACCAAAGTCTCAAACCAATCAGACAATCAACCTTCTGAGTCTCCTAAAGTTGAAGCTTTAGTTCATAAACTTCAAGGCTTCTCGTTATCATTAGAAGAGTCTGAAACATCTGAAGGTAGTGTTACATCACAATTTTTTTCTTCCAGACCTCTCACTAGATCACAAAGTGAAAAACTTGGTATTCCTCCAAAGGAATTTCCTTTACCTAGTAGAGTTAAAAAAAGAATAACCCCATCGGAAACAGAGAGTGATATTAGTTCTTCATCACAAATTCAATCATCTGTTTCCCAAGCTTCGACTCAGAAAATTACAGTTGTCTCAACATCTTCTATTCCAATATCAACTGCTCAAACAACATTTACGCAAATACCAATTGTCTCTTCTAGTACTTCAACTGTTACTAGTCAAACACTAGTTGTCACTTCTAGTTCTTAGATCATCATCACAACAATGGCACAAAGACCATGGACTAGACTTGGAGCTGTTAATATGGTTGCACCTTTACATGATTTACCAGATCATGCTGAAAAGTGGCTACCAAAATTCAGTCCTGACATGAACATACAAGCTGAAGAACACATAAATAACTTTATTCTTGTTGTAAATTTGAATGCAGTAGAACATGAAGATGTTGTAGTGAGGTTATTTCCTTATACTTTGCAAGGGGAAGCAGGATCCTAGTATTTTTCATTACCTTCAGGTTCTATTACAAGTTGGGATATTTTCCAAGAGCATTTTTTAACCAAATATGGAGATGATAGATCTATAGCTACCTCAAACAATGATCTCTCCAATTTGAAAATTGAACCTAAAGAACCCATAAAAGATTTTAATTCTCAATTCAATAAACTCTTGAATAAATCCCTACAACATCTAAGCCTAGTGAACAGGTTGGAAGTGAATGGTATATCACTGTTTTGCCTTCAAACATAGCTATTTTTGTAGATAGAGTTGCAAATCCTACTTTGGTTGAAAACATGAAAGAAGCAATTGCAGTGGAAAAAAGGATTGTTGCTTTGGATAAGAAAAATGCCATCAAAGAAAGTCAGCTTTAAATATGATTCAAAGAAGAAGACACCCAAAGATCCATATGACATGGAAGGCTTACAGAAAGTCCTCAAAACCATGTCTAATGAAATGGTTGAGATTAAAAAGCAAGTAGCAGAGAATTCTACTAAAAGACCATTCAAAAATTTCAAGAGAAATCAAACTGAATCTAAGCCTCCCAGTTCAATCTCCAATGCAGAATCAGAAGAGAAAGAAGAAGAAGATACTCCTCCAGTATCAAATGATGAAGAAGAAAGAGAGGAAATAGATGAATTACATGGAATGTGGGATTTCATTCTCCCTAATTCGAACAATGAAATAGAACCAGAATCTATGCCTGTAAGTACAAGGATAAAATCTACATCGGAACCTATTCAACCTGTTCCTAAGAAGAAAACTACAACTCCAAGTACCAAAGACAAAACTCCTGCAAAGAAAGCTTCTCCCTTACCCACTCAAAATCAGCCATCATCTTCCAATCTTCCCACATCATCATCTAAGACTCTAGTGGTATCAGATCCGATGGATTATAACATTGTTGAAGACATGAAGAAGACTAGAGTGAAAATTTCTTTACATGAACTCAGTAAAATTAAACATCAACAAAAGCTGTTATTAAAAGAATTAAATGCTACACCTATTACTCCTCTACAAAGCGGTGTAGTTGCCAAAGTAGCTAAAGGGACTGGTAAGCCACCAGACAAAGTAGATGCCACAGACACTGTTCTTATTGGAGAAAGATCAAATTCTCAGGCACCTCCGTTTTTTTTGACTTATGAAATCTACAACAAGAATTTTCATAATTGTTTAATTGATTCAGGAGCATCCTCTAATATAATGCCTACTTCAGTCTGTGAAAAATTGAATATTGAACCATAGAAGTCTGCAATTCACATTGTTCAATTGGATCGCTCTAAAGTTCAAGTTGTAGGAGAAATCAATTCAGTTACCATCATACTAGCTTCTGATCCTAGTATTGTCCAAAGAATTGATATTCTAATTGCAGATATTCCTAAATTTTATGGATTAGTCTTAACCAGGGATTGGTCTGCAAAGCTCAATGGTTATATCGCAACCGATTATTCACATATGTGGCTCCCCTACAAAAGGGAAACCAAACCAAATCAAAATCGAGCAAGAAAAACACATGATGCACATTGTAACTAAATTTGAACAACCAAACAAACCTGTAGCTTTCAACAACAATATCCTTGGAGGTTATTCTGCTGAGTCATTCCTTGGGAATTTTACTGCACCACAATCACCCTTTTCTGTAAATACTTTTGTTTCACAAATTGAAAATTTTTCGCAATCGGATTCTTCTGGAATTTTTAATATTTATGATACATCTATAGACAAACTTGTAGATAAATCTTTATTTTGGTCAGTATATTTTGATGGATCAAAATCTAGTGATGGAGCAGGAGCAGGATGCATTTTAGTAGATCCAGATGGAGAAAAAACCATGCTCTCATGTAGACTAGAATTTGAGTGCACTACTAATAATGCAGAATATGAAGCCTTGATTCAAGGGCTTTATAAAGCTATAGGGTTAAATGTTAAATACTTGAAAGTATATGGTGATTCTGAAATTATCATAAGACAAGTAATGAATACCATCCATTGTCTTTCAGGACATCTCAAACATTATCAAATCTTAGTGCAGGACCTTACTACTCAATTTTTAGCATTTAATATCTCTTCTATTCCTAGAAATAAAAATACATCAGCTGATTTGTTAGCTATTTCTGCATCCAAACTCCTCCCTACTGAAGATTGCAGTCCTGATAGATTTTCAGTAGAATTGATTTTTCGCCCATCTATTCCCAATAATATCACACACTGGAGAGTATTCTACCATGATGAAGATATATTGAATTTCTTAACTTCTACGAAATCCTATGATGAACAAATTATTGATGAAGATGATCATGATCTGCAAATTACTTCAAAAATTAATGAAATTCCTATTCCTAAATCTGTTGTTAAACTTGAGGATCTATATGATATAAAAGACAGATTCAAGAAAGTTACTAATGCTAAACTTCCAAGTTCAACTTTGAAGTTTGAATTAGTAAATATTGGCTCTGATTCTAAACCTCAGAATGTTAATCTAGGACTCAATTTAACTCCAGAAGAAAGAACTGCTTTCATCAAACTTTTAAGTAGGTATAAAAATGTCTTTGCTTGGAATTATGAGGACTTAAAAACTTATGATACTTCTGTTATTCAACATAATTCCAATGCTATCTGATGTTAAGCCTGTTCAACATAAGTTAAGAAAGATTCATCCAAATCTTGAAGATCAAAACAAAACAGAACTCAGCAAACTTTTGAAAGCCAAAATCATTTTTCCCGTTAGGAATTCTAATTGGGTTTCCAACATGGTACCTGTCAAGAAGAAGAATGGTGATATTAGAATTTGTATTTATTTTAGAAATTTAAACTAGGCATGTCAAAAGGACAATTTCCCATTGCCAACCATGGAGAAAATACTTCAAAAGGTAGCTGGTTCTGAACTCATGTCCTTCCTTGATGGATTTTCAGGCTATAACCAAATATTAGTACATCCAGATGATAGGTTGAAAACCACTTTTAGAACCAAATGGGGAACTTATGCTTATCAGAAAATTCCTTTTGGTTTAGTAAATGCAGGAGATACTTTCTAGAGAGCTATGGGTATAGAATTTAAGGGTCTAATTAATAGATCGGTTATTATCTATCTTGATGACATAACAGTATTTTCAAAAAAGAGAGCCAATCATCTACATGATCTGAAACAAATATTTGAAAGATGTAGAAGGTTTGGTATTTCCTTAAACCCAAAGAAATCCTTCTTTGCTCTCAATGAAGGAAAACCATTAGGGTTTGTTGTGTCAAAATATGGTATATATATTGACCCTGAAAGAGTGAAAGAAATTTCTGATATTTCTTTACCTCATAACAAAAAATCCATGCAGTCATTTTTAGGGAAAATCAATTTTGTAAAAAGATTCATTCCCGATTTTTCTCAAATTATTTTACATATGTAGAATATGATTAAGAAAAATGCAGTATTTAAATGGGGGTATAAAGAGAAAGAAGCCTTTGATGCAATCAAAAAGGAAATCATTAATGCACCTGCATTGAATACTCCTGATTTTTCTCAAGATTTTATTCTTTATACTTTGGCCACCGAAACATCCTATGTTGTTGTTTTAACACAACTCAATGATCAACAAATAGAAGCACCAATTTCTTTCTTTAGCTCAAACCTGCAAGGAGCTGAGCTTAATTATTCCGATGTAGAAAAAAAATTCTTTGTTGTGTTTAAATCAATAAAAAAATTTAGACATTTTCTCCTAAAGACGCATACAAAAATTACTATCCCATTCTCTTCAGTGAGGCAATTATTAATTCAAAAATAAGTAGGAGAAAAGAGAGATAATTGGGTAATATCTTGGCAAGAGTATGATATTGATATTAAACCAGCTAATATTTTTAGAGGACAAAATCTTTTGCAGATTATTAGCAGGAGCTCACAACATACCAGAAAATCAAGATCCAAATAATAATGTTCAAGTAAATCAGATAAGTGTTATAGATTCTGAATATCAGTATGCTGATCTAATCTTTTACTTGAAAAATGGGTATGCTCCTTCTAATCTCAGCTATAAGAACAAACACGCTTTAATATTGAAGGCTATTAAATATGAAATCATTGATGATGTGTTATTTAGAAATAATTATGATTCAATCTTATTAAGATGTCTTGAAAAGACTTAAGAAAAAAAGGTATTGCAGGAATTACATGATGGACCAGTAGGAGGTCATTTTGGAGATGATACCACAACTCACAAAATCATCCATGCTGGATATTATTGGCCTACCATTTTCAAAGATACACATGATTATGTGAGGAAGTGAAAAATTTTTCAAATTGCTAGTGGAAGACAAAGGAAGCCAACTTTTCCTTTGCAACTAGTAAACATTAAGCAACCATTTGAGCAATGGGGGCTTGAAATCATTGGTGAGATAGTACCTCACTCTTCCAAACAACACAAATACATCCTTATAACAATATATTACTTCACAAAATGGGTAGAAGCAATTCCTTTAAAGGTAGCCAATTCTGATGCAATTATTGATTTCATCGATCAATTCATTATTGCCAGGTTTGGTGTACCTAACGCTCTTGTCTTTGATAATGCATCTTATTTTTCTGGAAATAGTATAATGGAATTTTCAATTAAAAGAGGTTTTAAATTGAAATATTCAGCAAATTATTATCCACAAGGTGATGTTCTAGCTGAATCTACTAATAAAAATCTCATCAAAATCATTAAAAGGACCATTGATCAAAATCAAAAGAATTGACACGAGTATTTAATCCATGCATTATGGGCTGATCATATTACTCATAAAGCTTCAATAGGAACTTCACCTTTCAATTTAGTTTATGGAAAAGAAGTTGTGATACCATCCAATCTAGCTCTCCCATCATTAGCTCTAGTGCAATTCATTGAAGAAAATCCTTCCTCATCCATTTAGTTGAGATTTGATCAAATCCTTAAATTAGAAGAAGATAGACAAAAAGAAAAAAGTATTCATGAAAAACATCAATAGCTTGTAAAATCTTCTTTTGATTCAAGTTCTACTGGCTCAAAAAATTTGTCAATTGGTGATTTTGTTCTGAAATGGGATAAAGCACATGAAGAAAAGGGTAAGCATACCAAATTTCAGAAAATGTGGCTTGGACCATTTCAGATTGCCGAAAATATAGGCTCATACACATTCATACTCCAAGATTTAACAGGAAAGAGAGAATCTCTTCCTGTAAATGGGCTTGTCTTAAAGAAATTATTTTCATAAGGAGATAACCCCTTCTTACCTGTATATATTCCTTTCTACAAATTTTTTTTTTTTTGTAAATAAAGGTTGTTAATAGCCTCTAATTGAATTTTTACTATTAGAAAATGTCTTAGAAAAAATATTATAAATACTTATTTTGCGTAAATAAGAAATTTTAGGGAATGAATACAGTTTTGGATAGTTTAAAATAAAATGTTAAACTTTGAAAATATGTTCAAAACATTTGCATGATCTTTGAAACCTTGAGGAAAATGTGAATCATTATAATTTTATTGAGCAGAGAAAGGTTATCTTTAAAAGTAAAGACTTTTTCAAGCTTTAGCAAACAAAAAACTCTGAAAATTGTCATCCATTGATTCTTAAGGATACAACTATTTCACCCCATCCATTTAGGTTGTCATTTTTTAGAATGTAATTCTAGGAAATTATATGGCAATTTAAGAGATAAGAGGTCTCATTACGAGCCTGCTTACCATGATCATAAGAAGTAATAAAACTGACATTACCAACACTACATACCAAAACAGGGTAATGGCTTATAAATGTAAGACAAGGGATCTCATCATGAGCCAGCTTGTTCAGTTTAATTACAACTAGTGAATGGAATTGTTATTAACTCGCTACCAAACCAGAACAATGGCTCTTAATCTTTAAAAAAAAAAAAAAGGACAAAAAATATTAAATAATATGTCTTATGAATTTATTTTTAAAGTGTCATAATCTTAGTTGGATGGGACAATGAAATGGTTAATGGTTAAAAGGTAACCCTGTCGAGACTATGAACGTTTGCAGGCAGTAGAGGTAATGCCTATGACAATAGAGTATATCACAAAAACTAAACTTGGAAAGGCCCCTTACTTCATTATTATCAACCAATCAAAGCTTGAGAAAACCAAAAAAAAATGTAGTTATCTTTGAGGAATTAGAAAGAAATTGTAAGTGATTTTTTATTCTTTTTCAGAGTTAGATTTTATTTAAAATTTCTCTAAGATAGTTTTCATTATCTTCAAAAAAATTTACTTACTAGAAATATAGTATTCATTTTATTTTTTAGAGATAACTGTTTCTTCCAGTGAATCGCCAATTGTTGTACGGTACAACAACCCTCCCCATTTCAAATTTTTTAAACTTCATGTAGAAATAGGTCCCCTTTCTTTCTTTTTAGATAGGAATAAAAGACTTAGAGGAAATCTTATAATTTTGAATAAAAATAAAAGGTCTATTGTTAAAAGGGCATATATTGCATAGCAAGTGTTTATATACAAATGCAACATTGAGAAAATTTCCGATCCGATGAAACATAAAGACTTTATCACATTAACATAATTATTAAAAAGTATTCAAATGGAACAAAGTCTGATGTGATAAAGTAATCACAATCGCAAATCGCAGATATCTTTAAGTTGTATATTTGTTTTATAAAAACTCCGATGCGATTGAACCAATCGCAATCACAATTCGTAGAAGTGTTAAACTGTCACATTTGTTCTGAAAATCTCTGATGCAATGTGATTAATTGCAATAGCATTTAAGAAAGGCAATATAATATGTGCTTTTTTCATAAACTCCGATGCGATGGACCCCATCGCAAATCGCAAATCGGCAATTATCATTTCCAATTCATTTCTTTTGAAACGAGCCGATGGGATACACCATCATCGCAATCGAAAATCGGCGGAAATTATGAAATCTTATTTTTCGTCCCTCTTGAAAATCTCCGATGTGATTAACACTTAATCTTTATATTTTAAATTGTGCATATATTATTTATTCATTGCAATCGCATGATTCAAAGGGAATGTTTTATGTTTTCATTTCAAAAGCCACTGATATTCGATTGTACCCTTATTATTAATAGAAAATCAAAATAGTGATGGTTATTGATTCTATTTCAAATAAGTTGAGTGTGACTTCTTAAGAGAGCATTTAAGTTTAAAATACGGAGTTATAAATGAAAAATAAATGAATAGATCTTTCATATAGATGTTCTCTTTATTCTCTTTTTACCACCTCTGAAAGATTTTTCTTCATTGCAGAACAACAGAACTTCCAATCCTTTCATTCGCCGAGCAAGAGAAACGATACCAGACAAAAAAATGTCTAAGAGATCGAGGAAAGAAAAGACCATTATCACTGTGAAGACCCCTATTTTCACCATGGTACCTAAAGAGAATACAACCAGAATTAAGCTGGTTACAGACACGTTGTGCCAAGCTCTTGGAAAACTCTCTTGGGAAGAGGTATATAACCTCATTGAAAAGGAAAATCCTAAGGTCACTGAGGCAAAGGCATATGTTCCTGACGAATATGACTCAAATTCTGATCTAGAAACTTCTCTTCAAGCACTTGCGAATTCATTCCTGCACCAAATTGCAGCTCAAGCAAACATTTTTCCTTACTATGATGTAATTCGATGGATAATTGACAATGTGACTATCAGAGATAGGGCGTTTATTTCGGCTGTTGGGACAAAATTTGGGTCATTTAAAGCAGAGGAAATTAAAACAATGTACCACCTTCTAGACCCGCAGAAAATCTACAACAAATCCTTCATCAAGGACTTTGCTACAAATAATGAAAATCAATCAGAGCGAATCAGAGAGTGGATAAGAGCTCCAGAGAAACACAAAACTGAGGCATCAGGTATGTACTCTGTGGAATCTCTTTTGCCTCCATACTGTTATGCCACCGCAATGATGTGCCGACTGTTCGGGAATGACAATTCAGCTAGGTTTTCGATACAAATGGTGTCTTTAATTCATTTTGCTATAAATTTTGAAATCATGGACTGGGTTGTCAATCTTTTAGATAAGATAGCCAATAGGATTCTTGAATATAGAAAGGAAAAGGACACTGTAAACACAACCCCATTCTACTTTTGTGCCTATATTTTATATGCCCTATGTTTTAATTCTGAATTTCCCATGTTAGGATGGAAATGGACCCCCAAAGATCCTGCTCCTATTCATATATATCATAAATTATTGTGAAAAGTTCATTTTAAAAAGCATGTTTATAGGATTTTTCATTTTTTCCTCATCCCTGTTTATCAAACCATTTTTAACCGATTCCCTCCCAGGCTTTCTGAAAAGCCAAAATTGATATATCCTTGATTGAGGACTAGTTCGGGGAAGAAAATTTTACTTATATCAAAGTCTTCGGGAGCATTGTAGAACCCCATATTTTGCCTCTATATGTTCCCGATAAACTATTAGCACAAGAGATTTCCTATCAGTTAACAGTAGAAGGCATGTCCAGGTCTTTGAAGAATAATAAAAAGTTGATATGGCCTTCTTTTCCCTTCCATTATGGAGATTATACTCTTAACAATTTTACACATGCTAAGAAGGAGGTTATCAAGATAAGAGATCTTAAATTCTCTATAGTCCCAGGAAGGCAATATGACCCAAAGAAGGTGGCTTTTTATTTCACCACTTTAGTTTCAATCGCTCGGTTTGAGCATGAACCAGATGAGTTTGATGATTTGTTTGTTTCTGCTGATAATATGTCCCAATTTTATGACTTAACCAAGTCTAAATTTTAGACTGAACAGATGAATAAATTCATGTTACTTAGAAGCCAGAGACTTCTCAAAGCTCCTCTAGATCAATTAATAATTCCTATGAAAGAATCTGAAACACAGCAAAAGGAAAAGGAGGATACATCTGACAAAGTAGCTAAAGAAACATCTACCAGCAGGGTCAATGAACAGATATAGAAAGAAGTCACAGGAACTAAGCCTGTTGTGGAGAAAGAGAACAGTAGTGATAAACCCAATGTACATTTTTATCAGCAATCTTCAGCTCAAACAGGAAAGTAAAGCACAGGTATTGATATCAATGTGCATACTGAAAAAGGAGATACAGGCAGTAAGGCTATTGTACAAGAAATCAAAGGAGATATGAGCAATAATCCAGATACTCAACTTGGAAGAGAATAAGCTACTGAAAAAGTAGTGGAATCTATTGAACTTGTAGTTTCTTCCCATTAGCTAAGCCAATATGAGAAATTTGCTCAGCAAATAGGACAACAGAATAATCCCCAAGTTAATGTTCTGGGAGATCAAGATATGGAAGTTATTCCTGAACATCCCACAGGTGAAATTATGTTGAAAGTAGAAGAAATTCCTCCTCTGGATGTATTTTATAGTCCCAAGCATAGGGCTGGTGTTAGAAAGTATAGGAAGAGGAGAAGAACTGACCAAGACCCACTTTCAACATCACAAGTGGAATTCATGAATATTGTTTATAAAAATGCTGAGGTGAATCCTTCTAAGGATCTCACCAAATTATCTCAATATGCAGGTGCCTATAGTGCTGCAACTATAGATAAAGCTTCTGAAGTCTCCTAGTTGATGAAAAAAAATACTTACAGATAGCTATGTTGGAAGAACATGCCACAGAAAATCAGCAAAAGCTTGTTCAGTTAGAAAAACAATTGCAAGATAAAGAGCTCAGATCTAAACAGTTGGAAGAGCAGCTTAGCATTGAGAAGAAGAAGATTGATGAACAAGCCTTGAACAAACATCAACAATTGAGTCAAGAGGTAGAAAAGTTACAAAATCTTCTGCAAAATGAGAAAAATGTAAGGATTGAATGAGAGAAAATATTCCAATCAGCATTGGATAGGTTCAAGGATTACCCTAAATTGGATCAATTCAAAACTGAAGCTCTAGAAACAAACAAACTGCTATCTCAGTAGTTAAACAAATTTGGTCTAAAGTTAGCACAAGTTGAGCCCTTGTGAGAAATAACATCATCCTTGATAGATGAATCAGTCACTCTCAGGCAAGAAATTGATGATGTTGATGAAAACATTTCTGAATTCCTTTCATGGCAGGACACAGAGCAAGGCAGAAAAGCTAATATTCCTAGAATTGAGGAAAGACACAAAAAAAATTTATTTGTAAAATGGGAATAGCAGCTGATGAAATCAGAAAGAGCCATATCAAGAGCTAAAGGTATAATGAATAATATAACACAGTTGGTTAATGACAGCTTGTACACCACTAATTTGATCTAAGATTGTACTCCAGGCAAGTTACCAAAAGTAAAAGAGGTTGATTCCAGGTGGAAGGAAGAGATAATCAATAAGAATCAACAGATTGTCAAACTTCAAGGAATTTCATGGGATATTATGTGGACTTATCTAATCAAGCCACATAGTCAACAAATGGCCATCAAATTTCTTTCAAGTGCTATTAATTGTATCATTCCTGAGTTCTCTGATGCTACGCATACTGGGCAGTTGCATTCAAAAATGAGTCATCCAACGGAAATTAAAGATATGCTTAAAATATGTCGTCTGGGCACATTAAACACAAGAGATATTCAATGAATCGGTTCTACCTCAATATCGCAATGATGTTTTAAGATTTCCAATGATAGATTGTAGTAGTAGTTTTAGTTATTTTGTTTTATTTTAAAGTTCCTATTTAAACCCCTTTCATGCATTTAGAAAGGGGTCCTGAATTTGTAATATTTTGACTTAGATGTTACATTTTTGTTCTCCATTGACTCTTATATTTTTATAAAGGATCACATCTGGTGGTTTTATGGAAAATTGTCTTTAAGAATTGCATTTTTGTATCTTGGAGCCTGTTTTACATTTAAGTGTTGGATTTGGATATTGAATTTCATCGGGAAAAGCATCAAAATGGATATGGTATTTCTATCTATTCACAGCTAATTTTCTTATGTTATGAAATATTCTCTTTAAAAATCGCTATCATTTATATGTACTCGTTTTACAATATTTGTTTATACATATTATTTATGAGTGTATAGAAGTATTTCATCTTTCATAGCATATATAAATGATATATTAAATGATGAATATAATGTGTTATTATAGCTCTGTTTAATTTCTTAAACAGAGTTATCATTATTTGCTGCTGCATATTTCAATTAAATAATAATACATTTTCATGTTTATTGATTTAATTGAAACAATCTTAAAGTTATATTCATATTTGATACCCGGGTTAAGTTTTAGAATTATTTATCAATTATAGATTAAATTAGAATAGATTATTTCAGTCATTTTAGTCCCATTTTCCACTCATCCAATCATTCTATTACCAACCCATTTAGTCATTAGGAAACTGGTCCTATAAATCCAGTCGAAGCCACCACACTGAACAGAAAAGGAGCTGTCTTAGGGTCCCGACTAGGTGGTTATCCCCCAATGTTTGAAGCAGCGATTTTCGAGGCTTCAACACATCCCCATCTCCTGGTGGTGTTGGCTCTCATCCTGTAGTGTTAGCATTGTGACCTCTTCTTGGTTCATCTTCTTCTTCCTCCTCAACATCTGAGAAGACCTCTATGTAATGTGCTTTTCCAACAGCACATCTATGTCCAGGTGCCCATGATTCTTGGCAAGTGAAGCATAGCTTCATTTTTCTTAGATCTCTCCAGACTTCTTCATCAACAGGCTTCTTGTATGAGCTCTCCTTGGAAGGAGCAACTTTATCTTCCTTTCCCTTTGAAGGAAAAGAGGGCTTCTGCTGAAAGCTTGCCTTTGCTTTTGGCAAGTCATCTTGAAGTTCTCTATCCCTTTTAATAGCATCATGCAGGGTAGTGGGCTTGGTAGATTTAACCAACCCATGAAGAGGTTCATATAAACCATCAATGAACATGTATACCCTTCTTGCTGCAGAAAAATCAGGAACCATAATACATAATCTTAAAAATTAAAAAATGTAAGACTCTGTATTACATGATTGTTTCAACTTTTCAAGGCTCATGAATGGTCCCTCTAGATCTATTCTATCAAATATTTCCACCAGCCTTCTATTGAACTTTGAATAAGTAGTCACATTGGAATGACCCAATGTAGACAAGCCATGGAACCACCAATTGCGTGCTTCCCCTTCAAAGCGCAGCGCTGCAATATTGATAGCCTCCATCTATGGGACCTTGTTCAACTGAAAGTAGATGTCAAGTTTTTGTACCCATGATTTGGAAGAACACTTGGATGACCCATCAAAGTTGGGTAAAAATAATCTTCCCATAGAGTGATGTCGATCACGATTATAAATGAACCCACCACCTCTATGATGATGCCCTGGTCTTCTTTTGTCCTTGAGGTGACAAAACTCCTGAAAACTCAAGTGATCTTTGAATCTCTGATTTTGAGACTCATATTCTTCAAAATAGTCTTCAAGGGATTCTTTCTCTTGAAACCCTTCATTTTCCACATCCAAAAAGGTATGCATGGTAGAGCGTTGGGAAACTTGTGGCTGATGCACTGGTTGATCAATCCAATGGTGAGACATGTCAGAGCTTTCTCCAAGATGAAATTTCTTAGGAGATTATTTGATTATTTCCAATATAATCTCTTTGATCTCTCTAGCAAGATCTTGCATGGCTCTCAAAAGGATCTTAGGAAAATCATTTTCTTCTAATTCACTTCCAGATTCAGGGGCTTTACCCTTGTCTTCATTGTCATTGGTGTAATCAAACTTATTCTTCTGTCTTATCTTTAGATGCCTCTTCTCTCTGTCAGTAAGAGGTTTTTATTCTTCAAAAGACATATTGGCTTCTTAGAATGCACAGGATGTGCCAAGATGATGCTCTAATACCACTGTAATATTCCCAAATGAGGAATGCAGTAATACAAGATAGTTATGCAGGAAAATAACACAGTTCATATAAAGCATAGCAGGAGACCAATATGGAGACTCTTTATTTACATTTATAACAGCAAAATATATGCATAAGATGGCCCATAAGATGTACAACAAGAAATAGAAGTCTCCAATGGAAGAAAATCCTCAAAAAGAGGTGCTACAATCACATATATAAACTGAAAAAGGCTTGACAGTGTTATTTTATTGAGCTATAGTAGTTGTTGATTACACTTCATATCTATAGCAAATCAATGCATGAAAATTTAGATTTGTAACAAATCCATAAACTAGATAGGCTCTTCTTCAAATTCCCCTTGGGGTTTTTAGCAAAAGATCATGTACAAGGAGTAGATCTGAGATCTAAATATGCAGATCTACATAAATATTTAGATATTCAGGAGTATTCATATCTGATATAATATATACAATATAATGATCCTTTTCAATGGATCTCAAAGGTGAAGCGCAAATCCCCAACACATGAAAATCAGTCCTCCAAAAAGTTGTGTCAAAAGACCCTGCAATAGCACCTACAAAAAATACAGATCTAGAAGTAAAACTGTGTTGTAGGGTTTAGATAATGTTTGGCCACATGCCAAGATCTGAAATTGATGCTCCAATGATCCAATACTCTCTTGCCAATGGGATAGAAGACTTCCCCACTGAAAAGGAGCACTAGGATGGTCTAGATCTGAGTAGATCTAGCCTCCACTTGCTGCAGCTTTCAAAGAAAACCAAACCCTCAACAGGATCTACGTTATAGTTGGAAGAAGAAGCTTGGCCTCAAGCAAGATAGTGGACTATGCAATACAGGGCTCTCCCAATAGCTACTCAATGGGAAGAGGTGGGATTCCCGATCAGGAAGACCCAATGCTAAACAGCATTTGCAATCTAGGCTAAACAGCCAAAGAAAGTTGTATGTCTAAAAAGACAATACAATCATAAAATACAATATCATTAACAACCTTTTCGTGCTGCCATCCCCTTCCTTACATAGATTAAGATCTTGTAAACCCTAAACCACATTCAACGAAATAGCTTCTTTCACACAAGCCATCTCCATCTAAAACTGTGTTGTGCCTCATTGATGGCCACTCCTCCAAGACAGTGTTGTATATTTGGTCATGGTTGACCCAATCAAAACATTTAGCCCCTTTCACACCTAAGCGTGCTTGCTTACATAGCCAAGATTTAACCTTTTTCACATTTGGCATTGATTTATTTACTGTTTAGGAGTTTTATGAACCTCCTTTACACTTTTATTCATGAAACAGAAAGTAAAAACAAAAATGAATATTCCCGTTAGCTTAGGAATAATTGGGAATATTACAATAAATGAACAATTCTTGGATGACACAAATGACAAAACCTCTTTTTTATATATAGGAGTCCATGGGGTCACAATATAATCCTAGTTTACCTAACAATAACAATGTAAGGGCTCAATAATAACAATATGGGGACTACAGGGGTACAAAAATAACAACAAGGGGTCTACACTAACAACAATAAGGGACTACACCAGTAATATAGGGCCCTAACAGGGCGGGTCCAGTGGGCTTGGTCCGCCCCCCTTTTTTATATTATTTTTTTGTTTTTCTAACCTGTTATCACAAAATCATACCTGATAGGCTTCCAATCAAATCAATATTATGTAATTTTTTCAAACCAATCTTTTGATTGAGGCTTAGCCTCCTCAACCTGAGAGGGCTCTCTCAAGGGTTAATGATTTTTGATAGAAATATAGATGGCTAACTCTATTTAGGGTAATAAGCAGATAAATGATAGAAATTGGTTGTAAATCACATTAGCAAGTGCACATTAGGCTTATGGAGTCAAAATAGCTTCATTAAAACAAAACAATCTACTCAGCATGGAAGTCAAGGCATATCAGATTTCTAGTCCTGAGAAACACCTTTGGAACTGTAAAACACACAGTCAGTTTGTCTATGAAGGAAGTCAGAGCATCTATGATGAATTCTGAGTAACATAAGCAAACACCACCGCAATAGGATAGTAAAAAGATGCCATTAGAAGAATAACACACTAGAACTCTTTATAAATCTTGAGTTAACTTAGTAGAAAACTCTGTATTACGCTGAAAACCAGTCACTTACAATAAACACAGTCTTTTGCTAAAAATGTCCAACCCTTAGCATTTCGACTTCTTCATCTTTATATATCATTTACAACATAGGATAACCTTATCTTGAGCTAGATACATTGAATTCCTACTTTTTGACACCTTGCCTAACCATGTGACATGGTATTTATTACAAAATGATAGCTACAAACCTAATGAGCAGTCCTATTACGAATAGGACTCAAACTCCTTAAATATAATCATAACAACCTTATCTAAACTATATTAAATCGTTTTCCAGCTGTATTCCCAAAAGGTCGAATCCAGATGATAAGCTCCGACACTTTATGACCTTAATGCTGATCTCCTGCAAACTAGGAAATTGTCCCCTGTTTTCTAGGCTTAGGATTCTTTGTGTTCTTGAGACACTCTGACCACTATGAACCCATGACTTTAAGGTTATTTGCTGTCAGGAACTGAAATAACATATGCCCAAAATCATCCTTAAGTGCTAGCTGTACAAAAACACCATCGAACTGTCCAAAATAGCAGAAACATACATGCGCTATGAAAACAGCACAGTTTGGTAGCGCTTTTCATAGCGCGGACTTTTAACCCATTTGCCTTCAAAATTTTGGTTTCTTTCCTCTAGGGTTATCTTCATATTCACTTCACACAACTTCCCTAGCAATTTCAGGTCATAATACAAACATTTTCCATCCAAAAATTTATGGGATAGGGTGAAAAAAGCTGCTCCAACAGTTTCATAGCGCTTTTCACCATTTTTGCATTGTTTACACTATGAAATTGCTGAGTGAGTAGTTTTGTCCAGATTTCTTCAAACTTCAAACCAAAAATTTACCAAAACTTCATACTACCACTAGTTTAATAAAAAAAAACAGTAATATGAACTAAAAACCCAAATTTCATGAGATTTATTCTTCATTTTCCCTTTGATTTAGCCTTTGAATTTTTAATAATTTGTCATTTTGCACCTTTGTTTTTTTAGTTCATCCTGAGTCAGTTTTAGCTGTAGCTCCAAATCCTCCACTTTATCTCTAAGTCTTCTATTACTGGCTCTCAAGTGTGTATTGATCACTCTGACAAATTTTGCTTCCTTGATGGCTAGAATTGTCCATGTAAAAAACTATTATGCACTGCTTGGAATCTCAGACCTAGAACCAGTTTGACCTTCCCAAAGTGCCTTCACTCTTTTAAACTCTATTTTTTCAATGTTGTGCATTCTGGCCCTCTTTCTCATCATAAAAATCTCTTGATTTTCTAACCTTAGTTTCTCCTCAAGATGTTGGCACTCTGTCATTTCTGCCTTTTCCTTCATTATTCTATTGGTTTCATGCTCCACTGTTGGTGATGAGAGGTCAACCACCTCTTCAGGAACTTTGACTATTTCAACAATTTCTTGGACCTCCTTGCTGCCTTCCTTGAGCTTCTTAGCATGCCTAGTTAAAGGTTTCCTTGCTTGAAAGATAAAGGTTGCATTTTCACCCTCAAATTCAAGTTTCTTAGCTGACTTGGCCTTTTTATGTTTGTATTCATCAACTAAAATCAGCTTGCACAATGGGTGACTCTTCTATATCAATTGCATGAAGGATGTCATCTAAATTTCCCTTTATCACTGGGTTGTCCTCTATACCTGAAACAACTATTTTTCCCTTTGATGCCACTGCTTGGCTTCTTGTCACTCTTTTGATTTCTTGCTTGCTGGAAACTTGTTTTTGTTTTGCCTCTTTGACACTTTTTTACCTCTATTTTGCAGGTGATGGAGTTGCTGCAACAAGAACTTGTTTCTTCTTTGTCCTATCCTCAACATGTTTCCTTGGTTTCAACTTTACAAACCTCTTTATTTTTGCAACCATAGGCTGACTAGACTTTGCTACTAGTGTTGAAAGAGTTATTTTAGGTTTAGGGTTTCTAGCTTGGGTTAGGGTTTCTAGTTCAAAATCATTCATAAAAAAAAAAAAAAAAGACAAATCCCTGCTTATTTTTTGAAGCTAATTCAACACCAATAACTTTATCAAACCATGGTGAAACAAATATGTTTCAACACCATTAGACTTGGCTTGTACTTTATCAGCCATTTTAGCAAGGCTCCTATGCAACTAAAAGGGAAAATCTAGTGATATCATACCTATGAAATGCAGAAGCAGCTTGAAATTATAAGTATAAACTTTATGGTACCTTCCTTCACATGTAAACTATCTTTGAATGTTGAATAGAAGTTTGGCATAGGTGTCTTTGATACAGCTTCTAGGTATTGCATTTTTTAGGTCCATATCTGCATATTCAGGTTTCATTAATTCCTTGCATGGTTCCATGTCAAACTTAAAACCTTTAAACCAAGTATCTTTCCCCCTTGTTATTTCTGTCACATAAGCAATAATCTCAGGTGTTACTGGAACATTTAACATCCCAATTTTGGTAGTTGTTCCATTGAAGTGTAAGGCAAATTCTTTAGACACCTGAGTGTGGAAACCCTGCAACTTTTCACAAGACCAGAGACAACCTGCTTTGCTAAATCATTGTTTGATCTTCAATTATAGCCTTCATATTTTTAGGCTCATATCTTAAGCAATGTCACCCTCTGTGGACTTTCTTCTCCTCTACCATGCTTCTTTAGAAAAACTTGTCAGCTTCTCTTGAATCTATAAAACAACCTCGCTTGAATATATGATCAGCCTCACTTGATTATGGAACAGCCTCGCTTGAGAATATGGAAGATAGACTTTGTATAGAACACCCACAAGCTTAGCTTGACAGATTCAAAGCTTATACACTTGTATGGAAGCAAATGAAAATGAGAATGACCAAATTAGGCAAGAATTTGAATTTAAAGTCTCATATTGTAACTGAATGATGCTTCACTCATGCCCTATCATGACAATGATGACTGTAAGATAGGTAAGTACATTGAATCTGATCCCTAACTGACTCACCATACCCCTATCCTATCATTCCCCAACAGATTCTAATAGATTTTGGCTTAATTGACAAGATGGTTAAGAAACCGCGCTTTTGTAGCACCCACAATGTATTTTTCATAGTTTGCACTACGAAATTATCAGTGCTTTCGTAGCACAAATCCTTTTTTTTGAACTAGCGGTGCTACGAAACAGACGATTCTTGGCTAATTGCAGAAATTTAATCCAAAACCTTATAAAATGATCCATAAATGGAAAATGTGAGTTTTTGATCATGGAATGGACCTCTAAAGACTTTATTTGAATTCAATGGTGACGTTTAAACTTATAAAAACTCTAACCTACCCTTAACCAAAACCTAAAATGACTTTCAAACCCATTTTGAGACCATGATCAAAAACAGAGTTGACACAATGATGTTTTGAAAAAATTTGGGTGATAACAGTGGCTCCACTTGCGATAGTGTGCCCCTGTGGTACACTAAGAACCACTAGTTCCAGTGTTGCTATCCATTTTCTAGACCAAAATAGAAAAAAATTTGAAATTTCCAAGCTTCCTCCTCAAGCTCTAATGACCTTCACCTCAGGCTTAAGCTTGCTAGTTTAGCTTGTCATTATTAGCAGAAAAAATTATAAAATGGAATATGTACAATGACATGAATACTCAATCATATTTTATGAAGAATAATGCTTCAAAAACCTGCCATTGATAGGTCCTCCAGCATATGATTTTCCATCCATCTCCTGCAGTATGTAAGTATTGTTTCCATGAAAAGCTGCTATCTTGAAAGGACCTTTCCATAAGTTCTAAAACTTACCATGTTTTCCTTTCTCTTCAATTCTGGCCTCCCATTTTAGCACTTCATCTTGAATTTGAAAAATTTCTTCCTTGATATTTTTATAAAATGTCCTCTTGATTTTGTTTTGAGATTGTTGATTGCTATTATAAACCTCATTCCTCTTCTCTTGCAGAGCTATCAGCTGATTAATTCTCCTCTGGAATGCATTTGGTTCCTCGTCTAGCCCTTGAATTAGCTTCACGACAGGTACCCCTAGTGATGTAGGAAAAATAGCCTCAGCGCCATATACCAATTCATATGGTGAAGTTCCAATTGACCTCTTTGTGCATATCCTATCAGCCCATAAGGCATACTTCATCTTCAAATTCCAAGCCTTCTTATTCTCCTGCAACACTTTTTTAATGATCCTCACAAGACTCTTGTTGGAAGATGCAGCAAGACCATTCCCTTGCTTATAGTATGCAGTAGAATTCCCAAGAGTAATATGATATTGATGACAGAAATTGATCAGTTCATTAGACTTAAATGCTTGTGCATTATCAGTTATAATATTCATGGGAAAACCAAACCTAGACAAGATATTATTTTCTAAGAAAGAAATAATCACAGAGTCATTTGCTTGCCTAGTTGGGATTGCTTCAATCCATTTGGTGAAGTAATCAGTTGCTGTAAGAATCCAACGATGTTGAATTGATGATGATGGATGCATCTCCCCAATAAAATCTAGCCCCCACTACTGGAAAGGTGCTTCTACATAGATAGGCATAAAAGGTAAAGGTACAAGCTTCTTCTTACCCTCGAAAATCTGACATTCATGGCAGGCAGCAGCCATCTTGTAGACATCCTTAAACATTGTAGGCCAATAATACCCTGCTCTTAGAATCTTGTTCATTGTCGCCTTCCAATAATGGTGACCTCCACAATCTCCTTTGTGGAACTCCTTAATCACTTTATCAGCCTCCTCTTCCAGCAAAAAATTCAGCAAAATTTCGCTAGTATCCTTCCAAAACATATTTTTGTCAAAATAAAATATCTCAAATATTTCAGCTTAACAAACATTGCTTTGGACTTTGTTAGATTAGTAGGTGTTTTATTGCACTATAGGACAAAAATGACCTCCTTGTACCAATCTGAAGTGATGTATTTTTCTTGAATAGGAACTAGTTCCTCTTCATCATCTGAAATTTCTGATATTTCTACAATAAAATTTATGTCAAGACAGTCAAAGTTTGACTGCGCCATCAGCTTTGCTACGACTTGCCCTTTGACCAATTTTGTTGGCTTAATCTCTATATCATACTCTAGAAATTTGGCAATCCATTTCCCCCTCTTACCATCAGGATCGGCTTGAGTGAGGATGTCTTTCACAACAATATTAGGAACAAACATCACAATATGAGAATGCAGAATATAAATTCTGAAACCTTTGATAGCATTCACCAAGGCATAGGCCTAATTCTCTAAGATATTATACTTTAGCTTAGAATTGACTAATTTCCTACTAAATAAAGAAATTGGCTGATCAATACCTTTTTGTCCCTTTTGTAGCAGAACTCCAGTGATAGTATTCTCTGATGCAAAAGTAAAAACTAGAAATTCCATTGAAAAATCTGGACTGATTAATACTGGTGCTTATGTGAGTGCCCTTTTGATTTCCTCAAATGAGTGTCTTGCTTCTACTATCCACTTAATGTAAACTCCCTTATTCAACATCCTTGTTATGTCCTTCACAATCTCAGCAAAATTAGGAATAAATCGCCTTACAAAATTTACCTTTCCAAGGAAAGATTGAATCTCCTTCCTACTTCTTGGAAAATCCACCTTTTGAATTGCATTGACCTTACTTGGATCAATCTTAATCCCATATTTAGAAATGATATTCCCAAGTAATTTACCTAAAGTTAAAGCAAAAATACTTTTGGTGGGATTTAGAGAGATGTCAAACCTTCTACATTTCAGCAGAATTCTTCTAGTTGTTTCAAGTGATCTTCTTCCCTCCTTGAGAAGACTATTATGTCATCAAGATAAACAACCAACACCTTGTCCTTCTCTTTAGAAAAATGAAATGTAAATTTCCCTCTAAAAGGTAGCTCCTGCATTCATGAGAACAAATGGCATCTTTGCGTACATGAAAGTGCCCCATGGCGTAGTAAAGGTTGTTTTTTCCTGATCATTAGGATATACAAGGATCTGATTATAACCTGAAAAACCATCAAGAATAGACATTCTCTAAGAACCAACAATAGTTTGCAAAATTTGGTCCATCTTTGGGAGGGGATAATTGTCCTTCAGGGAGGCTTTATTCAAATTTCTGAAGTCAATGCATATTCTGATTTCTTCGCTCTTTTTCCTAACTGGAACCAAATTCGCAAGCCAATTTGAAAATATGATTGGGACAATGATTTTAGCATCAAAGAGATTTTTGACCTCCTTCTCAATCAATGGCATGAGAAGTGTGTTGATCCTCCTTAACTTCTTCTTGAAGGGCTTTTCATTTTCTTTTATGGGAATTGTATGCTGAATAATGGTGGGATCATATTCTTTCAAATCAGCATAGTCCCAAGAAAAGACATCTATGAATCTCTTCATCATTTCAAAATACTTAAACTTCATATCAGCTAAAAGAAACTTTGTAATTTTAATCATTTTGGGCATAGCTATTGTACCAAGGTTACATCTCTCAACTTCTTCATCATCAGCTTGTAACTTAGGGGATTTAAAAACATCATTCTGATCAAAAAAAAATTCTAGAGGTATGAGTCCCTTTGGTATGGAGTTGTTCTTTAATTGCAAAACTTTAGAATTCCCTTTAGATTCAGCCAGCATATTTTTCTGATCTACTTGTACATTTTCAAACTCTTCTTTCAGCTCAATAAAGTTTTTCACTTGTTGATCATCCTCAAAAACTTTCCAATGAGTAATATTATAAGGAATAGCCGGTCTATGGTGAATCTCAACCTCATATTTTTCCGTGGAATGCATAGGAATAATGAAAAGACCAGCAGAGACAGCAAGGGAATCAGCAATGGAGTTTTGTTCTCTAGTTTTGACCATGAATTTATAGGCTTGAAAGTTTTCTAACATGTCCAAAACCAAGTTCTTATATCCTCTCATCCTTGTATATTTTGTTCGATAAACACCTTCAACCTGTTTAATGACTAATTCTGAGTCTCCAAAAATAGAAATGTTTTAAGCATTCATTCTATTCAAAATTTCTAGACCCAAAATCAAGGATTCATACTCAGCCATGTTGTTCGTACAATCAAAGTTCAGTTTATAGGAAATGAACTTACTCTTATCACTTGGATTTTTAATCCAAATCCCTGCTCCTGCTCCTTCTTTGCCTTCTGATCCATCAAAATTCAATGACCACCAACCTTCCACCTCCTTATCATTGACTTGATGACCTTCTGTTTTCTGATTTTTAGACTGCTGAATTTCAGAACTCTGAATTTTTTCTTTCCTCTCCTCTTCTGCTTCGCTAATCAACTCATTAAAAATAATAGCAGAACCAAGTTTAGTATCAAGAGCATAAATTGGAAAATTTTGGGGTTTATCATTACTACTCACCATGTAGGCCATCCTTGTCCCTTAATATAATCTTCTTTCCTCACCAAAAACAGGAATGTTATCATAAGTAAGATCCATCTTCATTGTACCTTTAATTTTTGATGCCCATGATCTTGAAAACAGCATGCCAAACTTTGTTGGAATTTCTGCTACCACAATGCCCATGACTACAGTCTTAGCAGGAACTTGTGTTAGACCAACAACAACATCCTTGATTAAACCAATGCATTGAACTCTTTTCGAATCGAAAGAAAAAAATTCTTTATATGGCCTAGTTATTTCTAACCCCATTCTTTCCATGATTACTTTGGGCATAAGATTGTGAGAGGCCCCTGAATCCAATATAGCATTATGCAATGTCATGTCATGAATGCTAAGGCTCACATAAAAAGGAGGGACCTCCTCATTATGTTCATCTTCTAGTTTTGGACCCAAATATATGGTTGGATGATATTCTAACACATTCAAGATATCAGCAGCTCCTGGTTGTGAATTTGACATTTTAAAAATCTTGCTTCTATATTCATCTACCTTGATAATTTCACCAAAAGGGACTGATATTTTAATCTTAAAGAATTCATTCTCAAGGTTGAAAACAAAAACATGTTTTTTAGCTTCTTTGATAGGAGGAACAGCTGGTGTATCTTTCTTACCTTCAACAACCTTAGGAGCATCCTTCTTGCCATTAGCAACAATAGGTGTATCTTTCTTAGACTGTGTTTTGTTTGCAATGATAGGCACATTTATATTTATGAGATTATATTATTTTTGCATCTCGAAAATAGCATGTTGATACCCCTTTAGATAATTTGATGTTTCCTCTTCATGATTATTTTGATCTAATTGATCATGTTCTTCTTTTGTCAAGAAAATTTTAGACATTTCCTCATCAAAACAATGAATAGACTCCTCAAGAGCTTTAGGATAATCTTCTTCATCAATCAAATTCTGTTGAAAAGGAGGTCTCACTGGAGGATCAGGCTGTTGATTTCCATTTTCCCTTGGCCTTTGTTGATTTTGAGGTCTCCTGAACTGAGGGTTTCTGAATTGAGGTTCATGTTGTGCAGGAGGAGCATAGGTATTCCCAAGGGCTAATCTATCCATCAACTTTTCCATTGTTTTCATCATTGAATCCAGCTTATCCTGAGAGGTAGAGGAGGAAGGCTTCTCTTCTTCCTTCAACTTAGTCTTACCCATTTTTGAATTTTTAGCTGCTATCAAGTTAACCTCCACCTTCACTACATCACTTTGCATTTCTGCAAGTTTGGGGGATTCCCTTTCTCTCATCAGTATGGAAAACTCATAGTCAAAAGCTTTAACATACCTCATTTATGTTGGGTATGTGTTATATTATTTCCACGACTAATCACATGTGGGAGGGTCACAGGGGGGGGTGGTAACCCCCCCTGCGGGGTCCTAAGCAGCGCCCCGGGAAAAAAAAATTGGTTCTTATTTTCCGGTGAGTGGACCCGCCCATGGTTTTGTGCATGGGTTTGCACATGGTTTTGGGGCATGACGGTTTTCATCCCTTGGTATTTTGTAGATTTGGTCAAGGGAACTACGGTTATGTTCTAATACAGGGTTAATGGATTGGGTTTTATGTATGCTTCGACATGTATATATATGTGTTGTAACACTAAAAGGAATATAATGAAAAATCAAGCTGGTCGTCCCAATTTGGGATCCAGGGGAAAACATTTGTGTATATCTATTTTATGTTTTATGCTCTTGCTATTGTTTATTTTCTGTTTTTAAGAGTCATTTGCAGATAATTTCTGTATATAGTTAAAACCTACATTTGGTATCAGAGTTGTTTCGGCTTCAAGGGGACACCTTTGCTGCTGAGGGGTTTTTTGCTCAGGCCTGAGGTAGACCCTGTTTAGTGGGAGATCTGTGGGATAGATTCTTACGGTGAAAGAAGATGGCGAGCAGTGAGAAGATAGAGATCGAGAAATTTAATGGTCAGAGTTTTAAGTTGTGGAAGCTCAATATGGAGGATCTTCTGGTGGATAAAGATCAGTGGATCGCGGTAGATCTGGGTACTAAACCAACAGAAATTTTAGATGAAGACTGGAAGAAGCTGGATTGGAACGCAAAGAGCACAATATGGTTGTGTGTCTCAAATTCAATATTGTTGAATGTATTTGGGAAAGCTACAGTGAAGACCTTGTGGGACAAGCTAGGGAATTTGTACCAATCTAAGTCTCTGGTGAATAAATTGTTCCTGCGGAAAAAGTTGTATAACCTGAGGATGAAGGATGGAGACTCGGTGACAGAGCATCTGAATGCCTTCAATACTGTGGTAAGTCAGCTGTCATCTGTTGATATTAAAATCTCAGATGAAGATAAGTGCATCATTTTTTTGTGTTCTCTACCAGACTCGTGGGACAGTCTGGTTATTGCAATAGGTAGCAATACAACTACCTTGAATTTTGATGACATTGTCTCAGCCTTACTGTCAGAGGAAATGAGACAGAAAAATATGGAGGGTCAGAATGGAGATGCCTTATCTATACAGGGAAGGTCCCAAAATAGAAACAAGACTAAGGTTTCAAGCGGGAGATCTAAATCTAGAGGGAGATATAAATCTCCTTGAAAGTTTTTAAAGGTGTGCTGGAAATGCGGAAAGGAAGGGCACTACAAAAAGGACTGCAGATCTAAAGCTCCTAAGAAAGGAAAGGGATCTGATGATGCTCCTTCTGCAGCGGAAAAGACCACCTTGGATGAAGTTGGGGATGTGTATTTGGCTTCTTCTTCAAATACACATGTAGATCATGAGTCATGGTTGATTGACTCGGGTGCATCCTTTCACTTCACTCCCCATAGGGAGTGGTTCTACGAGTATGAGAAATATGATGGAGCTGATGTCTTCTTAGGTGATGATAGGAAGGCTAGATTCATCGGACGTGGAAAATTCAAGCTGAAGCTGCAAGGTGGAAGAATTATAACACTTCTTGGTGTTTTTCACATTCCTGCATTGGCCAAAAATCTAATTTCTGTAAGCAAGATGGATGATGTAGGTGTAAAAACAGTGTTCGAGAAAGATGTCTGTAAGATGGTTCAGGGAGCACTGGTATTAATGTGGGGAATTCGGATTGGAAATCTATACAAGCTTCAAGGTAGCAGTGTTATTGATGGGTGCAACAATTATGTGGTTCCCGAAAGTGGAGCGGAAAGCCTAGCAGTCTCTGGAGAAAATACCATGCTATGGCATCAAAGGCTTGGACATATTGGAGACAAGGGACTTTGGATACTACATGGAAATGGTATGGTAGAAGGTATGTCTAATAATTCTCTGGATTTCGATTTCTATGAAAAATGTGTATATGGGAAGCAGAATCGGGTGAGTTTTCCTTTTGGTGCTAAGAGGGCAAACAAGATATTAGAGCTTGTGCACAATGATGTGTTTGGACCTATGTCAGTTCCATCACTGGGTAAGTCTGTGTACTATGTTTCATTCATAGATTACTTCTCAAGGAATACATGGATATATTTCTTGAGGAAGAAATCTGAAGTCTTTGACAAATTTAAAGAATTTAAGGCTCTGGTGGAAAACTAGACAGAGAAGAAGATAAAGGTGCTGAGGATAGATAATGGTGGGTAGTTCTGCAAGAAGGAATTTTGAGAGTTTTGTAAGAAGTGTGGTATGGCACGATAGAAGACTACTCCATAAACACCTTAGAAAAACAGAGTTGCGGAAAGAATGAACAGAACTCTGATGGAAAAAGCAAGAAGCATGCTCAGTGGTACTGGGTTAGGACAAGAATTATGGGCAGAGGCAGTGGATACTACATGTTACTTGGGTTAAATAACACCTTCATCGCTAGATAGACTACAATAGAGGCATACTCACAACTAATAGCATGCAAAAAGATCCTTATTAAAACCCATCAGTTGAAAGATGAAATATGAGACTATACATAAAGCATCTCATGGCAATCCTGATGAGTTATCAGACTTGACACTAGTATTATGTAACTGATATGAAATGAGTTGCGGTATGATAGTTTGAGAGAATATGTCTTACTGATGTGATGAGAAACTGCACTTGTTAAATGGCCTGAGAGAATACTTATGAAGAAAAGATGATGTATCTACAGTATGTACAAAAGGCAATGAAGAAAGGAATTCAGAATGTGCTCAAAATATGATGAAAAGAGTATGTCTCTTTGTATACGCGGATTGGCCTAGGGGAAGTCGCGTATGCACGCGGAAAATAACGTGCCAAGTCGCGTATGGGCTAAAGCGCTCAAAAAGTGAAAAACCAAGGGTAACCACCATGGTATTGACCCATTGTACTGGGTAATGATCCGCCTAATTGACCCCGTCTAGGTAGTTTTGGGCTTATGGTATTGTTTTGGTCCATGGTATTGAAAAAGGGTAAACCTATATAAGGAGAAAAAAATTATCAGGCAAATCATGTATGTGGGGCAAGATGTCTGGAGTTGAATGAATTAATGAATACTTCACTCAAGTATATCTGCACTTCACTCTGAAGTATATCTGAATAGGGTTACAATTGAATGATAGATCTAAAGGAATGATGCACCAATGATGAAGAAGGGGATATAGATCTGTATTGTACTTGTATTTTCTAGATCTGTTTATGGATTGATTAGATCTGTGATGAGACGAACATCTAGGCGAACATCTTTCTGAGTTAAAAGGTAAAATCTGAAGTGATGTATCTGTTGTGAAGAATTGGAATGATATTTAAGGTTGAAGAACCATACGCTAGTTCACTGAAGAGTACGCGGTTTCACAAGAGAAAGCACGATGCGGAATAAAATTGGCCTATATTTGTACCGAAGTATACGGGTTAGTGTGACTCGGCGCCAGAGTATACTACACTTTCCAGATCTAAATGATGCAAACTAGGGTTTGCTGAAGTCTCGGGTAAGAAATGCCGACTGTTTCGCTCTGTTGTCATACCTATCTTTAATGTTTGAAAGGTTCTGTATCAGTTTGGTGGTATGTTTGAGCTTAAAAATATGGAGAGGGTCCAGTCTGAAAATATGATGAAATGTGGCCTGCAAGTGGTGTCCTAAAGGAAGCTTTGGATCCAGTGTGAAAATTGATGAAACGTGGTCCATAGAGGTGCTGAGGGTTGTAGCCTTCAGTCAGGGGGTTGTAGCTCCCTTCCAGATGAGGCTGGTAAACGAGAGCAGGGGGTCGTAGCTCCCTTCCAGGAGAGGCTGGTAAACGAGTCAGGGGGTTGGAGCTCCCTTCCAGGAGAGGCTGGTAAACGAGCGCAGGTGGGTGCCTGCGTGCTGGTCAAGTCTGCGCCAGCACATATGTTGTAATATGTTTTCTCTATAATAAAATATTGGAGGCTGAGCAACTGCAGCGGTGGTTTTCTCCCGACTTGGGTTTCCACCTAAAAATCCTGGTGTTCATGTGTGATGCCTTGTGTGATGGTTTATTCTGTTCTTACTGCACATGTTTACTGTTTATTAAACATCTGGTGAATGAATGATGGAATGATTTAAGTGAAGATCTAATAACATAATTAGATATCTATGTATACGCGAGTTTCATAAAGGGTATCCGCGTATATACGCGAGTCTGTTTCAGGAAAGTAGCGTATGGGTTTTAGAAACAAGAAAAAGTAAAAGTTTTGAAGATGCAGTAAATACTGATTCACCCCCCCCCTCTCAGTATTTTTCCCAACAATTGGTATCAGAGCAGGTTCTTCTGCAGAAGCTTGATCGCTTGAAGGAGATCCGTCGCAATGGGAAGTCAAGAAGGAGTAATGTCTATAAAGCCTCCTCTATTCAATGGAAGCAATCTGATATTCTGGAAGGTATGAACAAAAGCATATCTGCAAAGTCTTGGTGCAGATGTATGGGCAATCGTGGAAGAAGGTTATCAATACCCAGCAAGTATTCCTACTGATGCAGCAGAAAGGAAGAAGTATGAAATCAATGCCAAAGCGGTAAATGTCTTGTTAGGAAGCATGTCTGAATCAGAATTTGCTAAAGTGATGCAGCTACATTCAGCAAAAGAAATATGGGACAAAATCATTCTAAGCTATGAAGGAGACACAAAGGTAAAAAGTGCAAAACTCCAAACTCTTAGAATTGAATATGAAAGTTTGAAGATGCATAGTGATGAGAGTGTTGCCAGTTTCTTTCTTCGTCTGGATGATATTGTAAATCGAATGAGAAATTTGGGTGAAACCATAACTGATACTACTCTGGTGGAAAAGGTCTTAAGATCCTTGACTTCAAAATTTGACTCCAAAGTTTCAGCTATTGAAGAAAGGCAAGATCTGCAAACTCTTACTATTGTTCAATTACATGGTATTCTGACTGCTTTTGAAATGAGACAAGGAGGTCCTTCTCAAATCAAAGAAGCTGATTTTAAGGCGTCTGCAAAAGGAAAAGAAAAGGAAGTTGTCAAGGAATCCAGCTATATATTTGAAGAAGAAGAAGCGAATTTTGTGAGAAAACTCCAACTAGGTACTTGAAGATTCAAAGGTAAGCTTCCCTTCAAATGTTTTGAGTGTGGAAAAGTTGGTCATTATGCTGCAAAGTGTCCTTATAAAGAAACATCCGCTAAAGGAAAAGAAGTAGCAAGAAGGGATAAGAATCGATCTAGCACAAGAAAAAGTTACTATATTAATGAAGACAGTGATGGGTCATCTAATAGTGAGGAAGAATGTGAACAAAATATTAAACTGCTCATGGTAAAAGAATCTAGAGAAGAAAAGGATACTTTTGTGGATGCTCTGGAAGACAATGATTTTCTTGAAGAAAACAATCAACTCAAAGTAAGCCTAGAAGAAAAGAACACAATCATAGAGACTCTTGAGAATCAGCTTGAAGCAAAGGAAAAACGCATTGAGGAATTGGAGTGTGAAGTAGTAAGTCTAAGGAAAGATAATGAGAAAGCAAAAATTCTCAATCTTAAATTTGCTAAAGGTTCAGAAACCTTAGATGAGATTATCAAAGTACAACGGTCTCCTCTTATAAAAACAGGTCTTGGATATACTGGGGAATCTTCCCAGACTTCAGCACCAAATTATCTAAAAGCAGCCACAACTGGTGCACTACATTCAGCCACTCAGCAAGGGAACAAAGGATCTTTCCAGGTAAAGCATGACCATCACAATTCAAAGAACACTAACAAGGAGATATTTCAAAGAAGCTACAACCAACAGGTAAACTCAAATAGAAGATTTCATGATCGCAGAAATTTCTACTTCAATGGACAATGTTTCTCTTGTCACAATTTTGGTCATAAAGCTGTTCAATGTGTTGCATATAAAACCATCATGACAAGAGAAGAAAGAAAGAAAAGAATAAATATTGAACCAAAGAAGAACACCTATAACAACTTTTCTCCTCTTCAAAACGAAGTTGAATGTTCTTATTGCAATAACTTTGGTCATGAAGAATCTGAATGCAGGAGCAAGGTCCAGCCAAAAGATCATGTTCCCTCAAGCTCTAAAGTGTGGAAAAAGAAAGAGATACCGGTTGAAAATTGTGGGATAGCATTATTTGCAGAAGGTGAAGAAAATCAATGGTACATTGATAGTGGGTGCTCAAGACACATGACAGGTGACAAAAGCAAACTCCTTACATATAATGCTCTAGAGAAGGAAAAGAAAGTTACATTTGGAAATGATACTCCTGATGTAATTAAAGAAAAAGGGTCAGTATTTCTAAAAGAAAAAGTGAAGGCTAATGACGTCATGTATGTGGATGGATTAAGGCATAACCTGTTAAGTGTAAGTCAAATGTGTGATCAAGGAACAGAAGTGGTCATTAGTTCAAAAGAATGTGTGGTTCATGATCTTGATACAGGTAAAATCATTATAAAAGGAAAAAGAAATCCAAGCAACCTGTATGTTCTGAATGGCATAGATCAATGTTACTTGAGCAAGTCTTCAGAAAATTGGCTATGGCATAGAAGGCTGGGGCATCTGAGCTTCTCTTAAATCAACAAAGCAAGCAGACTTCAAGCTGTTCGTGGTCTCCCCAATATTAATCTACCAGAAAGTATCATATGCAAATCTTGTCAATTCGGTAAGCAGACCAGAGTATGATTTAATGCCAAAGAAGGATCATCAAGTGAGCCTCTTGAACTCATTCATACTGACATATGTGGACCTATGAGGAAAAAGTCACCACGTGGGGAAGAATACTATATCTTATTCATTGATGATTACTCTAGAATGTGTTGGATCAGGCTCATTAAACACAAAGATGAAGCATTTGAAAAATTCCAGATCTTCAAGGCATTAGTTGAAAATGAATTAGATCTAAAGATCAAGTGTCTTAGATCTGATCGAGGAGGAGAATATACATCAAATGAATTCTTTGAATTTTGTGAACAACATGGCATAAAAAGACAATTCTCTGTAGCGGGCACTCCACAACAAAATGGCGTAGGAGAAAGAATGAATAGAACAATTCAACAAATGGCTAGAGCTATGCTCGATGATTCTGGAACTTCTGACATGTTCTGGGGTGAAGCAGCACATACAGCAGCTAACATTCTCAACAAGGCTCATGTTCGGGTAAATAGTGACAAAACTCCATATGAACTCTGGTATGGTAATTCTCCCTCTGTGAAGCATTTTAGAGTTTTTGGAAGTAAATGCTTTATCAAGAATAATGATGAAAAGCTTGGCAAGTTTGAACCTAGATCAGATGAAGGGATATTTCTTGGTTACTCATCCTGAAGCAAAGCATACAAATGTTACAATAAAAGGCTTCGAAAGATTGTTGATTGTATTGATGTTGTTATTGATGAGTCTCCTGCAGCTCCTAAAGAAGAAAAACAAACAACAAAAGAAGATGATGGTGACCTATGTCCTTCTACATCAAATAGAAATGATATAGATAGTGGATCCAATGAAGAACTTGAAGATGATCTATCTGAAAAGGGTCCATCCAGATATGTTCAAAAGAATCATCTTGAATCTCAAATTTTGGGAGACAAGGAATCAGGTGTACGAACAAGGAGAACTCTTGTGGGATCTTCTAGTCATCTGGCACTTCTATCCACAATTGAACCACACAATGTCAATCAAGCTAGCAAAGATGAATGTTGGAAGCAAGCCATGAATGAAGAGCTTGATCAAATTGAAAAGAATGATACTTGGGAATTGGTACCAAGACCACATGATAAAAATGTCATTGGAACCAAATGGATTTTCAAGAACAAGTTAAATGAGAATGGGGATGTTGTAAGAAACAAAGCTAGATTGGTCTGCAAAGGGTATACTCAACAAGAAGGTATAGACTTTGAAGAAACTTTTGCTCCTGTAGCTAGACTTGAAGCCATAAGAATGTTTCTTGCTTTTTCAAGTTATCAAAAAATCAAAGTCTATCAAATGGATGTTAAATCTGCTTTTCTTAATGGTGATCTAGAAGAAGAAGTATATATAGAACAACCGGAAGGATTCATTTTGGGAAATGATGCAAATCTTGTTTGTAGACTTAAAAAGGCTCTATATGGTCTCAAACAAGCTCCAATGGCTTGGTATTATCATCTTCACAAATATCTTCATCAACAAGGATTTTCAAAGGGGTCTGCTGATAGCAACTTATACACAAAATTTGAAAATGATAAACTATTGATTGTGGTTGTATATGTTGATGATATCATTTTTGGGAGTAACGAAGAATCTTTGAGTCAAAAATTTGCTTCTGTTATGCAGCAAGAATTTGAAATGTCCTTACTTGGGGAACTAACATTCTTTCTTGGCTTACAAGTGCATCAAACTGCAGATGGTATATTCCTATCACAAGCAAAATATCTTAAGCAAATTCTGAAGAAGTATGGCATGGAAGAATGCAAACCCGTAAGTACACCAATGATAACCGGATGCAATCTCAGTTCTCATGATGATTCTCCCACGGTGAATCAACCAGAATACAGATCAATGATAGGGAGTCTACTTTATCTCACTGGGACTAGACCAGACATTATGCATGCAGTTGGGATTGTTGGACGATTCCAAGCTAATCCAAAAGAGTCTCACCTTCAGGCTGTCAAAAGAATATTCAAATATCTACAAGGAACTCAAGACTTTGGACTATGGTATCCAAAGAATGTCGATCTTACTCTTCATGCTTACACGGATGCAGATTGGGCTGGAAATGTTGATGATCGAAAAAGCACTAGTGGTGGTGCATTCTATATGGGGCCCCGGTTAGTATCTTGGTTCAGCAAGAAGCAAAATTCTATTTCCTTATCTACAGCAGAAGCAGAATATGTGGTTGCCGCATCTTGTTGCACTCAACTACTTTGGATGATGCAAACCTTACAAGATTTTCAAATCAAATGTACTCCTCCTGTCCCCATTATGTGTGACAATACAAGTGCCATCAGTATTTCAAAGAATCCTGTTATGCATTCAAAGACCAAGCACATTCCCATCAAGTATCACTTCTTACGTGAACAAGTGCTTGAGCAAACGGTGAAGTTGGAGTATGTTCCCTCCAAAGAACAAGTTGCTGACATCTTTACCAAACCTCTGCCCAGAGAAGCGTTCGAGTATCTAAGACAGAAGCTGGGAGTGTTCTCTGCCAGTCAAAAGAGCAAATCTGCATAAATTTTGAAGATGGCATTGGATACGCGGGTTTCATGAAACACAGTCGCGTATATACACAAGTTCCTGCACAGAAAACCACGTATGTCTGATTGCTGACAAATTTCTGTTTGGAGTCAGCTCTCTTCAGCACAGTTGCAGTGCTGTTTGGTATCTCTGATACTGTTTGGTATCTCTGGTGGTGTTCCAGTTCTCATAATTCTATTTCTCATGTCTTGATAAAGATGCCTTGATGATTTGTTTGTGAAAGTGTTCAGGATGCACAAACTAAGGGGGAGCCTAAGTCATATGGAAAGGATGCTTGGATGCACAGATTCAGGGGGAGCATTAGCGTTGCTGAGTATAATGCATTGTTGGCATTATGTTGGTTCTGAAATATGTTCTCTTTCTTGAGGACTTTCTGGTGTTGGTCTTAAAGTCATATTTGTAATTTGATGAAAAGGTCTTGTTGAGACCCATGATGAAAATTTGTAATATTTAGTCATGTAAGGACTTGTCATTTTTGTAAACCTACTTGGTTGGGTAGCTGAGTCAAAATTGTGTAAACCCACTTGGTTGGGTACTTGAGTCTCATATGTAAATCCACTTGGTTGGATATTTGATGTAAGTATGAGTCTTTGGTGATAGGAAGTTCATAGAGTCATGTACCTCATTGAATAATATGTTTGAAGATTCAGCATGAACTCAGGGGGAGCTTGGTCACTTCAGTATATATCAGATCTGCAGAACGCTTCTTCCACATGCGGAGAAAAGGGGGAGAGTATGTTGGTTTTTGATCCACCCTTTGCCCTTGATGTCAAAGGGGGAGAGTGACATGGTGTTTGAATGGTGTCAAAAATGGAGAGAGTGACATGGTGTCATTGTATTCTTAATGTACCTATCTGTTGTGGTGACCAAACACCATCGTGGTTGCCATCAAGTCCAAAGGGGGAGATTGTTGGAAATATGATGCAGAGTGTTGTCCTTGATGGCAACCCACTGAATGAAGATGAAGACATGCGACTGTTGACATGTGTTGTCCTTGATGGCAATCCACCTGATGAAGTTATTCTTGACTTGATGAACTTGGTAAATGATGTAAATCTGATGTGATATGATGTTTGTTGGCAATATGATGCTGAGTGTTGTCCTTGATGACAACCCACTTGATAGAGTGTTGTCCTTGAATGACAACCCACTTGATGAAGATGATGGTAACCTACTTGATGAAGTTATGCTTGATAGAATATGTCTTGATGAACCTGTTTAAAGATGAAAATCTGATGTATCTACAGAGAGTACAGAAGGTAATGAAGAAAGGAATTCAATATGTGCTAGATCTATGATTAAAAGAGTATGTCTCAAGGCATACACGGATTTGCCTAGGAGAAGTCGCGTATGCACGCGGTAAAGTACGTGCCAAGTCGCGTATGGGCAAAAGCGCTCATAAAGTGCAAAACCAGGGGTAACCACCATGGTATTGACCCATTGCATTGGGTAATGATTCGTCTAAATGACCCCGTCCAGGAATACCATCGGAAGTAATGTAGTTTTGGGCTCATGGTATTGAAAAAGGGGCTCATGGTATTGAAAAAGGGTAAACCTATATAAGGAGAAGAAATTCATTGTGCAAATCATGAGTGTGGGTGCAAGATGTTTGAGCTTGAATGAATACTTCTCTCTGAAGTAGATCTGAATGGAAAGGGTTACAGTTGAATGATAGATCTGAATGTATGATGCACCAATGATGAAGAAGGGGATCTAGATCTGAAATGTACTTGTATTTGCTAGATCTGTTTATGGAATGATTAGATCTGTGATGAGGCGAACATCTGTCTGAGGTAAAGGGTAAAATATGAAGTGATGTATCTGTTGTGAAGAATTGCAATGACATTAAAGTCTGAAGAACCATACGCTAATTCGCCGAATAGGAAGCGCGTATATACGCGGCTTCGCTGAAGAGAAAGCGCGTATGCGCAATGAATTTGGATTTGTAATATGTACAGAAGTATACGTTGGTTTATGTGAACGGAAGCGCGTATATACGCGACATCAGTGAAAGGAAAGGGCGTATGCAAACTAGGGTTTGCTGAAGTCTGTGGTAAGAAATGTCTGATCTGTTCTGCTGGTTTACTGATATCTGTCAGTGAGTTATATGTATCTGTTTCATGGTTGACTGTGCTTAAAAGTATGGAAAGGGTCCAGTCTGAAAATATGATGAAACGTGGCCTGCAAGTGGTGTCCTAAAGGAAGCTTTGGATCCAATGTGAAAATTGATGAAACGTGGTCCATAGAGGTGCTGAGGGTTGTAGCCTTCAGTCAGGGGGTTGTAGCTCCCTTCCAGGTGAGGCTGGTAAACGAGATCAGGGGGTCGTAGCTCCCTTCCAGGAGAGGCTGGTAAACGAGTCAGGGGGTTGGAGCTCCCTTCCAGGAGAGGCTGGTAAATGAGCGTAGGTGGGTGCCTGCGTGCTGGTAGGAGTCTGCACCAGCACATATGTTGTAAGATGTTTTCTCTATAATAAAATATTGAAGGCTGAGCAACGGAAGCGGTGGTTTTCTCCCGACTTGGGTTTCCACCTAAAAATCCTGGTGTTCTTGTGTGATGCTTTATTCTGTTCCTACTGCACATGTTTACTATTTATTAAACATCTGATGAATGAATGATGGAATGATTCAAGTAAAGAACTAATGACATAATTAGATATCTGGGTATACACGAGTTTCATAAAGGGTATCCGCGTATATGCGCGATTCTGTTTCAGGAAAGTAGCGTATGGGTTTTAGAAGCAAGAAAAAGTAAAAGTTTTGAATATGCAGTAAATACTGATTCACCCCCCCCTCTCAGTATTTTTCCCAACAAAACCATCTCTTTCACATCTGAGGGTCTTTGGATGTGATGCATATGTACATGTTCCAAAGGAGAAAAGGACCAAGTTGGATAATAAATCTTAAAGGTGCATCTTTATTGGGTATAAGGATGGTTTAAAGGGTTACAAGATTTGGAACCCAGAAACAAGGAAGGTTATGTACAACCAAGATGTGGTGTTTAGAGAGGTGAAATATGTTGTTAAACATGAAGTCCTACCAAAGGAACCTGAGAAGATAGAGTTTGAGCTAAAGGAGGATGAATCAGACTACAACAGAAGAAGACTCAGAAGAAGAAGAGCGACAAACTCCAGCTGTGAGAAGATCAATTCGGGAAAGAAGACAACCAGAAAGGTATAGTCCATCTACTTTCTATTCAAATTTTTCTTTAACTATAACTGATGATAATCCTAGAACCGTCAGGGACGCAGTAGATTTAGAGGATGGAAAACTTTGGAAGGAGGCCATATTTGATGAAATGGCATCCTTGCATAAAAATGAGGCATGGGATCTGGTGGATTTTTCGGCTAGAAGGAAGCCCATCGAGAGCAAATGGGTGTTTAAGAAGAATACGAATGTAGAAGGCAAGGTGGAGAAATACAAAGCTAGGTTGGTAGCAAAAGGTTATTCCCAGCTGCCGAGAATTGATTTTAGTGATATTTTTTCTCCTGTTGCCAAAGTTACTTCTATTAGATCACTTTTATCTGTTGTTGTTGCATTTGATTTTGAGGTAGAATAGATGGATGTGAAGACATCATTTCTTCACAGGGATCTAGAAGAGGAGATCTACATGAAACAACCTAAAGGCTTCATGGTGAAGGGGAAGAAAGAACTGGTATGCAGATTAAATAAGTCTCTGTATGGGTTAAAACAATCACCAAGGATGTGGTATCAAAAATTTGATACCTATATACGATGACTTGGCTTCACCAGAAGCAAGGAGGATCATTGTGTTTATTTTAAATTAATTGGTGACCGTGTTATTTATTTGGTCTTGTATGTGGATGATATGTTGTTGACTGGAAATGATAAAGAAATTATCCAAGATTTGAAGACCCAACTGTTCTCCAAATTCGACATGAAGGATCTTGGTGCTGCAAACTATATTTTGGGCATGGAAATTAAGAGAGATTGAGCAAAGAGGAAGCTCTGGTTAAACCAGAGGAAGTATGTCGAGACTGTATTGCAGAGATCCAATATGCAGGATAGTAAACCGGTGAATGTTCTGATTCATGTAGGTACAAAGTTGTCTATTAAACAGTGTCCCAAGACACAAGAAGAAGAGGAGGATATGTCCTATGTTCCATATGCAAGTGTAGTGGGTAGCCTGATATATGAAATGGTCTGTACTAAACCAAACATTGCACATGCAGTGGGAGTATTGAGCAGGTTTATGTCAAACCCAGGGAAGGAGCATTGGACAACAATGAAGTGGGTTTTCAGATATTTGTGTGGCACAAGTGATTATGTCTTGTGCTACTAGGGAAGACGAGGATTGGAAAGAGTGTTGGAAATTCATGGTTTTGTTGATGCAGATTGGGCTGGAGATCTGGACCAAAGAAGTTCTACAAGTGGGTATGTGTTTAGCCTATTTGGAGGTTCAGTCAGTTGGATGAGTAAAAGACAATCTGTAGTGGCACTTTCAACTACAGAGGCAGAATACATGGCAACCACTCATGTAAGCAAGGAAGAAGTTTGGTTGCAGAGATTGTGTTCAAGTATGGGGTTGGTGTAGCAAGCTATAAGGATTGGCTATGATAGCCAAAGTACAATTTTATTGGCTAAGAACCCTACTTATCTTTCAAAGACAAATCACATTGATGTTCAATATCACTTTGTGAGATATATGGTTGAGGCTAAAAGGGTGTTGCTGGTAAAGGTGGACACTTTGAAGAATGTTTCAAATGCATTGACAAAGTCTGTGAGCACTCATAAGTTCTCTTGGTTTAGAGAAACAATGGGTGTTGCAAAGTTGGGCTAATGACTCAGCTCTCCTGTGGCCCCCTACGGAAATAAAACAACAAGTGGGAGAATGCTGGGTATGTGTTATATTCTTTCCATGACTAGTCATGCACGAGGGGTCACAGGTGGGGTGATAGTCCCTCTTGTACGTTGCACCAAGCGCAGCAGGGGGGTCACAGGGGGGCAGCAACCCCCCCTGTCGAGGTCCGAGGCAGCGCCCCGGGAAATTTTTTTTGGTCCTTATTTCGATGGGCGGACCCGCCCATGGTTTTGTGCATGGGTTTGCACACGGTTTTGGGGCATGATGGTTTTCAACCCTTGGTATTTTGTAGATCCGGTCAAGGGAACTATAGTTATGTTCTAATCCAGGGTTAATGGATTGGGGTTTATGTATGCTTCGACATGTATATATATGTGTTGTAACACTAAAAGGAATATAATGAAAAATCAAGCTGGTTGTCCCGATTTGGGATCCAGGGGAAAATCTCTATGTATATATGTTTTATGTTTTATGCTCTTGCTATTGTTTATTTTCTGTTTTTAAGATTCATTTGCAGATAATTTCTGTACAGGGTTAAAACCTACAATTTGAGCTAAGGCTTGTGGTGGTTTCAAATGAGCAGGAATAGAGTCTAACACTTTATTAAACCTTTTTGAAAATTTTTGAACATACTCATTAGTTGCTCTCTTCAAATTACTATACTCAATGAGGGCTTGTACTGGATTAGTTCTATTTCCTCAGTTTCTCAGAAAAACATCTTCAAACTCATTCCAATTATGAATACTTCTAGGAGTAAGGGCTTTATACCACTTTCTAACCTCACCAGTAAAACTCTGAGCAAACAAACTTAACTTAACATCTTTATCATCAACCTCCTCCCTGTCTATAAAATCATTAAATTGATCCACATGTTCCTCTGTTGTAATGTCTCCATCACTTCCCCAAGTTTTGATTCTAGCAGCATATTTGCTAGGGAGATCATGTAAGACAAATGTAAGAACAAGAGGGGCATATCTAGAAGGTGCAGCGGGTGGAGAGGTACATTTCCAGCCATGGTTAAAGGGACTGTAGTAGCTTTAGGGATGGCAAAAATAGAGGATAAAAAACTGCTATGAGGAGGACTATTTGGTCTTTGTGGTTCACTGATAATTGAACTCCAATTTGAAGGGGAAAACCAACTTTACTTTCAATAATACTTCAAAAGGATCAAGCTCTTTGAATTTATCTAAAGACTCTTTTTCCATCAACAACTCAGAAGTAACAGCTTCCCAAAACTCTTCTTTGTCTTCCTGTGTTACTAGAGCTGAGGTGTCAATTCCTCTCTGCAAGTCTAAGATAATTTCAATTAATTCCTTTTCACTTTCTGATCTAAACAAAAACTCCTGAATTTTATCATCAACTCTTTTATCTTCGGGACTTCTTAAAATTTCAGAGGACACGGATTTCGAATGTGATGGAGTACCTGATATTTCAGAAATGCCTTTACTGCCTCTAGAAATGGTGTTTGGATTGTCCACGATGGTAGGTGGATCTAGGTCAGGATTACTCCTTGTGTATCTCCATCTCAAATCCATCTTTAATCATATAAAATTTAAATGGAGTCACCAAGATAGATACATCCTCGAAAAGCTTTCTAAGCTCCTGCTACCTTCAGAAGTTCAGCTTCAAAATCTCGGGAAAGTATAATATTCAGGCTCCTGGTAGATGCACCAAAATGTTATCACAAAATCAGACCTGATAGGCTTCTAATCAAATCAATCTTATGTAACTGTTTCAAACCAATATTTTGATTGAGGCTTAGCCTCCTCAACCTGAGAGGGCTCTCTCAAGGGTTAATGATTTTTGATAGAAATATAGATGGCTAACTCTATGTGGGGTAACAAGCAGATAAATGATAGAAATTGGTTGTAAATCACATTATCAAGTTCACATTGGGCTTATAGAGTCAAAATAGCTTTAGTAAAACAAAACAATCTACTCAGCATGGAAGTCAAGGCATATCAGATTTCTAGTCCTGAGAAACACATTTAGAATTGTTAAACACACAATTAGTTTGTCTATGAAGGAAGTCAGAGCATCTATGATGAATTCTGAGTAACATAGAAAACACCACCGCAATAGGATAGTAACAAGATTCCATTAGAACAAGAACACACTAGAACTCTTTATGAATCTTGAGTTGGCTAAGTAGAAAACTCTATATTAAGCTGAAAACCAGTCACTTACAATAAACACAATCTTTTGCTAAAAATGTCCAACCCTTAGCATTTCGACTTCTTCATCTTTATAGATCATTTAAAACATAGGATAACCTTATCCTGAGCTAGATACATCAAATTCCTACTTTTTGACACCTTTCCTAACCATCTGACATGGTATTTATTACAAAATGACAGCTGCAAACCTAATGAACAGTCCTATTACAAATACGACTCTAACTCCTTAACTCTACTCATAAAAACCTTATCTAAACTAGATTACATCATTTTCCAAATGTATTCCCATAAGGTCGAATCCAGATGATAAGCTCCAACACTTTATGACCTTAATGGTGATATCCTGCAAACTAGGAAATTGTCCCTTGTTTTCTAGGCTTAGGATTTTTTGTGTTCTTGAGACACTCTGACCACTATGAACCCATGACTTCGAGGTTATTTTCTGTCAAGAACTGAAATAACATATGCCCAAAATCATCATTAAGTGACAGTTGTACAAAAATACCATCAAACTGTCCAAAATAGCAAAAAAAGACCTGCGCTATGAAAACAACACAGTTTCGTAGCGCTTTTCGTAGTGTAGTATTTTAACCCATTTGCCTTCAAAATTTTGGTTTCTTTTCTCCAGGGTTATCTTAATATTCACTTCACACAACTTCCCTAGCAATTTCAGGTCATAATACACACATTTTCCATCCAAACATTTATGAGAAAGGGTGAAAAAAGCTGCTACAGCGGTTTCGTAGCGCTTTTCACCCTTTGTGCATTGTTTGTGCTACGAAACTGATGAGTGAGAAGTTTTGTCTAGATTTCTTCAAAATTCAGACAAAAAATGTACCAAACATCATAATACCACTGGTTTAATCAAAACAAATAGTCATATGAACTAAAAACCCAAATTTCATGAGATTTATTCTTCATTTCCCTTTGATTTAGCCTTCGTCTTTTTAATAATTTGTCATTCTGCACCTTTGTTTTTTTAGTTCATCCTGAGTCAATTTTAGCTGTAGCTCCAAATCCTCCACTTAGTCTCTAAGTCTTCTATTACTAGCTCTTAAGTGAGTATTGATCACTCTGACAAATTTTTCTTCCTTGATAGCTGGAACTGTCCATGTAAAAAATTGTTCTACACTGCTTCGAATCTCAAACCTAGAACAAGTTTGACCTTCCCAAAGTGCCTTCACTCTTTTAAACTCTATTTTTTCAATGTTGTGCTTTCTGGCCCTCTTTCTCATCATAGCAATCTCTTGATTTTCTAACCTTAATTTCTCCTCAAGATGTTGGCACTCTGTCATTTCTTCCTTTTCCTTCATTATTTTTCTAGCTGCATGTGTCTGCTCAATTTAGTGTTCCTAAATTGATGTCATAAATTGTCAACCAGGGCTAGTAAACTATTGAAGTGAAGTGCACTATATGTGCCTAGGTATCTGTTTCCCAATACGTTGTGTTTAGTGTTTTTCTAATGTTTTTGGTTTTGTTTTTTTATGCTAAGAGGAAAAGAACCAAGTGTTGGTAAAAAGAAGTTGTTGGTCACACTAAAACATAGAAAAATCTATTCTAAACTATGTATGGAACTTAAGAATAGAAAATGCAAAACTTGACAAGAAAAATGACTCATAACATGAACTCAGTCCAATTCATTCATTAGAAGTATATTGGAACAACTTGAGAAAATGATGAGTTTAATGCAATGAAATTCTTCTAAGTAAACAACAACCTACAATATCACAGAGAAAACCTCATCCATGGTTAGAGATTTGTTGGAACACATTTGGAAAAGATTATCTGCAACATAGTAAGGAAACCTACTTTAAATTGACTTATGACACTAAATTTAATCCATTCTACAACTCAAAATGTCACTATTAAGCTTCATTCAAGGGTTAGAAATCTTTTGGAATAGTTTTGGAAAGAGGGAGTTTGTAAAATTGTGAGAAATTGCAGAACAGTCAAGACTTCAAAATGACATTACCAATTCTTGTTCCTATGATAATGATGTATTAGTAGAGATTAAGAACATGAGAAGTTTGTAAATAATGAAGGCCTTTAAGTCTAATTTAATAGAACTAGAGTACAACTAGCTAATAAAACTAGAAATATAATAAATAGAACTGAACTAGAATGCAATCAATCAAACTTGAAATACAGTGAACAAAACTGATCTAGAATGAAATTAACCTCCAAAGTATTACAGCTGAACTAAAATGCAATTAATCTCTGGAATACTATAGCTCTATCTCGTTCAGTATTAGTGATATTTTGGAACAATTCATAAGAACAAGACGGGCTGTAACATTTGATGTGAGTGAGCATAAAAACATAAAGTTTAGAAAAATGCAACTAATATCTAAAATACTACAGCTATATCTCATTCAGTGTTAGTGATATTTTGGAACAATTCATAAGAAAAAGACTGGATGTAACATCCGATGCAAGTGAGCATAAAACATAAATTTCAAAAAACTACTTAAATTCGGAATGAAACAAAGCTAAAGTTACTTATCTAAACAATATGCACAGAGCTTCTCGGGTAGTAGGGGCCCTCTACCACCGGATTAGCATACGAATATACTTCAAGATTGCTTCAGATCTTGTATTAAAGTTTCTCTTCTTTCATTAAAGGAAAACGCTTCAAAAACAGAGTATTACGGTCTTGGACAACTTAACAATAAAACATCAATCTAGCTAATTGTCTCTCAGTTTCTCGAGTTATTCTTATAAGAGAAATACATAACTGCCCTCGAGAAGAAATAGGGATAAGTGTCTTTTCAATCAAAATCAAATTAGAACTCTTGTGGAGGCCTCGTACTTTGCTGAAGACATCTGTAGAGTCCTTGTCCTGGTAGGAATCTGCTTCTTAGTTTTGGCTTCCTCCACGTGCATAACCACCTGTAGATTTCTGTTCAGACTTCATAGAGGGAAAGAAATGATGTAGGAGTGTTGTGCATTTCAACCATATGCGTTTTTCCTTTAAGTGATACCTGTAACCTGTGTGAACATGAAGATAGCTACGAAATAGGCGACTAGCTACAGAATGGCTGCATTCTGTAGCTGAGTCTAGTCAAAAATTACTACAACAACAAAACCACGAAAATATAGCAAGTCAGTCATTGTATGCATTCCTAAAGTGAATTTAATCAATCCTACTGATCTTTTAAGCCTATAATTGATAAGGGACAAAGGAAATGAAGTGAAATTTGGTGAAAGGAAAGGACATCTTTGTGGCTCAACATACCCCCACTGCAAAGCTTTTGCATGTCCTCATGCAATTAATTCATTTATTCTGAAACTTCTGCTAGGACATCTAGCCTCCTTCTTCTACTTTTCCTGATGTTCAATGGCCTCATAGGCTTCCTTATGACCAACTTGAATCTTAAATTTATAAGTGTCCTGATCAACTTTTTGTTTTTCTTCTTCAGCTTCTCACTAGCCTTGTACAATTTTTCCATTTGCAGAGAGAGAGTTGTATTCATATCACTTTTCAGCTTAACCTACTCCCTTAAAATTTCATTTTCATTCTTTATGTGCCTATTTAGTACTTCTAATTCATATTTGTCTCTTCTTAGTACATCAATTGCAGATTCTGCTGGGCTAGGAGTTCTTCCTTTACTTTCTAAGTCTCTCTTTTCTAATGACTCGACATAATTATAGATTTGTTGTTGTGCTGGGCCTATCTCCGGAGTTCCTTCATCAAGATCCTCTTCATACTGGTACTCAGGTGATCTAGCAGTTGGTGTCTCTTCATCCTCAATGTCTATGATTTATGTTTGTCTAACCCTTGTTTTCTTCAATATACCTCTAAGCCTGTGGCTTCGTCTTGGTTTAGATGGTCCTTCACCTCTCTCCTTCACATACTTTCTTATTATCTTCTCCTTTTTAAGTTGTTTCTTAATTTTAGCCAATTTCTCAGAAATAATCTCCTCACTGTCCTCTTGTATGGACTTACCAGTTTTATTTTCAACAGATTTGGAAATTTTCCCTCTCCTGCTTCTTCTTGTAAGTTTGCCTTTAGATGGAGATTCCTTGGGTTCTTCAAAGTGATTCCTCACTAAGAACTCATCCCAATTGTCTTCCACCTTTCTCAAATGATGTTCAATTAGGATTTTAACTAGGCCATGGTAATACAAAGTGGTTTCCAAGAATTGAACCCTTTTTTGAACATTAGAGACCATTCTCTTTAGGCTATGAAGTAAGAAAAAGGGTAAATCGATTTCTTCATCTAAGAAATGCATCATTAGCTGAATATGATAAACATATAGGGTACCAAACCTTCCCTCACAAGTTATAAACTTTTTCAAAATGAGCAACATATTTTGACATTTATTCTTCAGTGCTGAGCTAGGAATGCCCTTCTTAAAAATTGAAATATCCATACCTTGTGTTTTGAGCATTTGCCTCCATGCCTCATTGTGAAATTCCTTGTTTTTGAACCATCGTTCACCTTGCTTGGGTAATTCTGCTGCTTCTGCAATGAAGGATTCTGTAATAGTGAATTTGACATCTCCTATTTCAACTTCTACTCCATTGAAGGACCATGCAAGTGTCTTAGTTACCTCCTTATGAAAACCATTGAATTTTTCCAAAAAATGTAACCACCCAGCCTGCTGTAGCATTTCTCTAATCTATGAGTAACCCTCTAAGTATTTGGTTTCGACTGGTTCGGACCTTATGATGAGACCCATGGATTCTTTTCTCAACCTTCAATTTACTGCTCTTCTATCCACGGTAAAAATGGCTGTTAGAGAGTTGTTTTTACCCCAAAGATACCTTCTCTGTTTATGCAACAGGAATTAGCTCTGGAAAGATGACATGAAGTGGTTATGGGATGAGTGAAATACGGTGAGGGTGATTCACATGAATTAATGAGTTTGAGAGCTATCATGGAGGAAAAAGGCCGCGGAAAAATCTCGTGAGAATTTCAAAATCATCACTGAATACTTCGGGCTAGTGACGTGACCGAATAGGTCACTTCAATACTTAACCGTTAAGTTTTAAATGATGATTTGATATGGCGGAATGGAAGGGATTTTGTCGAAATATTTGATGAAAGGCTTAATAGGCTTGATCAACACAAATAATCAAAATAAATTTTTGAATCATACATGACTTAACTATACTATAACTTTCATAATCTGTCATCATAATAATTTCACAACTTTACCTTTGCCTTTCCTTTAATTTTTTGTGGTTTTAATATGCTTTGTCCTCCTTTGAAAATCATTGATTCTTCAGTCTTCATAATCCCTTTGATTTTGCTTGTTGTCATAGGTGTGCAGGATAAATTTGCTGCTGATCAAGTGATTACTGGATAGTTGCCTTCAGGATATCTGGTTGCAGAATGTATGGATGGCTACAGAATGTCTGGCTGCAGAATGTCTGGCTACAGAATATACCTGTAGAAGCTTTGAAACATGAAATGAAATGATTTGAAGCTTGAATGGAATGTTGTATGAAGTGAATTTAAATGGATCATGAAATATGGTGTAATGGAGCATGAGTGAAGTGAAATATAATGGAATGAAATGGGTCATAAATGTAAAGTGGAGTGAAATATGAAAAGTGACCTGCAACTTATGATTTGTAATACTCAATTGCAGAAAGAGATCGAATTTAAAATCTGAGATGGAAATGAGATGGACCATGGAATGGAATGAATGAAGTATGGATGAATGGAGTGAATGAAATATGAATGAAGTGAGACATGATGGAGTGAAATGGATCATAAGTGGAAAATGGGTCTGCACTTATGATTTTGTGATAGCTGCTTGCAGGAAAAGAACAAATTTGAAAAGCTAAAGTGTCAGAAAGATTCTAATTTTCACTTTATATTTTTTGTATAAGCATGCTAATCAGTGATTAGTTTTCATGTTTATACTTTATTATTATTATTATTATTTTCATGCATTTGAATTCAGAAAATTCAATTAAGTTGATGAAGAATAAGAATTCTTCTTCATTAACTTCACATCACTGTTTTCCTGGAATCTCTTGACAAATTCTTCTCTTGAAAGTGGCTTATGATACAGCTTCAATCTATGACCATTTACAAGAAAAGTCACGTTCTCTTCATTTATTGTTCTGATTTTTATTGCTCCATTGTCAAAAAATTTCATAATTTCATATGGCCCAAGCCAATGTGTTTGGAATTTACCTTGAAAATCTTTGAACTTTGAATCAAACAAGAGGGCCCAATCACCTTCTTTGAATTTCTTTTCCTTGATGTACTTATCATGCCATATAGTCCTTTGCTGCTGGACTATACTTGTTTTCTGGACTGCATCTTGTATAATCTCATCCAATTCATTAATCTGCTCCAATCTGTGCTTTTGTGTCTCTGTTAGATCAAGTCCTAGCTGAACTGCCATTTTAAAAATTTGAATCTGAAACTCTATGGGAAACAAAAATTGTTTTCCATAAACAAGTTCATAGGGAGTATGACCTGTTGTGCTTCTCCATGTAGTTCTATAGGCCCACAAGGCTTCAGGAAGCCTGTCTGCCCAATCTCTTCTATGTAAATGAACATTCTTTGTTAGGATCCCTTCAATGACTTTATTGGTAGATTCCACTTGACCATTTTCTTGTGGATGATAGGGAGTAGATTTTCTGTGTCTGATTTTGTACCTCTCCATCATTTGTTCCACTAGCCTTGATGTGAATTGAGCTCCTTGATCTGTAACAATTTCCCTTGGGACACCAAAACGAGCAAAAATATCCTCAAAAAGAAAATTAACTACAGATGCTTCAGTAGCAGAAAGTAATGGCTTGGCCTCTACCCATTTGGTAACATAATCAGTGCAAACTAATATATATTTATTTTGTCTTGATGGAGGACTAATAGGTCCTACAAAATCTAAAGCCCATTTCTCAAAAGGTTCAATATGTACCTAAGGCTGCAATGGCATCTCACCTGAAGGAGAAGGTTTCCCTACCCTTTGGCAACTGTCACACCTTTTGACATATTCTTTAGCATATTTAAAAAGGGATGGCCAATAGTATCCTAAATGAAGGACCTTATAAGCTGTCTTTTTATCAGCAAAGTGTCCGCCACAAGGTTCATCATGACATGCCTTGAGGATCTTAGGCATCTCATCTTCCCGAACACATCTCCTAATGATAAAATCTGGACCTGTTTTGTATAACTCATTAGCAACCCATGAATATTTTGCACTGTCATAAATGATCTTTTTTTTGTCTCTTGCATTCATTATTGAAGGAAATTTCCCTGAAACTAAATAATTAGCAATGTCAGCAAACCAAGGAGTCTGAGTAGAAATTGCAAAAATATATTCATCAAGGAATTGATCTTCAACTGGGGTGTTGTCTCTAATGTTTTGGAGTCTAGATAGGAAATCAGCTACTGTATTTTGTTTCCCAGGCCTATCTAGAATAGTGATGTTGAATTCTTGTAGAAGAAATAACCATCTTATGACTCTGCCATTAGTAATTGATTTGTTCATTAGATATCTAATTGCAGAGTGATCTGTGTGAAAAAAAGTTTCATAACCTGTTATATAGTGTCTAAATTTGTTTATGGCATGAACAACAGCTAAAAACTCTTTTTTAGTTACAGTATAATTTAACTCTGAAGGATTCAAAATTTTACTTGTATAATAGATGGCATAAGGAATCAGGTCTTTTTGTCCCAATACTGCTCCTAAAGCTGTATCTGAGGCATTTGTTGAAATATTAAAAGGTAACTTCCAGTTAGGTCCCCTTAAAATAGGTGCTTCGAAGATTTTTGGTTTCAAGGTCTCAAAGGCTAACTGGAAATCATGATTCCACTTGAATTCACAGTCCTTGGTAAGTAATTTCAAAAGTGGAGATGCTATCTTGGTGAAGTTCTTTATAAACCTTCGATAATATCCTGTAAATCCTAGAAAACTCCTAACATCTTTTTGACAACTTGGAATAGATAAGTTAGAGATGACTTCAACTTTTGACTCATCAACTCTAATCCCATCCCCTGAAATGTGATGCCCCAAAACAATTCCTTTAGTAAACATCATAAAACACTTCTCATGACTTAGTGAAAGATTTTCTTCTTTACATCTCTTTAAAACTTTTTCCAAGTTTGCTAAAGCTTCTTCAAATGTGTTTCCATAAACTATGAAATCATCCATATATACCTCTACACAATCATGTATTAGATCTGAAAAAATTCCTAGTATTTCCCTTTGAAATGTTGCAGGTGCATTGCATAGTCCAAATGGAAATACTCGGTAAGCATAGGTACCCCAAGGACAGGTAAATGTGGTTTTATCTTGATCTTCAAGTGCTACTTGAATTTGGTTATAACCACTAAACCCATCTAAAAATGAGAAGTACTTTTTTCCAGCTAATGTATCTAACACCTGATCTATGAAAGGTAGGGAAAAATGATCTTTAAGAGTAGCTTTGTTTAATTCCCGGTAGTCAATACATACCCTCCATTTACCATTTTTCTTTGGCACAATTACCAAAGGAGAAACCCACTGACTATCTGAAATGGGATAGATAAAGTTGACTTTTAACAATTTCTGCAATTCTTCTTTAACAATCTCCCTAAGATTTGGATTCATCCGTCTCTAAGGTTGTCTAATTGGTTTACAATTTTCCTCTATGTAGATGTGATGAGTGCAAGTATTAGGACTTATCCCTTTCATATCAGTGTACTCCCATGCATATGCAGAAGAATGTCTCTGTAATATCTTGACTAGCTCTTCTTGTTGAGATTTCTCTAGGTTCTTGTTTATGTTTAAAGTTTTTCCTAGAAATATCTCAATTGTAGAGCTGCCAAATTTATCCATGGAATAAAGAGACATCCGTCTTGATGATAAAAACTCAATGTTGGATTCTTCTTGAAATTTTTCATGTTTGTATTCCGAAGAGAATTCAAGGTTTTCTAAGGTATTCAGAATTTGGCTATCTTCACTAATTTCTGAAATTGTGAAGAGAGGTTGTATGTCTTCTTCATCTTCAATCCACTGAGTATCATCTAATTCTGTAATTGTCTTTGCTGGAGGATACAAGGTAAATTTCTTGGTTGAACTACCATCAGAGATGTACATATCACCGGATCTACAACTAATGAAAGCATCAGCTGTAGCTAACCAAGGCCTTCCTAATATAATAGGATTCCCTCCTAGATTATTCTTAGGAGTTAGGATCATAAAATCCACAGGATACTCCCAAGAATCTAGGGACACTGGAATGTCTTCTCTTACCCCATCAGGTTTGATCACAGATTTGTCTACTAATTGTAATAATGTGGGTGTAAAAAGAATATTAGGAAGTTTTAGTTTATCCATGATTTTTCTACTCATGATATTGATTGCTGCTCCTAAATCAATATGTGTGTTTTGGATCTCAGTTCCATTGATGTGTATTTTAACAACTGGATTTCCTGGCTTTAGATACTTTAGAATGGAAATCTTACCCATCATGATATTTGCTATTTTTCCTGCCAGTTGAATTTTCTTTGTCTCCTTTATTATTTTTCCTATTTTTTTCATGCTCAACTCCTTTATTGTTTTTGCCAAAATTGGAATTTCCTTGATAGCTTGTAATAATGGGATCTTAATACAAACATTCCTTAGCTCATCTAGGAAATCATAATTAGGCACCATAATTTGTTTTTCTACACCCCTATCAATTTGTAATCTTTCTGGAAAGGGAGGTGTAGAGGTGGATGTTGATGGCTGCTCTAATATAGGAGTTGAAATTATTAGTTCTTTTTGTTTTGATTTTTCAATTTTTGGGTCTTGAAAAGATGTGTTCTCTTCAAGACTTTTATTTACCCGTAGAGAATCTTCCTCAGAGTTGTTTTTTTCTTGTATGATTACAGAAGGTTTCCTCTTTTCAAGTATTCTTCCAGACCTAAGTTGAACATCATTAAGGTCTAAAGGAATGATCAAATAGGTTGGAAAATGTTGACCTTTTATCATGTATGTGTTCTGAGGATGCTTATTGTTGGGGTTTGGTATGGGTTGGGCAGGAAACTGATTTGTCTTTTGAGGAAATGGTAATGGAAGCGGTGAATTTTGATGTTGTGGATTTTAATGATTCTGTTGAGGATTATGTTGAGGAAGGAAATGTGGATATGGTGGATAGGATGGTGGATATTGATAATACTGAGAGTATCTTCCATAGGGATTTTGTGCTCCTTGTGCCCAAGTTTGAGATTGATTCTGGAATTGGGGCCAAGGTTGCTACCAAGAATTCCAATTTGGTGGGGGTTGATTATACTGCTGATCATGGAATCCTTGTGTTTGAGGTCCTTGCCAAGGCCTCCTAGAGACAAAATTGAGAGATTCTGTGGAATTTGTAGGGATTTCTTCTTGAAAGACAGCTTTAAGACTAGGAATTGAAGGACAACTCTTGGTCTCATGTTTTTCTGAACAAATTACATAGGTCTCTACTACTTTTGCATCCAAGGGGCACTCTCTCAAGGCATGCTTCTTTCTACATTTGGGACAAAAGATCGCTAGGGCATCAGATTCAACTTTTTGCTTGTTTTGTAACTTAAGGGTGTCTATTTGTTCACTAAGACTCCCTAAAATGTCAGATTTGAATTCATCAAGCATATGTCCTATTTCTGCCCTACTTACTGTCCCAGAAGCAGACTTACTTGCCCTTGCAAGAGTAGGGTCTCTTGGTCCTTTTACAGTTTTAGATTTCCCTCTTGAAAGGTTGATACATAATTCAACTATTTCAAGTAATGTGAGCTGAGATATATCCCCTTTTCCCATCATGTTAAGGATATCTAACCATTCATCCCTAATTGTCTTCAACAAGAGAGCTTTCAAAGTATCTTGGTCTAAGTTTTCCATTTTTGCCCTCTTGATGTTATAGTTAAACCTCTCCAACAAATCTTCCAAATTTTCATTCTCTTTTTGTAACATTTTAAACACTTCCTCCTTATGGTTGATTGGCATACAGTAATCCAAATACCTCTCTAGAAATGCATGTTTCATGTCTTCCCATGTCCTAATAGAACTGTTGATCAAACTCATAAACCATTTTAATGCTGTTCCTTTCAATGTTGAAGGGAATAGTTTAAGTTTTTGGGCATCTTGTAAGTAATCATAGGTTCTACATAGGACTTCAAATTCAAATAGGAAGGTTTCAGGATCTTCACTTTTGAGTCCATAAAATTTTGGAAGGACAGAGGGTGAATTTTTTTTCATAATTGCATTGGTTTCTTCATCTACTATAGGAAACCCAAAAGAGCTTCCCATTTCCCTTCTACCTCTTCCTCTGCCTCCTTCTTCACCTCTACCTCCTTCTCCTTCTACACCTCTACCTCCTTCTCCCCTACCTCTACCTCTACCCCCTCCAAATAGTGTATGTTCTCCATTAAATACTCCTCCTCCCCCTTCTTCTGCCATAGTTGATTCTTCTATGGAAGTTGAAAAGTTTATGTCCCTAGTAGGGGTCCCTGAATCTTCTTCTAAGACAGGTTCAGTGGATGAAGTGTAAGGTATTTCTAATGGAATATCTGATCTTAAGTCCTCTAGAAGTCTAGGATCAGTAAATGATGGAATGTGGGTTTGAGTTGGAGGTGTGCTGGCTCTTGGTCTTGGTGGAACAAGTTGTGTTCTAGGAATCAAGCTTCTGCTTCTTATGAATCTACCCCTTGAGTCTCTTTCTCTACGCATATCATTGTTTTTGGGAGGTAAGAAACAAGGCTACCTAGTTACACTTCCCCGGCAACGACGCCAAAATGTCTGCTCAATTTAGTGTTCCTAAATTGATGACATAAATTGTCAACCAGGGCTAGTAAACTATTGAAGTGAAGTGCACTATATGTGCCTAGGTATCTGTTTCCCAATACGTTGTGTTTAGTTTTTTTCTATTGTTTTTGGTTTTGTGTTTTTATGCTAAGAGGAAAAGAACTAAGTGTTGGTAAAAAGAAGTTGTTGGTCACACTAAAACAGAGCAAAATCTATTCTAAACTATGTATGGCACTTAAGAACAGAAAATGCAAAACTTGACAAGAAAAATGACTCATAACATGAACTCAGTCCAAATCATTCATTAGAAGTATATTGGAACAACTTGAGAAAAGGATGAGTTTAATGCAATGAAGTTCTTCTAAGTAAACAACAACCTACAATATCACAGAGAAAACCTCATCCATGGTTAGAGATTTGTTGGAACACATTTGGAAAAGATTATATGCAACATAGTAAGGAACCCTACTTTAAATTTACTTATGACACTAAATTTAATCCATTCTACAACTCAAAATGTCACTATTAAGCCTCATTCAAGGGTTAGAAATCTTTTGGAATAGTTTTGGAAAGAGGCAGTTTGTAAAATTGTGAGAAATTGCAGAACAGTCAAGACTTAAAAATGACATTACCAATTCTTGTTCCTATGATAATGATGTATTAGTAGAGATTAAGAACAAGATCAGTTTGTAAATAATTAAGGCCTTTAAGTCTAATTTAACAAAACTAGAGTACAACTAGCTAATAAAACTAGAAATACAATAAATAGAACTGAACTAGAATGCAATCAATCAAACTTGAAATACAGTGAATAGAACTGATCTAGAATGAAATTAACCTCTGAAGTATTACAACTGAACTAAAATGAAATTAATCTCTGGAATAATACAGCTCTATCTCGTTCAGTATTAGTGATATTTTGGAACAATTCATAAGAACAAGACGGGCTGTAACATTTGATGTGAGTGAGCATAAAAACATAAAGTTCAGAAAAATGCAACTAATCTCTAAAATACTACAGCTATATCTCATTCAGTGTTAGTGATATTTTGGAACAATTCATAAGAACAAGACTGGCTGTAACATCCGATGCAAGTGAGCATAAAACATAAAGTTCAGAAAACTACTTAAATTAGGAATGAAACAAAGCTAAAGTTACTTATCTAAACAATATGCACAGAGCCTCTCAGGCAGTAGGGGCCCTCTACCACCGGATTAGCATATGAATCTACTTCAAGATTTCTTCAGATCTTGTATTAAATTTGCTCTTCTTTCATTAAAGGAAAACACTTCAAAAACAGAGTATTACGGTCTTGGACAACTTAACAATAAAACATCAATCTAGCTAACTGTCTCTCGGTTTCCCAAGTTATTCTTATAAGAGAAATACATAACTGCCCTCAAGAAGAAATAGGGATAAGTGTCTTTTCAATAAAAATAAAATTAGAACTCTTGTGGAGGCCTCGAACTTTGCTAAAGACATCTGTAGAGTCCTTGTCCTAGTAGGAATCTGCTTCTTAGTTTTGGTTTCCTCCACGTGCATAACCACCTGTAGATTTCTGTTCAGACTTCGTAGAGGGAAAGAAATGATTTAGGAGTGTTGTGGATTTCAACCATATGCTTTTTTCCTTTAAGTGACACATGTAACCTATGTGAACATGAAGATAGCTGCGGAATAGATGACTAGCTACAGAATGGCTGCATTCTGTAGCTGAGTCTAGTCAAAAATTACTACAACAACAGAACCACAAAAATATAGCAAGTCAGTCATTGTATGCATTCCTAAAGTGACTTTAATCAATCCTATTGATCTTTTAAGCCTATAATTGATAAGGGACAAAGGAAATGAAGTGAAATTTGGTGAAATGAAAGGACATCTTTGGGGCTCAACAACATGCTCCACTATTTATGATGAGAGGTCAACCACCTCTTCAGGGACTTTGACTGTTTCAACAGTTTCTTGGACCTCCTTGTTGCCTTCCTTGAGCTTCTTAGCATGCCTAGTGAAAGTTTTCCTTTCTTGAAAGATAAAGGCTACATTTTCACCCTCAAATTCAAGTTTCTTAGTTGACTTAGCCTTTTTCTATTTGTGTTCATGAACTCCAATGAAATCAGCTTACACAATGGGCGACTCTTCTATATCAATTACATGAAGGATGTCATCTAAATTTCCCTTTATCACTGGGTTGTCCTCTATACCCGAAAAAACTATTTTTCCCTTTGATGCCACTGCTTGGCTTCTTGTCACTCTCTTGATTTCTTGCTTGCTAGCAACTTTTTTTTGTTTTGCCTCTTTGACACTTTTTGACCTCTATTCTGCAAGTGATGGAGTTTCTACAACAAGAACTTGTGTCTTCTCTATCCTATCTTCAACCTATTTCCTTGGTTTCAACTTTACAAACCTCTTTGCTTTTGTAACCACAGGCTGTCTAGACTGTGCTACTGGTGCTGAAAGAGTTCTTTTAGGTTTAGGGTTTCTAGCTGGGGTTATGGTTTCCAGTTCAAAACCATTCATAAACAAAAAATAATGCCAATCCCTACTTATTTTCTGAAGCTCATTCAACACCAATAACTTTATCAAACCATGGTGAAACAAAGATGTTTCACAACCATCAGACTTGGATTGTACTTTATCAGCCATTTTAGCAAGGCTCCTATGCAAGTAAAAGGGAAAATCTAGTGATATCATACCTATGAAATGAAGAAGCAGCTTGAAATGATAAGTATAAAATTTATGGTACCTTCCTTCACATGTAAAGTATCTTTGAATGTTGAACAATATCTTGGCATAGATGTCTTTTATACAACTTCTAGGTATTGCATTGTTCATGTCCATATCTGCATATTCAGGTTTCATGAATTCCTTGCATGGTTCCATATCAAACTTAAAACCTTTAAAGCCCCCTTGGTATTTCTGTCACAGAAGCAATAATCTCAGGTGTGATTGGCACATTTAACATCCCAATTTTGGTAGTTGTTCCATTGAAGTGTAAGGAAAATTATTTAGACACTTGAGTGTGGCAACCCTGCAGCTTTTCACAAAACCGGAGACAACCTACTTTTCTAAAAGCCTCCATCACTATTTGATCTTCAATTATAGCCTTCATATTTTCAGTGTCATATCTTAAGCAATGTCCCCCTCTATGGACTTTCTTCTCCTCTTCCATGCATCTTTAGAAAAACCTGTCAGCTTCTCTTGTATCTGTAAAACAACCTCGCTTGAATATATGATCAGCCCCTATTGATTATGGAATAGCCTCGCTTGAGAATATGGAAGATAGCCTTTGTATAGAACACCCACAGGCTTAGCTTGATAGCTTCAGAGCTTAGACACTTGTATGGAAGCAAATGAAAATGAGAATGACCAAATTAGGCAAGAATTTGAATTTAAGGTGTCATCTCATAATTGAATGATGCTTCACTCATGCCTTATCATGACAATGATGACTGTAAGAGAGGTAAGTACATTTATTCTGATCCCTAACTGACTCATCATACCCCTATCCTATCATTACCCAACGGATTCTGACAGATTTTGGCTTAATTGACAAGACGGTTAAGAAATCGCGCTTTCGTAGTGCCCATAGTGTATTTTTCGCACTTTCTGCTACGAAAGTATCAGTGCTTTCATAGCACAAATCCTCTTTTTTGAACTAGCAGCGCTACGAAACAAAGGATTCTTGGCTAATTGCATAAATTTAACCCGAAACCTTATGAAATGATTGCTAAATGGAAAATGTGAGTATTTGATCATGGAATGGACCTCTAAAGACTTTATTTGAATTCAATGGTGACCTTTGAACTTATAAAAACTTTAACCTACCCTTAACCAAAACCTAAAATGACTTTCAAACCCATTTTGAGAACATGATCAAAGACAATGTTGACACAATGATGTTTCGAAAATTTTTGGGTGATAACATAACGAATTTGGTTTTTTTTAATTTTTTGAAAATAAGGGTCATTGAGATTTTTAAGTATTCGACAAATTTGTCGATTTTTGGTGGCCAGATTCTGTGCACCAGGTCTCTATCAATTTGTTTCCTCCTCAAACCTACCACTTGGCCAAATTTGACCAATACTTTGACCATCTATAACTTGACCATACGAACTCGGGTTTGAGTGTTGTTTGCACCGTTGGAATCAGGGCGACGAGCACTACGATCTGGTTTTGATTTCGATTTCATCTGAATATTTTGGTTTTTGAGCTATTTTCAAGGCTACTTGTACTTCTATATCCTCTTGTATCATTCCTCCCCACTGAGGAGAATTTTTTCCTTCAAAAGTAGGAACACATCCTGCACATTACCCGTGTCTTCGTCAAGCCACACTTTCGACATCTTCATTGCATGCCAATCTGGTACATTCTTTACAATCACATACAAAACCACACATGACTCAAACAACCCCATACTTTCCAATAGTTTATAACACACACTCTTTGGTCAAGTTTACATTGTAATAGAAACCAATACCCGAGCTATCAACAAAAGGCCAAAAAAATCATCATTTATCTAATAAGTGATGGAAAACACATCATCACCTTACAATTATTCGCAATGCATGATTTACAAATTGTGGCCATGACAAGTTACCATACCTAGTAAAACCATCTCTTACTCAACAAAGTGAATGGGTCATCTCCCTATGGTGGATTTGTTTGTTGAATATCTTCACCAACTAGTTTCTTCATAGGTGCTTCCTAGGCCTGGAGTGTTTGACACACGGCTTTTTGGTGTTCATCCTTGTTGTAGTAACTACAATGATTCTTTATCCTCCAAAATTTCTAGATCGTATTGGAACGCTTTCTCTTGTTGTGCCTCTGATAAGTGCTCATGGAATCCTCACTATCACTGGAATGGGATGAGGTTATTTCACCATTGGTCGTTGGTTGGTCATTGGTTGCCTTGGAGCATTCCCCAACCTCTTTTCTGACATATCCAAGTCCTGCATAACAAGGAAATTCCTCCACTTTGATGGGATTCACAATGCCTTTCCCATTAATTCTGAGGCCCTTTCCTTGATACGCCATTTTCTTCAATAGTTTTGATGCAATTCGTGTAATATGTCTCTCAAAAGCAGCGAATAATCATCACAAAAAGTACATGAAACTGAAGAATCACTTTTTACCTCACACTTTCTATGCTGCAACTTTTCCAAGGCTTCCTCCTTGGCTTTTAACTAACGTTGCAACATTTGTTTCTCCTTCTCTTATTCTTGTAGGAGTCTCCTTAGTTTAGCATTCTCCACCTGAATGCTTTGGTTTATTTCTTCAAGTTCTTAAAGCCATGCCGCATTTGGTGCCCTTTTCATATTTGATACAACATCTTCTGAAATCTTTGTCTCATATCCCGAATCAAAACCCAAATCAGTGGGTCTATCTGTTCCAATCCCAAGAGCTAAAATCTTCATTTCCTCACCTGGATATGATCCTAGGTCAATTGGATCACCACTTGAAAAATCCCATAGTTGTGATCTTCCTCTCATTTAGACTCTAGTTCTTGTTGCATGGTTGCAACTGCCTTCTTCTTATCTTTTATATTGTTCCTCTTAGGTCTCAGTTTCTGATGTAGTTTCCAGAAATTCTCCTCATCATGCCCTTCTTTCTCACAATGAGTACAAGAGGGATTTTCACCTCTTCTCTTAGCTCCTACTTCCCTCTTTGGGTGGTCATATTTTTCATGCTCCCCCTTCTTTCAAGATGCACAACCTTCACACTAGCTTCATCAAGAGTTTTAGGTTCAAATAATAATAACGAATGACAAATAACTATGCAAAGAGCTGATGTATTTCATCAACATCTCAAAAGTGTCTAATGGAACATTCAATTCTAGTGCTTGTTTTCTAAACTCTTCTATAAAATTATGAACATTTTGACCTTTACTTTATTTCAAATGTTTCCATTCCATCATGGCTTTATGTCTATAACCCAATGGGTAAAACCATCCCCTTAAAGCATAAATGAAATCAAACTAGGATGAAAGAAGTTTATCATTATTATTACCACCTTGTTGCAGCTTGCCTTCCCACCAAACGAGAGCAATGCCACTCAATCGAATAGATGCTAGCTGGATCTTGGCTTCATCCTCTTTGATTTGTTGTATGTGGAAATAAACTTCAACTTGTATTATGCAGTTATCTAGCTATTTTGCATTATATTCTTCACTAAATATAGGTAAATCAAACTTGACATCCATCTTGGAAAATTTATTTTTAGAAACATTCCTTTGATTCTTGTTAGAATGATGAGAAAAGAAAGAAGAAGAAGAACTTTTACTGGTGGATGGAAAGGGAGAAGGTTCTTCTCCTCCACCTTCATGGTGTACCAATGCATGATCCTCAGGCTCTTTCTTCTCATTCTTGATTGTCTTCTCATATTCCGCAAACATCTTGTCAACTTTTTTTTTCCACGTTGAAGAATATCTTGTAGAAATTTCGCTCTTCTTCGTCTCACGCATCATCATCTACCATGTTCCATCTTCATTGTGCATTCCCTACTTCGAGATCAAAGGACTTGAGTTTTCCCTCATGTTTTTGGAGCTTGTTCCTGGTTAGCATATACTCATGAAACTTGCATCAAGAAGACCTGTTTAAATGATAACAAACTTGATCGAGGATTTTTAACTTCAAGGATGCATTTATAATTACATATAACATAGCATGTTAACCAAGTAAATTTAACCACATGAAAAGAAGCAGAAAAACATAAGCAATCATGAGATTAAAGACACAATGATTTTATTATGGATTTCACCCAATATGGGCTACGTCTCCAGTCCCTGCTCAATAGTGGGGAGGCCTTCTTTTATTAAGTGGCATCAAGGAAATCAAGTACAAGAAACTTTACAAAAATGACCCTTATACCTCTAATCTGGATGATGGAATGAAAACGGAGAGCTCAATTGGAGAAATAGGTGTCACCACCGAATACCTGGCGTGAAATCCTACAAAATCGACTATAAAATTTTGTAATTCGAACACCGACACCTCTGGCACTCGAAAGGAATATTTTCAGCATCTCTTGATTCCTTCGCTCAGGGTTCCACACCCTCTACCTAGTCAGGATTCTTCCCGAACCTCTACACTCTGCCTCTCCTGGTCGAATGGTTTAAACAAGCTTTTAAATAATTTATTGGGTATAATTTTCAAAGAAGATCGATAGCACATTGGTAAAAGGTCTAAGTTTGGTGGGGGGGAGGTCGAAGGTTCCAAACTCTCGCCCGACCAACTTTGGAGTTTGTTTTATCATCAGCTTGAATTGGTAATATAATATAGCTTATTTTTTATTTTTTTGGTGTCTTCGGTTGGGGGCCGACCCAGGTGGGCTGGGCTGGTTCAACCCCCATCGGCTCCCCAACAATCGACATCGTGGTATGGTATATGATATATGGTGTGACCATCGGGGTTGAGTGGTGTTGAGGTATAAAGGGTGTCATTTTAACTCCTATTTATCTCACATTAATTATCAATGCAGGTACGATTTTTTATTTCAAGAGTGTACTCAGTCTGAGGTTGCAATTCAATCTAAGAGTAATGCTTTCCAATATGCAGTACAGTGTTACAGATACAAGAGTAAACGGATGCTTGGAAATGAAATCTAACTACAATGACATGAAATTAAGTGCTCTGAAATCCAATCATTCACTTAGCAATCATTAGTTGAGGATGCAGTAGTAATGACTCTTTCCTTTGGCAACTGATGTAAATGAAATCAAATAAGAACAAGACAATCAATCTGAGAAAGTAGGTAGCAATAACCAATGTCATTTACAGTTGATGATCTTATACTCCACACCAAATAAATTAACTGGAAACTGAACTAACTCACTAATGCTGCTAATGAAAGTAAATTAGGAAAGCTCTCAAAGGCAAAACCAAACTCTTTGCAGGTATGAAATAAAATATAAACTAAATAACTGAAATGAAGAGCAGACCTATTTTACTGGAATTGAACAACAATAGAAATGAACAGCAAACTCTATCTAATGGAATTGAACAGCAAACTCTATTGAACAACAAACTCTATCTAATGAATTCGAATAGCAAATTCTATTGAACAACAATCCGAAATGAACAGCAAATGGAATGGAACAGCAACTTGAATGGAACAGCAGATACTGAACAGCAAAGCTCTGTTAAAGCATAACAAGATAAGTTATACATGGATCAAGATTCTTGTTAAATTGGAAAGGAACGACAACGTGATTCAACAATGTAACACACCCAGATTATAAAGCGATAAAACAGTAAACTATTAAACTTGAAACTGTAATGAAAATAAATGCAAACCGTCACACAACTTTAATTGAGAGATAATAATACAAAAGAGAAAGTGGATCCACCAGGGCCAGGCCCTTAGCCGCTAGGGAAACACTGCTGAGCTACTCTAGATTCAAGTGATGGAACGACAACTAAATCATGTACTAATCATGCATAACAACGTTTAAAAACAAATTCTCTCTGCTTGAATCACGAGAGTCAATTAAATTATAGAATTACAAAAGAAGTTTCAATGATAATTCCCCCCCTGATTTCTACAGGGGCTGCCTTTTATAACAACTCAGCAGACAATACAAGAAACAAAGATAAACTTTGAACAGTGATCCCTATTTTCCTCTTTTGGCTAATGCTTCATCTTCTTGTGTTGTAGCCGTGATGTTCCTTTCCTTTCATTAAATATGCGTTCTGATTTCATCCTTCTTGTCTGGATACGGCCCTTTGCTGGAGGAACAACAATTACTCCTGCTTTAGCTTTTCCTTTCAAATGGTGGTTTCCCACTTCATTTGTTTCCTGTTTAGAATAAAAGACAATCTTTAGCCAATTTCACAATAAACATTAATCTTTGCAATTCTATCATAATCCTTCAATATATCATCTTTCTAGAATAAAAAGAGTTACGTTTAAAGGAAAAAGATAAAGAAATACATGGTGAATTCATACCTTTTCCAATGCTCAACACACCCCCCTGCTTACCCTTTTTCATGTCCTCATGAAAACCATAGTTTACATGTAAAGCAGTTAGAGAATAGGCCGGAGAGGGTTTTTCATTAAGAGGTCTAAAACCATGATTTGCAGCTAAAGCTTGAAAGATATGCCCTGTCTGTCCTTTAGGTAGTTCATATTTGGCCTTATAGTCTACTGCAGGATACTAGATAATAGGGCTATGATATCTACAACCTTTCCAATACGGGCCTTCCCTCAAGATGAGGTTACTATAGATAACCAGGCAGTTGGCAGCGAACTCAAATTTTTTGTAATTGAATGGCTCTCTGTCTTGAATATTCCAATTGGAAATATTCCATCAGAGTTTAGATGCTACTATGGCCTGGTCTCTGATGGATATAAAATATTCTACCCCGTCCAGGATAATTGCTTTGTGTATGGGTCCCAATGTTTGGATCACACCCTCCTTTGTCATTAAGCTTTTTTGCCTAGCCCACAATTGTAATGGGTGTTTCGGTTCACCCCTAACCCATTTTCTTAGCTATGAAAAGTGTTATAGGCCTTGAGCCATTTTAACTGGTTAACAACAAATGAAATGAATGCTTGAAATTGGATATCGCCCACAAAAGGGCTAGGATTTGTCTCCATTTCCCCATCTAATATAAAATTGTGCAAATAAAATTCACAGAGTAGACGTTGGACTTTTACTGCATAGAGTTTGCAGCAGCTTATAAAATCACCTACAGTTTATAATTCTATAGGTTTTCCTGCCTTAACAACCTTAATTTTTAACTGCAAATATCTTTCTAATAAAAAAAAGCATAATTTTTGGTAGGGCACCTACATGCTAGGACATCTGTGTATAAAGAACAGAGAGTATCCATCTGATTCCTGATCATTTTTAATCTATTCCTTACCTTTTCAACTTTCTCTTTGGCCTTTCGACATCTATCGAAAGCTTCAGCCTCTGATGCACTGATGTCCTTTAATTTTTGTTGTAACTGTTGGTATTTCTTTTTGGAAACGATCTCTTCTTCGAGCTTTTCTCTAGCCCTCTGAGACTGTGCGAGATCCTCTTGGAGTTTTGCTATCCCAGGGTCTTTTATCAAAAAGTTTTGGGTTGAAAATCTACCTGGGTGTTCTTATTACAATGTCGAGTGCCTACAGTCTATGTCTCTTTGTTGGCCATACTGCTAGAGGACAGTGCCTCAGTTTGAACATCTTTTTCACAGACCTGTACATTTTCAGTTTGGGCAACTGCGTCCATTGCAATTGCCTATTGTTCCTTGTTTTCCTGAATGAATGTGGGCTCATTTTGAGTCTCCATGGCCCTTGTATTGTGGGGTTCCGTTTGGATAGCTGCATTCTTTGTTTTCAGGTTTCTTTTAGAGAATTTCCCTTGTTTTAGCACCCTAATCCTTTGCCTAAGTTGTTTTACTAGTTTTTGGAGATTTTGTCATTCCCTCCACATCTTCTCAAGTTCATTTGTCTTCTTATTCTTCTTGGAAGGAACAACTGTTCCTTTTTCTGTACTTGGTTGCTCGGCTAGGGTTTTCTCTCTAGTGGTCGTGCCTTTGCCTAGGCTTGCTTCTATTTTTTCTATTTGGGGCACTTCCTTAGTGTTCCCATGCTCCTAGCTACATTTCTCAGGGGAAATAACCCTAGTTGGTTCTGCTATTCCCTGAGGGTTTTCTTCATCAGGAATTTCCTTGGCCGTATCTTTGTTGGTAACAGCTTGTTCCTGAAATTGGTCTATCTCAATGTTGAGGTTAAGTGGACTGTGAGGTTGTATATATTCACTCATACTAGCCAAAATTTGGGCCAATTGGTCCTCTTGCAATGGACTCTGTGGTGGACTTGCAATGGAGATTTCAGGAGGTTCTGCTTCCTCTTCTTCATCTTCACTGGTGTGATTACTTTCTTCCTCTTCACCGGTGTGGTGACTTCCTTCTTCTTCACTGGTATGGTGACTTCCTTCTTCTTCATTGGTATGGTGACTTCCTTCTTCTCCACTGGTGTGGTGACTTTATTCTTCTTCTTGATTTCCTTCTTCTTCACCAGTGTGGTGACTTTCTTCTTCTTCCTGATTTCCTTCTTCGAGTTGCAGGGGTTGTTCATCTTCAGAACTGGGCAATTCTAAGGGTTGGATGCTACTACCTTGAAGACTTCCTATCATTCCCCTACTTATCCTTAACCTGGAGGACTATCTGTGCTTTAAAGGTTCTATTGTTGTGCTAGTAACTCTTTTACGTTTTGCAGCAGGTAAGGTTGTTCCTGCATCAATTGAGAATATCAATTCTTCCCAACTAGTTTGCTGCTGGGCAAGGCTGTAACTCACTATTAATTGGATTAAACAATGGTGGCTTACCACCGTGGCTATATGACGAGATTTTCTTATGCTCTGGGCAGCATCATGCAATAAGAAATTTAAATATGTAGGCAGATTTACAACACATTTCTGTTTTAATACTACTAATAACTTAAGGTGGCATGGTCTTACCACATCCTTTCTTCCATCGCATGTAATGTAGCTTAATACTACTTTCGCCAGTTCTATCCATGATTCTCCCAAAGTTGCCGGCTGGACTCCTTTTCCTTTGACGACCAACGTCTGCCCTTTGTCCCGAAATATTTTCATGGCTTCTTGAAGTTTCATTTTTTTATGGGTCCATATGGGTCCTTCTGTTGGTAGACTGAATACCTGGGCGATTATTGCATCTATACTGCTATTTGCCTTCCTCTTACCATGGAATAGCCTTCCTGCAAGTTCTGCAAAAATTCAATGGCCACCATTTCATGAGGTTGAGGCAGTCGTGTGAGGTAGGTAATCCATCCTACTCTCTCCATAATTTCTCGTGCAGCATTGGAAACTACTAGCACCTGTGGCTCACTACGTATTGCTCGTCCTCCCATTCTGTCTGCACACTGTTAATTCTTCACAAATACATAGAAATGGTAGTCGAACAACACCTTGTGTATATCAGCACAATACCGTTAAAATCTTTCTGTTTCCGGGAATTTGATGAACATAGGGATTCGACCCACATGCAGGCATATTTAAAAGGCATCCGCACCCCCCCTGAAAGATGATAGGTTGCCCTCGACCGGCAAATAGAAGAGTAGCATACTGCACAGCAATTGTACAACATGGAAAGGCATACATACTTATGATATGATCAACAAATTATCGCATTACTGAAATCGATGCATATTTTGAAATCGTAAGTAGATATGGAAATGTTTATTTAATGATTCGAAAATAAGGGAAAAGGATAGCTGATGTGAAAAAAGTACTTATGCGGTCGTTATCCACATAAACCATTATGATCAATTTATAAATAAATTTCATGCATAAGAGGTTCCGAACAAAGGGTTTAGGAGCATACTCTCATTTGCTATTAGATAAATATATAAGAAAAGGGTTTAGCATTACTATTGATTTGTGAAAAATATGACTCCAATACCATCAGCAGAGATCTGTTGCCCACAGGTGTCTATAACCTTGACAAAGCTGCTTTCTCACCCTTGGAACCATTATCCTTTATCTATGCCTAGGGAAGTGCTGTGTGATGTCATGATGGAGGCCACTGTGCTGGCTTGGGAACCAGATGAATCACAATGCCATTCACCAGGAAGGAGTGAAAGGTGGGCAGGTCGGCTCGTGATGAGACCCCCTGTTCCAAGGACTTTTTATTTTTCTAAATTTTCCATTGGATCATATCCTTGGTGTGGTGGCCATAATGGGAATGCCACTTCACTACTCCCTTATGATCATGGCAGGCTGGCTCTTGATTAGACCCCCTATCCTCCATTTGCTATATCATAGAATTGTTAGTAATCATATAGAGATTTTTTTCTTTTTTTTTTTTCATGTAGCACTTCCCTATTTATGTATAGAGTATGGCTCAACACTCCTTAAGAGTAGGGATGGTGGAAGAAGTCTGAACATCTCAATAGAGAAAGTATTCCCTTATTCTTATTCAATAAAATAAAAATCAAAGAGGTTTATGAAGATTTAGGGAAGAACCAACATGATAAAGATAACCGATCATATTAATTTTAGTGAAAATAAAGATAGCAAAGTGATATAGATGATTGTGTCCTTTCCTTTTCTTATCACTACAAAAAAATTTCTTAAAAATTACAATTTCTCTTGATTTGTTGATTCCAGTAACCTCTAATTTTTGTGTGCTTGCATAAATTGTATGTTTGCCTTTGGAAGAATTCACAAAAATCCTCAAAATGTTGTTGTAAAACAAGAAAAATGCACTCAAAAAGTGTTGTTCCTTAGATGGAACAGTTGTTGTTCCTTAAGAGGAACAGTAAAAACAATCTACGAAAATGTTGTTCCTTTTGAAAGGAATAGCAAAAAAAATCGGAAAAAAAAATTGTTGTTCCTTTTGAAAGGAACATCAAAAACAAGCGGGAAAAATGTTGTTCCTTTGGAAAGGAACAACAGAAACAGGCGACAAAAACTGTTGTTCCTTTTTAAAGGAAAAACAAAAGCACGTGGAAAAAATTGTTGTTCCCTTGGAAAGGAACAGCAAAAACACGCAGAAAAACTGTTGTTCCTTTGGAAACGAACAACAAAAACACGCGGCAAAAACTACCATTCCTTTGGAAAGGAATAGCAAAAACACGCAGCACAACTGATGTTCCTTTGGAAAGGAACAACAAAAACACGTAGCAAAACTGTTGTTCCTTTGGAAAGGAACAGCAAAAACACACGACAAAAACTGTTGTTCCTTTGGAAAGGAACAACAAAAACACGCAGCAAAAAATGTTGTTCCTTTTGAAAGGAACAACAAAACAAGTGGCAAAGGTGTTTTCCCTTTTGAAAGGAACAACAAAAAAAAACACACAAATGCGTTGTTTCTTCAGAGGAAGGGTTGTTGTTCCTTAAAAGGAACATCTTGAGAAATACAATCTATACAAAGAAACAAGCAAAGTAAAAAGAAAAGCTTATGTACAATTTTCAAAATAAAGGAATTATTCAGTGGATGGGTGCTGAGGAGGAGTTATCTCCCTTAGAAATAATTTGCATGGTAGAATATTTTCGTAATTGCTGGTAAAAGGATTCCTGATTAAGCGGTTTATGGTAAAGTCGTACTCGATGACCGTCTGCTTTGAAAGAATGTCCAGATCTATCGATGGTCATCAATGTGATGGTGCCATTGTCGTGCACTTTCTATATCTCATAGGGTCCAAGCCATCATGTCTAGAGTTTTCCTGGGAAATCTTGAAACCTGGAGTCATATAGGAGTGCCCAATCTCCTTCGTGGAAGATCTTCTCTTTAATGAGGGCGTCGTGCCATTTTTCTCTCTGCTTTTGAATTAATGCAGTTTGCTAGAGAGTAGAGAGCCTAATTTCATCTAACTCGTTGATTTGTTGTAATCTTCTGACCTGGACTTCATTTAAGTCCAAAACCACCTCCTGGGCTGTTCTTAGTGTTTGAATTTAAAATTCTATTGGAAAGATGGGTTCTTTCCCAAATACTAATTGATATGGTGAATACCCAGTGGTATTTCTCCATGTTGTTCGGTATGCCCACAAGGCTTCTGAAAATCTTAAAGCCCAGTCACATCGATGTGATGCAACTATTTTTGTAAGTATAGATTCTATCACCTTGTTCGTGCTCTCTACCTGGCCGTTTGCCTATGAGTGGTATGGGGTCGTGATTTTGTGCTGAATGTGGTAGTTTTTTAATATTGCAGCGATTTTATTACCTACAAATTGTGGTCCTCCATCTGTAATTATGTCCCTTGGGAGGCCGTATCACACAAATATTTAGAAAAGGAACTGTGTTACAGAGTCCTTTGTAGCTCTTGAAAGTGCCTCTGCTTCAACCCATTTAGTAACATAATCTGTTGCAACTAGTATATACATTTTCTGATTTGATGGTGGGTTAATAGGACCAACAAAATCAAGCGTCCAACGCTCAAATGGCTTGATTACTAACTGTGGGTTCAAAGGCATTTCAGCGAACTGTCCACGACATTCTGCCCTTTGGCAACTATCATAGGCTTGTACAAACTTTTTAGCATCTTTAAAAATTGTAGGCTAGTAATAGCCTATTTGTAAAACCTTGTGACCAGTCCTACGATCTGCGAAATGTCTGCCACATGGCCCATCGTGGCATGCTTTCAGGATGTCAAATATTTCATCTTCACGAACACATCTTCTGATGTGCGTATCTGCTCTGGTATGAAATAGATAACCCCCAATCCAAGAGAATCGGGTACTACATTGTACTATCTATTTTCATTCATTGAACGTTAGATGCTTAGGTAATTTACCTACTGCTAAATAATTTGCAACATCAGTATACCATGGGGTTATAGCAGTAACAACAAACAAATGTTCATCTGGGAAGTGATCCTCGACTGTTGCTGCGTCTATTGGCTTTGGCATTCGTGAGAGAAAATCAGCTACAGGATTCTCTTTTCCAGGTCTATCCTAAATTGTGATGTCAAATTCCTGCAATAGAATCAATCATCTTGTTACTCTACCATTTGTAACAGGTTTATTTGCTAAAAATTTTATGGCGGAGTGATCTATATATAAAACTACAGGATACCTAGTTATATAATGTCTAAATTTATTTACAGCATGTATTACAGCTAAAAATTCTTTCTCAGTCACAGTATAGTTTAATTCAGCAGGAGATAGATTCTTGCTAATATAATAAATTGCATATGGTTTTTTATCTTCTTCCTGCCCAAGGACTGCTCCAATAGCTGTGTCTGAGGCATCAGATGAAATTTGGAATGGAAAATCCCAATTTGGGCCCTTTAGCACTGGGGCTGTTGATAGAATCTTTTTCAGATCCTCAAAAGCATGGTCACATTTATCTATCCAATTAAAATCAACATTCCCTGTTAGTGTGTATAGAGGTGCAGCTATTTGAGAATAATGCTCTATAAATCTTCTATAATAACCAAAAAATCCGAGAAATCTACGTACCTCTGTTTGTGTGGTGGGAGTAGGTATTAACAAAAATATTTGAATTTTAGCTAGATATACCTATATTCTAGCTGCTGAGATATAATGACCCAAGATGAGTCCCTTGGTCATCATCATGTGGCACTTATCATGGCTTAAGCAGAGTCTGGTGACAATACACCTTTGCAACACCTTTTCCAATGTTTCTAATGCTGGCTCAAAATCATCTCCATAAGGTGTAAAATCATCCATATATACTTCGAGCCCTTCATTTATTATATCTAAAAATATGCTGAGAATGGCCCTCTGAAATATAGCAGGGGCGTTGCATAGATCGAAGGGTAAAACTCTATAAGAAAATGTCCCCCAAGGACAGGTAAAAGTAGTTTTGTCTTTGTCTTCAGGGGCAATCTAAATCTGATTGTATCCACTGAAGCCATGTAGGAAAGAAAAGAATTTATTTCCTGCTAATGTATCTAATACCTGATCAATGAAAGGAAGAGGAAAGTGATCTTTCTGGGTTTCTTTGTTTAGTTCTCTGTAGTCTACACATATCATCCACTTCCCATTCTTTTTTGGCACCACTACTAGTGGACAGACCCACTTGCTATCAGATATTGGATAAACAAAGTTGACATCCAAAAGTTTTTGTAATTCAGCTTTCACAATATCCTTAAGGTGAGGGCTTGATCTTTGTTGGGGTTGACGAATGGGTCTAGCATATTTTTCTGTATAAATGTGGTGCGTACATAACTGGGAATCAATTCCTTTCATGTCTAGGTAATCCCATGCAAAGGCTCCCTTATATTTTTTCAGTAGTTGGACCAACCCCTCTTCTTGTTCATCACTCATATTTTTATTAATGTTCAAAGTTTTTCTCGGCTCAATCTCTATAGTTTTGCTATTGTAAACAGAAGTGGTAGGTATGGATTGTTATTGGATGTCTTTCAGGGGATCTTATTCATTATCAAATGCTACCTTGATCATGTGACATTGCAAATGGGATCTGGTTTTTGGTTGGTTGATAAAACTGTTAATGATATCATCCTCTGTTTGGTCTTTAAAGTTGAGGGCATCTTCTATGGTTAGTGGTGATCTAATGTTTTCTATGAGATATGATACAGGCTATCTCTTTGTTTTTATTTTTGTTAGGCTTGGCTGTACTAGATGGTATAAAGCTAAATTCTTGACATAACTCCCTCTAGTTATAGTCATGCTGCCTTGTCGGCAGCCAATATAGGCATTAGCAGTTGCTAGCCAAGGTCTACCTAAGATCAAAGGGTGTCCATCTAGCCGATTTTTGGGGTTGATAATTAGGAATTCAGCAGGATATTCCCAGGAGTCTACAGATACCATTACATCATGTAGTGTGCCTTCTGGCTTAACTACTGAACGGCCAGCCAGTTCCAATAAGGTTGTTGTTGGATCTAATGATGTAATGCCAAGTTTTTGACAAGTGGTGGTTGTTAGGATATTAATTGCAGCTCCCAAATCAACTAAGTCATTTGGAAATGATTTTCCATTGATTTGCACCATAACTATAGGATATCCTAGGTCCTCATACTTTACAGGTGCTTCCATTCCTGATAGTA